>JAJGOT010000086.1:0-390000 GCA_022457155.1 Cladopsammia gracilis | reverse complement strand
ACTTACATGTAGTAAAACTGTTCACATTTATTCGAGAAAAAATACAAAAATGTTTGAATAATTAACATTAAAACTGTGCACCTAGTAATGCACAGGTTTTGGGTCTCAATTGTTGGCAGCGTACGCGGCGACGATCTGGGAAACGAATAATCTCGTCTTTATCTTAAAGCGTTAGACTATATTGAAAGCCACAGTTTTACTTTGAATACTGCCAAAGTTCAGAATCGACGAAAGCTCTCAACTTTGACTTCAGTTTTTAAAAACTAAAAAAGAGCATTTGATATCACAAGAAAGTAGTTTCTTCATAGTCACTTTAGGATTTCTTCCAAAAATTCAAGCCTCAACTACACTATATGACTTAACTCGCATGTGAGTCTGGAAATGAACAAAAAGGTATAAATCTTTTATTAGTTTAGCTTCTCAGAATATGATGTTAGCAACCACCATTGCTATATATAAACAATGAATTTTGTTAATGTATTTTTAAAAGGAACGTGAAATGCTTACCATTAACAAGCGAGAATAAACGGCCTTCAATTTCCATCTGCCATCCTCAGTGCTGTGAGGAGTTTTTGAATCGTTCCATTGACCGAGGAACTATAAAAACAGCAATAAAATGTATTTGTGCTCGATCTTATGCTCTTTCGTTTGCTCTATCGCCTCAGATCTAGAATTTGAATTCGTATTTGCATATGTGTCAACTAAGGTAGTGTTTACCGACTAAACAGGGGCGGTACGCAGCTCTTACAACGTCTTCTCTGATTAGCTGAGAAAACAATAGAACAAACAACACAACAATGGCTAACATTAGACCCTAGACCTAAAAACAATAGAGCTGCGTGGTGTACAGGTCCAATGAAATTAGAGGTTCTAAAGAGCTGCGTGGCTACTGACTAAACATGCAACCAAGCCTCAGTTGGAAAGAAGGGAAATAGAATTAACTTGCGCTGTCTTACTGCTGCTCGTTCAAATTAAGCTTTCTGATGGTATTTTATGATTAGAAGCCTTTCCGTTCTGTAGCTTTCTTAGCCTGTTATTTGCGTCGCGGATTTCAATAAACGGGAAGCTCCTTCTCACATGTTGGCCGCGTTCTTATGGGTTATAGGAAAATTGCAATTCGACTAAATAAAGTTTAATTTATCTCAAATAAAGTTTAATTTTTCACATCTAGTATTCCTGTGTCTTTTCTGATCGTTTCTTTCCATATATTTCGTGGAAAACACTCTATTCTATTTAGAAAAAGAGCCAGCATTTAAAAAATCGGCTTGGTAACCAAGCGTATTTTTAAATCCGAGGCGCGGGCACTAAGTGCATAATGTTATCTCTTAAAGTGGCTATCATCCCAAGAAAGTTATTTTCAGAATCAACTCTATGTACATCTCATGGTTGAATGGTAAAATATCTCTTGTTTTGAACGTCGCGTTTGTGAGTTATAGAGATTTGAATTTACAAAATGCTAATTAGATGACGTCAACCTGGGACTTTGCCGTTATTTCTACGCCAATTTACAATGCGCAGTTTACAGCTTGAGGATAATTAATTTGATAAATACTAAAAATAAACTGTGGATAGTCAGTTGATTCGTAAAAAATATTACTTGGAGGTGACGTCATCTAATTAGCATTTTGTAAATTCAAATCTCTATAACTCACTAACACGATGTTCAAAACAAGAAATATTTTACCATTCAACTATTTAATGTATATAGAGTTGATTCTGAAAATAACTTTCTAGAGGTGATAGGCACTTTAATCTCCCCTGGGTAGGAACCCAAACTGGACAAAATCGCTCGAAGCTCGCAAGATTCTCTATGGACAACAGCATATATGGAAGTCACCCATGGACAGTTTTGAAAGCATAATAAAAGAACAAGAAACTGCAAGCCATACTGAGTTTGAAGCCGGAAATGATTTTCCCTGAAGTGTTAATGTTCTTTTTAGCTCATAGATGACGTGCAGTCGAATGGCACTCACACACTCACTCACTCACTCGATTCTCATTAAGTTATTCGTTAAACTTGGATTAAACATTGTTCTTCTACCTCCCTTACTTAGTATTGGTTTTGTCCCAAGAGTCGTATGCGCTATGTTTGGCACATTTTAGAGGGTACTAAAAAGGCGTACATTTTTTCCCGATGTGATAACATGGAGTACATGCGATCGAGTGTGAAGATCTATCGGGGCCGGAAGATGGGTTTCGTTTAATGGAAAGCTTGTAAGCCAAAGACGGAACACTAGCTGCGAAAAATGGACATCGAATTGTGAAGGCGACGTTGACAAATATCGACTGTGGTTTATTATAATTTGGATGAATTGCGTACATTTTTGCCCATGCAATAACATGGAATAGATGCGATTGAGTGTGCAGATCTATCGGGGCTGGAAGATGGGTTTATGTCAATGAGAAGGCAGGTCTTGTCTTTTTTGTTCTTTAGCACAATGTCTGGCCTATTAGCTGCGATGGTCCTATTAGTGTGGGTGGGCATGTCCCACAGGATGGTGATACTGTCGTGACATTTCAATCATCACGTGACCTGGATACGCTCACCAGTTAGTTTCGTGTATGACTTTGCGCACTTAGAAATATTCAAATGTTATTTTTTAAGTCAGAGTGGTTTAAGTTCGCCTGCCCTTAGCCTGAAGAAAAACAAGGCAATTCGATACCTTAATCAGTTTCGTAACTGTTTTCGTGACAACTACTTATCGAAATTAACCTTCGTATCAACTTTAAGCCTTTGGCCAATTTTCACGTCAATATGTTACATACATTACGAGATAGACCAACCCCTTAGTTTTTGGCTGTACCTTATTAACCGTGTTGAACTGACCCAGGCCTTAATATATCTGAGTGTTTGATTGTTGCGTTAGTCAGTGCGCGTTGTCTTGTGCTTGCTTGTTACGTTTTGAATTGTTACGTAGCGCGCTGTCTTGTGTTCTGTTTGGTTGTTACGTTGGTGCGCGCTGTCTTGTATTGTGTTTGGTTGTCACGTTAGTGCGCGCTCTCTTGTGTTCTGTTTGGTTGTAACGTTAGTGCGCGTTGTCTTATGTTCTGTTTGATTGTTACGTTAGTGCGCAGTGTCTTGTGTTCTGTTTGGTTGTTACGTTAGTGCGCGCTGTCTTGTGTTCTGTTTGGTTGTCACGTTAGTGCGCGCTGTCTTGTGTTCTGTTTGGTTGTTACGTTAGTGCGCGCTGTCTTGTGTTCTGTTTGGTTGTTACATTAGTGCGCGCTGTCTTGTGTTCTGTTTGGTTGTCACGTTAGTGCGCGCTGTCTTGTGTTCTGTTTGATTGTTACGTTAGTGCGCGCTGTCTTGTGTTCTGTTTGGTTGTTACGTTAGTGCGCGCTGTCTTGTGTTCTGTTTGATTGTTACGTTAGTGCGCGCTGTCTTGTGTTCTGTTTGGTTGTTACGTTAGTGCGCGCTGTCCTGTGTTCTGTTTGGTTGTCACGTTAGTGCGTGCTGTCTTGTGTTCTGTTTGGTTGTCATGTTAGTGCGCGTTGTCTTGTGTTCTGTTTGATTGTTACGTTAGTGCGCGCTGTCTTGTTTTCTGTTTGATTGTCACGTTAGTGCGCGCTGTCTTGTGTTCTGTTTGATTGTTACTTTAGTGCGCTCAGTTTTGTCTTCTGTTTGGTTATGTTAGTGCGCGCTGTCTTGTCTTCTATTTGGTTGTTACGTTAGAGCGCGCTGTCTTTTGTTCTGTTTGGTTGTCACGTTAGTGCGCGCTGTCTTGTGTTCTGTTTGGTTGTTATGTTAGTGCGCGCTGTCTTGTGTTCTGTCTGTTTGTTACGTTAGAGCGCGCTGTCTTGTGTTCTGTTTGGTTATTAAGTTAGTACGCGCTGTCTTGTCTTCTGTTTGATTGTTATGTTAGTGCGCGCTCTCTTGTGTTCTGTCTGGTTGTTACGTTAGAGCGCGCTGTCTTTTGTTCTGTTTGGTTGTCACGTTAGTGCGCGCTGTCTTGTGTTCTGTTTGGTTGTTATGTTAGTGCGCGCTGTCTTGTGTTCTGTCTGTTTGTTACGTTAGAGCGCGCTGTCTTGTGTTCTGTTTGGTTATTAAGTTAGTACGCGCTGTCTTGTCTTCTGTTTGATTGTTATGTTAGTGCGCGCTCTCTTGTGTTCTGTCTGGTTGTTACGTTAGAGCGCGCTGTCTTGTGTTCTGTTTGGTTGTTAAGTTAGTGCGCGCTGTCTTGTCTTCTGTTTGATTTTTATGTTAGTGCGCGGTGTCTTGTGTTCTGTCTGGTTGTTACGATAGTGCGCGTTGTCTTATGTTCTGTTTGATTGTTACGTTAGTGCGCACTGTCTTGTGTTCTGTTTGGTTGTCATGTTAGTGCGCGCTGTCTTTTGTTCTGTTTGGTTGTTACGTTAGTGCGCACTGTCTTGAGTTCTGTTTGGTTGTTACGTTAGTGCGCGCTATCTTGTGTTCTGTTTGGTTGTTACGTTAGTGCGCGCTGTCTTTTGTTCTGATTGGTTGTCACGTTAGTGCGCACTGTCTTGAGTTCTGTTTGGTTGTTACGTTAGTGCGCGCTATCTTGTGTTCTGTTTGGTTGTTACGTTAGTGCGCGTTGTCTTATGTTCTGTTTGATTGTTACGTTAGTGCGCACTGTCTTTTGTTCTGTTTGGTTGTCATGTTAGTGCGCGCTGTCTTTTGTTCTGTTTGGTTGTTACGTTAGTGCGCACTGTCTTGAGTTCTGTTTGGTTGTTACGTTAGTGCGCGCTATCTTGTGTTCTGTTTGGTTGTTACGTTAGTGCGCGCTGTCTTTTGTTTTGATTGGTTGTCACGTTAGTGCGCACTGTCTTGAGTTCTGTTTGGTTGTTACGTTAGTGCGCGCTATCTTGTGTTCTGTTTGGTTGTTACGATAGTGCGCGCTGTCTTGTGTCGTGTTTAAGGACGGTGCCACCTATTGTTAATGCGCATACGTTCTGCGCATGCATTGCGCGATAGTCGCGCGAGACACTGGTTATTTTTTAAACGCGAATGCGCAAGGTAAAGGCTAAGTTCCAGGCTCAGTTTCTTAACTTACATGTACAAGATAAGTAGAGTTCTCAAAAATCTATGAAAATGTGTTTATAGTCCTTCTTTAGCCTAAAACTGCTAAATTCTTTCTCTATTTTGCAAACGACAGAGCCTCGGTAATGAAACTATGAATCCTCGATGAAAAAAAAACCTCGATCAGCAGAACGCGTACGTTTTGCCTTTTTTTACGAAGATTGTTTACATTGGCTACTTTTCTCCATTCAAAATTTCAACAGAACTTCAAGTCAAACCAGACTACACTGTAGTGTTTTCTTTATAATTATATATAAACAAGCATCAAGGCATAAAATCCAAGGAAAGGCTGGCATGTTGTTATTTCCAATTAGCACAAGTTTTTGTTTTGGCGGCCAAACTCGCGTTGTTTGAAATTTCTGTTTATCTGCAAAAATCTTTTGCCAGTGGCCATTTTTGTGAATAAAAAAAGTATACAACAAAAGCAGAAAAACAACTGTTCCAGTTAAAGCAAACAATCGTTGAAAAGGAGAATTGAGATGAGCAAAGCGTTTTCAAAAAGACCGTTTTTGACAATTGATGAAGATATAAAAACAAGGCTGAAAACAACAGGTAAAGAAAACTGGCCGCTCCAAAGCCGGGAAGCATCCGACTAAAGTTTTCTCTCTCTCGATTGCTGGCAAGCATGGGTTTTAGCGTAATCTTTCGTAAACACATTATCGTGCATTTAGGTACAATGTACAATTGGATTCCTTTATTCTGTTATAGGCAAGTGATGTTTTTCGAAGTCGCATCGTGTCAGTTCTCAACTTCTTTGTGTCAGAACAAATTTTGATAGGCGAAAAACGTGCCATGATAAACTGACAAGAAATCTTATCTTTTTAGATCAAATAAAGCCGTAGACTTCGGTAAAAAAGTGTTTTATTATTTCACGATTTTTTTTTTAAATTAAAGTGTACCGACTTATTTTTTTTACCAAAGTTATCAGAGAATCCATGAAAACTGCAGGAGCTTCACAAGAAAATAAACACGCGGCCAAATGAAATTACACAACTCAAACACTTTTCGACAAATATTTCTTACATTTTGACTCGGAAATAACCGTTAAAAGACTAACCTGCCAATCTAGAGTTTTTCGGCAGCCGACCAGTCACCTCGATATAGCACTGATGTTTTCAAGTTGGTAATGGATCGGAAGATACACACAAATATGTAAAGTTCTTGTGCTCGAAGGAACATAATAAATCCGTAGATCCACTGTAGATCAATGAAAGTGAACCGATTTTTTGCGTTTTTACTCCTTTACTGTGCTGCTTGACCTTGCAACCCCCGAAAAATGTTTCTCAAAAGAGCAACTTACAGCTACAAATAGAATTAACTTTGAATTCTACGATGTTTGTCTTTTTATTGTGCCTGAAAGTAAAAGTTTTGAACGGTAAGCCGTCAAGTGGAAATCCCAGCATGCCCCCACAATATTTACTGACCAGGGAGGACGTAGAAAAAAATGTCGCGGACCCCGAAAACGATTCCGTAAAAGTTGAAAACATCTAAATATAACTTGTAAAAACGCGTGGTGACCCCTACGTTTTATCTTATAAAATGAAAGTGGTAAGCATATTAAGCACGCCATTAATTTTTTGTTGTGGGCAAACGTTATTAAGACCGTATTTTTGGCGAACGTGGGCAAGCTGTCAGGGCCGATAATGGCTCCGTTGTGATGATTTTGTAACTTAAAACACATGAACAGTAGTTGTTATGTTACCATTTGTTATGTGTTTTAGAGATTTTTAGAATTATTGTTGCTTTTGTGTATGTAAAGGCGAATTCTAAGGAAATCCGCGAAGAAAGATCTATTTTTCCTTTTTTCGAAAAAATGCTGATGTCAGCATTTTTTCCAGATTGAAGCTTAAATATCTCCGAAAATTGCGTGGTTACCCCCAATTTTCTCTTTGGATTCCAATAGCCCCTGCTAAGATCTACTTTTCCCGCATAGTCAAAAACCTGGCAAAATACCTTAAACATAACTTAAACATCAACTCCATGATCTACTTGAAAGGGTTTTTAACACCAGAGGAAAAAATTTCATAGCAACCAATAATTTCCACACATTCTGGGCTAATGATAGGAAATCTACGAAGTACACTTACTTCTCCTGTAGGGAACTGTGCCTCGCTATTGACTTTCTTATCGACAATATCTACGTCCGTTTCGGAAACACAGTTTTTCGGCAAATTATTGGCATACCTATGGGCACTAACAGCGCACCTTTGTTGGCTGATCTGTTCCTCCACACCTTCGAGTATGACTTCATGCTAAGAACAATGAAGCAAGATATGACCATAGCTGTCCAATTTAGCAACACCTTTCGTTATATCGACGATTTATTGAGCGTTAACAATGAAAATTTTGGAAATTACATCAGCGACATTTATCCGTCGGACCTGGAACTAAAGAACACTACCTTAACATCAAATGAGGTGTGTTATCTGGACACGAGAATCAAGAATGGTGACAGCAACACACCTTTCCATCTCAGTGTCTACGACAAGAGGGATGACTTCTCATTTCGGATTGTCAATTTCCCTCATATAGACAGCAACATTCCAGCCAATCCGGCCTATGGTGTTTATATATCTCAATTGGTAAGATATGCTAGAATTTGCACATCGAAGTTGGATTTTATGCATAGACTTCGCCGACTTTCATCACGTCTCCTTCACCAAGGGTTCAAATCTTCACTCCTTCGTAAATCATTTACTAAATTCTTCAAACGCCACAGTGCTATCATTGAGAAATATGGCACTACACTACGAGAAATTAAACTAGCAATCCAAAATTGAGAAACACCGCCGTATCCTTTGTTATTTCAGATCCTTTATATTATTCTAGCGCCCCTATTTAATTTCTATATTGCTTCTATTCAGGTTAATGCTAGTGCGCGCGCGCGCGCAATTTTCCTTGAGTCGTGCGCGTGCTTAGCTTGTTTAGTTGACGTGTGTGCTTAGTTCGTTATTTAACGTATTACATTTATTTTGCGTTGTTTTCCTAACTGATATGTCTTGTCAGTAACTGTGCTCACACTGTGGGTGGCTCCTCCTAAAATGTTCTGCAATTGGTATAGGATTTAATGGAGCCGAAACCAATTGTGGAATTGCACACATTTTGGGCATCCTACTGATGAACAGTTACGAAATTCAGATATATTTAGTAGCCACATTTATTTGCGATCAAAAGATGCACATAATATGCGCATAAATCTGTGTAGCGCGTTATCGTGAATGTAGACTAAAAAATGTTTTCAAATGTAGCGCTAAAAATTAGTTTCTCAGACGTTTCGAGGCTGCTGCCTCTTCATCAGTGAGTTAAAACGCAACTGTCAAAAAACAAGTATATGCGCGTGCTAAATTTAAAATCCCTAACAACTCAAATACGTATTTTTTTTGAGTTGTTAGGGATTTTAAATTTAGCACGCGCATATACTTGTTTTTTGACAGTTGCGTTTTAACTCACTGATGAAGAGGCAGCAGCCTCGAAACGTCTGAGAAACTAATTTTTAGCGCTACATTTGAAAACATTTTTTAGTCTACATTTATTTGCGGTCTGTCCCCTTTGAATTTGCCATTAGGTGGCACCGTCCTTAATTGTTGTTATATTTGTGCGCGCTGTCTTGTTTTATTAGGGAGCTTAAGCAACCACGACGGCGGCAGCAGGGAGAACGGCACAAAACAATAGGTTTAATGAGCGAAACAATGCCTCTGCAGGTGCGTTTTACATATACCATGCGCGATTTAGGGGTAACACTTATTCTTTTGTTAAAACAATAGAATATTAGAACACAAAAGAACGGCAATACAATAGAAAACAATACCATCGAATATATTAGAATACATAATACAATGAAGGTGTACAATGTACAATGGAGCTGACACCCTAAATCGGGCATCATATGGTTTTACATTTTGGTACATTTCTTTGCCGTTCCTACAAAACAACAACGTCAAATGATCAAATGATAGGCTTTGTGGAGAACGCGAACACACGACGGTTAATTTTCCTTTCTCCATTTGAACTGGAAAGCCATCCCTTCAAATTCAGCTCCTGGACAATCCAGTCACATTAGACAAACTAAACAAACTGGAACAAGTGCAAAGTAGTTTGAAACAGCGCGAATCCTTTTTTCAAGTGAGACGTTTTCCTTGGCGTTGCTGTCGTCGTTGCTTAAGTTCCCTATTGTTACATTAGTACGCGCTGTCTTGTGTTCTGTTTGGTTGTTACATTAGTAGGCGCTGTCTTTTCTTGTTTTATTTTTACATGCAGTGCGCACATTCTTTTATTGTATTTGATTGTTACGTGAGTGCGCGCTGGCGATTTTAGCCGATGGGGTCTGACTGTTCCTCGTGTTCATCCTTCTCCAAAAATCAATTTCTTTCTTCTATACCTTCTTTAAACCTCTTCAACTTTCATTCAAATTCACGTTTACCTCCGCCTTAAAGACCCAGTATTGTCCATTATGCATTGCGTGCTGCGAGCATCGGCAGCCATTTTCTTGATGTTGAAAAATCCGGTAGGTCTTACAGCTCTTTGTAATCCGTTTGCACCGGCAATGTTGGTCGTTAAAGGTTTATTCGAGTACCGTATTTATCAGGCAACACTAAAGAACGTAATTTAATATAAAACCTTTGAACAGAACAGAAGCACGAGACGATATAATTCCTTTCCACGCGACAGAATGTTTGCCGTGAGAAAAGCAAAACCCCGGAAAACAATAGAAGCCTCGTTCCCGTGCAAACCAAAACAATAACAGAGGCGCGTGAAGCATAATGGACAATACTGGGCCTTTAACACGAGACACTGGGGAATTAAAAAAAAAGTTTACAGATAATGGAACGAGTGAAAATTTGCATATCTGTCCTGGTATTCTATCTCGCTCAAAGCTTGGCGTATTCACGAGATAAAAAGGGAAAAGCCCTGAAAATAAGGTTACTTATTTAAAGCTGTTTTCAATTGAGTGTCGTTAAACCAAAACCAAAGTAATTACTCTGACCAATCACAGCAGTCGCAAACAATCCAATGAACCAATCAGAGCTCGAAGCAATTACATGTCGGCGGCGCCAAGCGAGGGAAAACGCGTGCGAGCAAGTCACGATTAGTTTTGGTTTTACTTCTGATTGGTCGAGAAAGTGTTGCGAGATTTTTTAGCCAATCACAAAGCGTAGTAATGCAAAACCAAAGCAATTGTGTAATTACTTTCGACACTCAATTGAAAACTGCTCTATTTGGAGCGGTTTTCAATCGTGTCGAAAGTAATTACACAATTGCTTTGGTTTTGCACTGCTACGCTTTGTGATTGGCTAAAAAATCTCGCGCCACTTTCTTAACCAATCAGAGGTAAAACCAAAACCAATCGTGCCTTGCTCACACGCATTTTCCCGCGCTTGGCGCCGGCTACATGTACTTGCTACAAGTTCTCATTGGTTCATTGGATTGTCTGCATCTGTTGTGATTGGCTTAAGTAATTACCGAGTAATTACTTTGGTTTTGGATTTACTGCACTCAATTAAAAACAGCTCTATGACGACACCCCACCTGACCACAGTGAGAGAAGTATATGGACAAATATTTAGGGTTGAAATCAGCACGACTCGAGGACTCGTACAGTGAAGTAATATATCACGAGAAAGTGTTTCATCACGATATCACCGAGAAGTGAGTTGCAAAAACGAGATGCAATAAACGAGATGTTTGGATATCTGGTGAAGCACTGTTTCAAGTCTTGATATAACTTCTCACCATTAATAATTAATGAAGAAATTCAAATCAAAAGTTCACCAAATGTTATGATCATTGGTATCACATAATCAAACCTTATTCACGGTGTGTTTTTCTTTCGTTTTTCTTAATGAATTATTAATAAGTATGAAAACTCGAAACCACCCACTTCTCCAACGCAAAAAATGGACAACAGAACTGACTCCCACCAATAAAAATAGTTTATTGAGTATTCCAAGCCATTATCGGGCTTTCAAAATCAATCAATGTTCTTTATTTACAGTCAACACCATTCAATAAACGGCTATTCTAAAACTCCGAGTGGTTTTAATGCTTTATATTATAGAATAAAATAGACTTTGTACAATCCGACTTACTAAACACAATTCGCAACTTCAATGACTCTCTCGCAGGGGCGAAGATAGTCGAAGATAACCGATAGAACGCGAAGATGCCCGAACAATCACGACAGTCATCACTTACATGCAATGGCTCCTTTGGAAAGAGTCTTCAAGTTAGAAATGTGTAAAGAATAATTACGTTATCAATAAGCTATAAATAATATATTTAGATAAACTCGTATCCATACCCAGAGTGGCCGAGCCACAATTTACAGTCCCCATTATTAAATTTTATCACTCGGTTCAAATGTATTTGCTATGACCGTGCATAGTGCATAGGTTTAATTTGTTTAAAACACCGAATATAAATTCAGGAAAGGATACAATGTAATCAAGTCTTAAACGTCTTCTTTTGATTTGTCGAAAATAACAAAGCCTCTCTTTGGAGAAAAGGAAAGCATTTACTGCTAAGTGATAGTTGAATATTACATGTATATGCGAAGAACTTGAAACACATCTGGCCAATCAAATATACGCAAACAACCAGCGAACCAATCAGAAATCAGAGCAAAAACATGCAACTGGTTTCAAGGGCGGGAAAACGTGCAACTGGTAGCAACAGTGGGAAAACTCGTTATTCAAGTTAGACTAGTAAAATCTTGCTCCTGATTGGTCGAAAAGAGAAACGAGAAGAGTGTTTGGAACTTATTGGGAAATCCATCGAACGTAAAAGCACACACGCGGAAAAATATTATTTTGAACACTTCTCGAAAACCAAAACAATACACTCAGAATAACTGCAAACGATTTCACCACACATCTATGAGAACACGCCACCACCCTTTCTCATAAAGATAATAATAAAAAAAGTCGTATTCGGGTAGCTTAAATTACGTTCAATTCTTATAAAGAACAAAATATTCTTTTCAATATCGCTTTCCCGCTCGTTAAAAGTTAGCCTTAGAAGACAATCAAATTCATAACTAGCAATAAATGTTTAACTGCTGCATTTATACAGCTTTTGAAACACGAAACTGGTAAATAATAACGAAATTAGTAAATCTCTGAAAATAATTACCAATACAAAGACTTGAATTTGTAAAACTATATTCTTTTTGTTGTTGTTTTCATCTTGGAAGAACATTTTAATCCACACAGACACCAGAATAAACGTTTGGAGCCTGCAACCTGACAAAGACCAGTTAAAGGCAATGCGCAGACTCTAAAAAATTACTTTGTCTGCAATTTAATGTACGTTGAACATGTTTTCTCAATCGCACAATTGAAGCACAAACACCTTCTGTGCGAAAAGCAATGCTGACAATTTTTCTAACTATTTGCCGAGTAGTTAATATAATTTAAGATTCAAAGACAGCAGCCATGGTGTTTTAATTTAACTAACGCAGTTCACAATCTTGTGGCTCTGTAACCTAGCAATGGATTTTCCGCGACGTTTCGTTACCCTTCCATTCCCAAGATAGATCAACAACTAATTTCTCACTACAATATCATGCAGTTTGGTGAGGAGAATAAAGAAAACCATCAACAAGAGGGTACCGCTTTGGTGTACAGTAACCCAAAATTACTTCGTAGTAGCAACAAAAGGAATTTATGGCAAGCGATAATGTAATATTTCGATCGCAGATAAAAACCAAGGGCAATTCACACTTTTGAAGTGTCAAAAAATGATTGCTACCCACTGCCCAGCACTAAATTTGATTAAGACAAGCTCACTTGCGTATAGCATAAATATATCAACCGCTAAATAGACCGTTATTTAAAATACTAATATACAATTAAAAGCTCACAATCTAACACACCCTGTTTTATAGAGCGTTTAAGACATTTCTCCCCATGTTATAATTATTATAAATTAATAAGTGGCCGAGTTGTAAATGTAAGGCGATAATTTTCATTCGTTGGCGAGCATCTCATCTCTTTCGCTGTAATAAATTAAAATTCAGTACCATCAAACTATAACAGTTCTTTGAACTCCTAAAATTTAGAACTTAAACAAGGACCTTTTATAAAAACATAATCATTCAATTTCTCTTTATGACTGGTACATTCACGCAGAAAGTTTTTTTTTTAAATTTTTTCACTGATCAAAAATTTTGCAAACTTGACCCACATCAAAACCTACTTTCCCTAAACTCTTCTGTCTGATATGCCATATGCGCAACACACAGAATGGGTCACTACCTTACTGAACTGTACATACCAAATGTAAAATCACGGATAAAATACCCGTTGTTTTGTCGGGCTTGAGTTAACAATGAACCTTCCATACCCGTTATACGCACCACTCGGAACTACGTTAAAAGTCTTCACAGCACCCACCACCGGACTCTGATATCTCTGATTGACAAACGGAGGTGCTTGGTAACCAACACCTGTTAAGGTAAGGCCAGGTTGCACGGGCGCTGGACAGCCTCCACGTGAAAGAACCTGCCTTTGCGGGAGGCCTGGGTTCACATATGATGGCGCCGCGCCCGCTACTGAAGTCATGTAAGAGTAGGGCATGTGACCAGACACTGGGCCCGCAGTGGAAATTCTCGCCACACCTGTGTACAGCGGTTGTGACACAAACTGTGCATGCGCTGGTGGCAAGATGACCAAAGGGTTGGCATCTGGGAAAGACTCGTTTCCGCCACAGCAGCGAGCTTCATTGCCAGAGACGAGTAGAGTCTGTGAAGGGGGGTAGGGTAGAGTCGGCGAAATGTAAGTTGGCCCGACAGGCTGACCATACTGAGGAATGATGCCCAGGGAACTGGGACGAGACACTTTAGTTGGACTGCGGTGTGGTCCAGCGGGCTCAAAGGCATGCGCTGCAAAGCGAGAATGCATTTGATCGGCGATGTAATGGTTATGAGGTAGGGTGGTCGCCATTGACATTTGAGTTTGCTGTCTTGAATTATTATTCGGCAGGCCATATCTATCTGTAGCATCCGTTATTTCTCCCTTCTCGTCAGCGCTCTCAGTATCAGAGCAGTAAATCATTGCACTGTCTTTTACGCCCTCGTTAAAATTCTGCGCATGCTCGTTCCGATTTGCGACATCCCTAGGATTCTCGTATGTAGTGGATGTCACCATTTCATCGGTGTTAATAACGTTAGTGAAGCCGGCATCACCGTGGGCGTGTTCCATGGACTCGTTCAATCCCGGACTCGCGCTTTCAATCGAAAACGATGACGTAACAATGCAATCGTCTTCGTCATCTTCATCTTCGTCATCACCGAAACCATCACAGTGTTCGTCGTGCTCTGTGACGTCACACTGTTCGGGTTCGTCCTCGTCTACTTCATCGTCATCAACGACGTCATCATCTAATCCGTGTGAGTTGCGATCTGTTTTGTTTGTGTCAAGCGAGTTGGGTTCCATTTCATCGCTGGAGCTCGACACTGTAATGACGCTGGGGGACGAGGGTGAGTCGGGAATTTCGATCGGAGACGAGGTCTGCTTCGCTGGTATGCTTGACGGTTCGCTGTCATTGCGAATGAAACCCAGGGGACTTGGAACTTGGTTCACCTCCCCGAATAAAAATGTCCTATTATCACCGTACCTCCGCCTCCCCGGAGAGGATACGGTTCGCCTCAGAGGCCTGTGTCCGCTTGACAGTCCAAGTGGCACATGTGCGCTTGAGGCGTTTTGAAACGTATTAGTCGACAGCTGCCACGGTAACAAGCCAGCGGGAATGTGAGGCCCGCTCCAAACTGGTGGCGGTGCAACGGGCTGTTGCATGACAGGCATTACTGAGAACAGCACTGAACCCGCGGGACGGGACCACTCATGACTGATCAAATGCCGCGGCTGTTGGAATGAGAACAAAAAAAAAGCGCACGTTAGAATTACTCTAAATATAATACAATTAACATAACCAGAGCACAGAGACAGGCACAGACCAAATTTCTCAAAACAACCTGGAACAGTTTTCTCCACTCTTTTAAACGCACGAACGCGGGGAAATTCTTTAGTGGGGTGTGCCGCCCGGTTCTCCAAATCCTGACACTATTTCAGACGAAACTTTAGTCAAACCTGTATTCAGCAGACACGGGGAATGCTGTAGTGTCTGCTAAACCCTTTCACTCTCAGAGTCAATGGATACATGCAATGTAGTTCTAACTTTTGAGTCTGTTGATGAAATCCTACGATGTGACCATTCAAATGAAACCTCTTCAGCAGTACTTTTGCATGGTACCATTTGTTCTAACTTTTGAGTCTGTTGAAATCTGTTTTATTTTCATTGAAGATCGAGGTTTCAAAAACTATCAGTTAGCAAAACAAAATGGACTGGTTTGTTCGCTAGGACCCGCGCTTTTATTCTTTAGATTTTGATTTCAATATTTGACTTCGGGCCCGAAAAGTTACCGGGAGTTTCGAGAAACGGGCCCCTGGCTACGTTTATAGACTCTCGTGGTTTCCTTCAGATAAAAGCTGTACCCAATTTCAGACCAAAATAGTCAGATCTATAACCGTTTTCAGACCAAAATGGCTAAAAAACAATACCCTTTGGGGCAGCACATGCCTATATAACTTATATGGGGGGGGGGGGGGGAGGGTCATGAGTGGCCTCGGTTTATGCTGCAAGTCTTTACCGTTTTTATTTCCGATTTCGTCACATCCTGTATTACTCAATTCTTCTATATTGCGAAATTCTCCTTGTATATAACATCGTGTAACATATTGTTTATTTAGTAACATCCTGTATCTCAAGAAGGCTGGTCTGGCCAGCTGAAATATTGTACTCAACAAAATATACACTGTTTTCAGCAATGCTTTAAAGTTTTATATTCTTTATTAGTGTTTGTTTTAATTGGCCAAAGATGTTTACTTCAGTTAGAAGAAGCAAAGAGTTTCTAGCTTTTGTTTTGCAGCCAAAATTGTTAAAAATGCATCAACAAACAGTTGAGTGGTCTTACCTCGCGAGCTCGATCAAATCCATCGCTTTCCTGTTCCAACAAAAACACAGAAAATGTAAGCAACTTCCATTTGTGCCTTTAACCCTTCACTCCCAGATTCAATCATTATTATGGAGGCATGTAGAGTAGTTCTAACTTCCACGTCTGTGGACGAAATCCTATGGTGTGACCATTTAAATAACACCTTTTCGAAAGTACTTTTGAAAGGTACCATTTGTTTTAACTTCTGAGTCTGTGGACGAAATCCTATGGTGTGACCATTCAAATGAAACCTCTTCAGCAGTACTTTTGCATGGCACCATTTGTTCTAACTTCTGAGTCTGTTGATGAAATCCTATGGTGTGACCATTCAAATGAAACCTCTTCAGCAGTACTTTTACATGGTACTATTTGTTTTTCAATATTTTACAAAATGAAATTTGGGATTTTTCTTGAATTTTGATGTTTGGTATTCTTGGGAGTTTAAGGGTCAATACTCTAAAAATACCAAAATAACCGAAAAAATAGTTTCTACAAAAGTGTTTCTTCAATACAGGTGACAACTAACTGCCAAAAACACTCAGTAAAATATAAAGGAATTTTAGTATGGAATAATTTGACAAAATCTATCAAAGAAATTAGAACATTATAGCTTATTCAGGAAAAAAATAAAACTCATTTTCTCCTCAAACAGAAAAATTTAGATTTCAATCAATATCACTAAATATAACGTAATTAAAATAGTACTGTGATGCATATACCATAACTTACATACATGTATCACAGGCATGTGTATTTAAAACCCAATTATTGTAAACTTGTCTGGGGGCTCTCCTCGTAAAGCCCTAAAGGGTTTGCTGAGAGCTCCTGCCCAAGTTTTATTTAATCTACGATACTTTTTGTAGTCAATTTGAAAAAAAGGGCAAATAAAATGATTGATTGATTGATTGATTGATTGATTGATTGATTGATTGATTGATTGACTGAACTACTGGTATCGCCTTACCATGTGATAAACACCAGGGCTGGGTTCTGCTGAGATGTAACCATTATCATCTGATCCTCGCCATGCGCCAACTGGAGGTGGGTTCACTGGCCGACTGAAGAAAGGTAAATAATTAGTTTATTAGTCATTTGTGTAAGCTAATCACCCAGTTGACAGATAAACTGCCTTTTTAACATTTCCTTGGCATGTGAAGATTTAAAAGCGACGGAGGTCGCTCGATGACAACACATTCAATTGGGAAACAACTAGAACTGCTTGTTTTTAGGGGGGATTGTAGTTTTTGGGAAGGTTTAGCATCAAGAACCACTCAAGGAATACATGTGAGAAATTTTTCATCATCTTAATTCTTGGAAATTTCTGCAACATGAAATGTACCAAAAACGGGAAAATATGAATTGAGGTAAACTAAGTAGTTACATGCAAGGGAATTATGGCAGTTCATTTTACCTGGGGTTATCCATTCCTTGTAGGTTCTCTGGTATAATTGGCTGAACAGCTTGCAAACCAACTGCACTTGTCCAGTGAGACAAAAGCTAAGAAGAAGAAGAAAAAGAAGAAAAAAATAGTAAGTCCTTTCCTTCTCACAGTCAACTCAAGTATGGAGAAATGTACAATGTAGTTCTAACTTTTGAGTCTGTGGATGAAATCCTATGGTGTGACCATTCAAATGAAACCTCTTCAGCAGTACTTTTGCATGGTACCATTTGTTCTAACTTTTGAGTCTGTTGATGAAATCCTATGGTGTGACTATTCAAATGAAACCTCTTCAGCAGTACTTTTGCATGGTACCATTTGTTCTAACTTTTGAGTCTGTTGAACAAATCCTATGGTGTGACCATTCAAATGAAACCTCTTCAGCAGTACTTTTGCATGGTACCATTTGTTCTAACTTTTGAGTCTGTTGATGAAATCCTATGGTGTGACCATTCAAATGAAACCTCTTCAGCAGTACTTTTGCATGGTACCATTAATTTTTGTTCTAACTTTTGAGTCTGTTGATGAAATCCTATGGTGTGACCATTCAAATGAAACCTCTTCAGTAGTATACTATTGCATGGTACCATTTATTTTTCAAAATTTTACAAAATGAAATAATTTAATATTTTGAATTTTTGGCAAGGGCTTTTTTGGAGGAGGGGGAGGGGGTCAAAAACTGTAACCTTTTTATGCAGAGAGAAAAGGGACTTTTTGGGGGTTGTGCTCTGCGTTGGAGTTTTTTGGGCCTGGTTTTAGCTTAATATGGAGCCACTTTCCCATCACCATCATAGCTGAGTAACCTGGGGTAAAATTCAACAGCTTTCGTTTTAATGGTCCTACAAAAAATCAAAAACTATAACCTACCTGTAATGCAGGATCTGATCCAAACCGCTTTGGGGTCCATGTTTGAAGTGGCACACTCTGAGAAGAAGAAGAATATAACACACATTGATTGAGATAAGTCACCAAGGAAAAATGATAAGAGTGGCGTGGTTTGGAAACCTCATCGTAATTAGGACAGATGTTGGCAATTTTTCTCCTTTCTTTTTTTTTTTTTTTTAATGATCAGTTTGAGAAGCTACACTGTATATCAAACTCTTGGAAGAGTGTTTCATCGAGGTCACTTCTCAGTGTTTGGATACCAGATGAAACACTCTTTGTTGTGTTTGATATATTACTTCAGAGTGTCTTCATGATACACCTTCAAAGCGGCAGAACCTACTGTCTATAAAATTGATGAACAAATAAGGGAGCAATAGGCTGTGTTTTTTGGGAGAATCCGAACTTGGATTTGTGAGCTCAGATCATAAATTATGGATGCTTCAAAAGCAAAAAAAGAAATTGTTAAACTGATTATTTGATGTAAAAAAAAAAACGTTGGTATGCAAATGAACCTATTTTGACTCACTTGTGTTTATCAGTCTGCTTCAACAAATAATTTTCAAAATATATGCAATAAAATCTTACCTGAATTGCCTATGATATAAAATCGTGAAAGAAACAAAACAACGAATGGAACAAGTAAATTTGCACAAAAGACCGCTTGTCAGATTTACTTTTTTGGAATCCATTCCCCCGCAAAAAAAAAAAACACTCAGATCACGAATCTTAAAATCCGGATTTAGATTTGATCTGAAAAATCTCACCAAGGTATGGATTCAACGGATTCATAATTCGTTTTTGGATTTTAGTAAAAAATGCAAAATCCTCTTTTTGATTGAAGAATCGGATTTGGATTTTCCCCCCAAAAATCGCAGCCATAGTAAAGATACAAAGAAAGGCAGGACTTACTTTAGCATAAAGACCAGAGGAGGTTGGCAGCGTGATAGTTGCCTGAGGTATGGCCATGGATACCACAACTGATCTGGGCTAAAATAACAAAAACAAATGAGCTCAACATGGGTATCAGGGAGGTTACAGTGTGACGCACTTTACTGTGAATACCCAACAAAATGTTTCACAAGTGAGCCAATCAGAGTACGAATTCAATTGACGGGCGGGCACCCCTCCTCGCAAAGTTGAGCACGATGGAATGTAATCTTATCGCTTCCTGTTAATCACAGGAGTGTAAAAGTAGTTACAAAATACAAAGATTTTATTCACTGTATTGCTTAAGGACGTTCGCGCCCATTGCTACTGCTTAACTATTTTTCTTTTTTTTTTTTTACCAAAATAATTGTCCGCCTGTGATGAACAAAATTTTACCTGTTGGATACCTTAGCTACATTCCTGAAGTCCATACTTGTCACAATTAAAAATTTCACCCACAAACTTAAACATTATAACTATGTCACATGACTAAAGATAGATACATATACAAACTGTATTCATTCTGCAATGCCTAACCTGCTGAGGTGTAGCTTGGGGCCCAAACAGATGTTTCTGTGGCGAGGAATTGTCAGGCTGACAGAGTACTGCATGCTGGGGAATGTAGTGAGCACCAAGGAAATCTGAAGTGCTTGGCTGCAGACTGGGCTGCTGAAGAAAGAAGGAAGCTCAGTTTTATCTTATACCTCCTAACTATTTTCCCTTAGGAAGGATTAAAAAAAATAGTAAAACCACAAGAAAGTACTGTTCACCAGTGTTTATTTAAGGTTACAGTGTACCTTCATCGAAAATTTATCGAAATTTTTTTTTTGGCGTCAAAATAAAGTTTACAGAATGAACTTTGATTCAAAACAAAAATTATCGAAAAATAGTAAAAATTAACGGAGAAATGACAGTATAACTTTTGTGGGCGGAGTTTGTTTATGAGGCGATACGTTTTTTTAAGCGCTGTTTTCTCAAAGTTAATTTTTCGCTTGTTGGGGACACTTTAAAGAGCTACAACTCAAAGGAAATTTGTTCGATTTTCCTCAAATTTGGACAGAAGTTAGGCTAACATATAATCAACAAAAACGTGTCGGCGAATTTCTTATTTCCGAAAACTTTTTCGTCAAGAGCCATTTCCGTGCGATCATTCCAATTTTTTTTCTCCCTTTTTCGAAAATATTCTGTAACTTTTCACTACAATTGAATATGGGAAATCGCCGACACGTTTTTTTAGCGCTTCGTGTCCGGAAACCCGAGAACAAATCAAATTAGCAAAATACAATAATCGCTTTGAGTTATAGCGTTTTAAAGCTGATTCGGACGTTCGAATTTAGACGTCGTAAAAAATTTGACAATTCACTTTATTACCAAATGGTTTCCATATTTAGATAGCCAGCTCTATAAGCTTTAATTTGATATCTGGGTTTAGGTATGTTAAGTGTAATCTTAAGACACTAGAGCTGTTATACTAGAGACACCCCCGAAGGTACACTGTAACCTTAAATGGTCACAGACTCAAACGTTAGAACCACTTTGCATAGCATGTACAAGTATAACAAAAAGCACCACAGGAAAGTACTGCTCAGTAGCTTCCATCTGAATGGTCACACTTTAGGATTTTATCCAGAGACTCATAAGTTAGAACCACCCTGTACAGCATAATAAACAGTACCACTGGAAAGTACTGCTCAGTAGCTTCCATTTGAATGGTCACACTTTAGGATTTTATCCAGTCGAGACTCAAAAGTTAGAACCACCTTGTACAGCATAATAACCAGCACCACTGGAAAGTACTGCTCAGTAGCTTTCATTTGAATGGTCACACTTTGGGATTTCATCCACAGACTCAAACGGTAGAATCACCATGTATAGCATAATTGTCAGACTTGAGGATTTTCTTGAGCTCAATAAACTTCACAGCAGGGAAGTACTGCTCAATATCTTTCGTTTGAATGGTCGCACTGTAGGATTTCATCTCAGACTCAAAAGTAAGAACCTCCTTGTGCACCATAATGAACTAAACAAGTAAACATTCCTCAGGGTTTGACTCTACATGTGTAGGATGGACAGAAATAGACTAAAAGGGACTACAAAAGATTATATCCTTGCACAGAAAAAATAGCCAATAACACCTCAGAACTTACCACAGCTTGAAGGGGTGCCACAGGCAGACCAGCATGTGGTGTAAACTGTTCTGCTGAGGGCTGTGGCAAGCCACCTGTAAGATCTGGATTTGCCATGGCTTCACCTCGCACCATTGGCAGATGAACATACGAGCTTGTTGAAGCTCGTGGAAGACCAAAAAGGGAGCCAGCAGGAAGCGAGGATGCTTGTTCCGCAGTCCCTCTGTTATACCGGCAAACTTGCATGCTTTTTACTGCTAAATTAAACCTGAAATAACAGAGGTAAAAGGTAATAACTCAAATCAGCTTCCTACACTGTACTTGTAGATATTCCTAAAGAGAAATGCATACAGGGTTGTCAAAAGTAGCCAGCTGCCGGCGAAAATCACCACCTTCTTTGTTATCTCAGCCGGCTACTCAGTTGGGCTGTTCTTTAAAAGAGATGGTCTTTTCCCCAACCTTGGCCGCCTACTCCAACAATACAGTCGGCTACTTTGAAACTTTATGACAACCCTGAATGCATAGTTTTACACAAAAATTGAAAGGATAAAGTTACATCACTTATTTGCTAGTAATGACAATGACCAGGTTGGGATAGTTACAACTGGAAAAGACAGCTCAAGGGAAAACACCCCCTGGGAATTTGATTTAAGTTAGACTCTCTGAATCACTATTTACTGCATCCCTCAGTTGGTCTTTAAAATATCTATAACCCCTTACTTCTTATTTAGCTAATGTACTGTCAAAAATAGATTTACATTTTTGAAGTGAAACTACCACTGACCTTGGATGCCTAACCACCAGACATTACATCTGGTATCCAGTGTCAAACATACCGTAAGTCCTAATATTACTCAATACAAAAAAATACAGTAATTTTTTTATTTAAACATCATAAGACTTTAAGCATCACTGCTTGTGGGGTTGTGTATAAAATTAATAAAAAATAAACTAATAGTTAGTCTAAATCTAGAAATTACTCGAGTAAGCTTACTGCACCTGTACTGGTAGAGTGCCAACATGCAGGAAATCAAGGTGTTATGTGCTATGTGCTAATGGCATGATATGATTTAGTAAAGGATGTGCAAAATATGATAAAAGGCTGGCAAATTTTATTCCTTGTGGCACCCTCTTGGAAAAATGCCAAACACGACTGTTTAAAAAGTATACTTACGTATTACATTGAGCAAAATCCACCAAACCAGCAAGAGTGATAAATGGATGCCTAAGGGCTTCATCTGGTGTAATTCGCTTGTCTGGATCAATCACCAGAGTTCTCTTCAACAAATCAGTGAACTCGAACCTTTAGAAGAACACACAATTTAAACAGATTTTAATTAATATTTTGTTAGCCTAATGTACAATGGCAAGCAATAGAAAGCAAAGCTGTAAATGTTTACAGATATGTTGTAATGAACATAATCTTGGTCATATATTCCAAGATAAATAATCCTTAGAACCCACTAAGATATCTGTAGACAATTCAAAATGTAAAGCACAACCATTGACTGTGCTACAAACACTATAACTAATTTACAAACCTGTCAATCTTTTCCGCCACACGTTCATTTCCAACAAGGTTACTGGGCAAGTTAACTTGAGCTATCTCATCCAAACAGTTGAAGATGTACTTCCTCGCTTCCTGTGACTTGATTTTGGTTTCTCGTTCATGTTCACTGCCCGTCTGTCAAGAACAAACAAAACAAATTTAGAAAACACAGGAGAAAACACAGGGGAAACACAGAAAACATAGGGAAACACAGAAAACACAGGGGACACTTCACTGTTGTATAAAGGGACAGTGCTCTGGCTGAAATATCATGTTTTCATGACTGTGGCCAGGAGCTTGCTTTAAGCTTACTTTTTTATCTTGAAATAGGAAGGAAAAAAATGCCAAGTGATAAATGCAAAAAAAAGTGAAAAGACAAAATAATGACTAAAAATCTCAAAATTCCACTAGAATGAAAACTTTGATTTATTGACTGCCTGTCACAAAGTCAAATTTGATGAACTGTAATCCACTTCCATCCTTGCAAACCTGGACTTTATCTCCAAACTACTGCCTCTGTTTTGCTCTCTAGAATATTTTTATCCAATTTAGTTATATATTTGGTGGCATGTGGTGATATACATGCATGTAGTATAATTTCCCCAGGACAGGGTCCCTTTAAACATGAAACTTCTAAAAGCAACTTCACACAGCCAAATACAAGTTGGTAATTAATGATACAAGCATTAGTGTCCAATGCCAAAAATAACAGTCAAATCAAAACTAAAATCCTATGTTATGCTCGGACATGGTGTTACACACAAGTACATGATGTACTACTCCAATTTATCTCATGTTATATATGTGGCTAAATGCAATTTAGGCAAAGTTAAACTCAAGTCTATGCAGTCAGCAGTTTGCTTCGTGACAGTACATGTCCCGATCAGCGTTTGCTGACCTTTGCGGATCACTTACAAGCGTTTGCGATCTTTGCGGATCACTTACAAGTGTTTGCGATCTTTGTGGATCACATACAAGCATTTGCGATCTTTGCGGATCTTTGCTCCTGTTAGAACCATTGCCTTGCTGTTAAGCGAATCATCGTGGAGTCTATGTAATGTCCGTGTGACGGACAAGTACAATTTGGATTTGATTTGTCCAATGGACAAGTGGATTTCATCATTTTTTCTAACCCTCTCCAATTTGAATCTTGACAACATCTCACCTTCATCTTCCATTCTAACAATCCTGTTGTTGTGCTAACAGCTTTTTTGAAAAACTTTGAACTTTTGGTGCCATTTGCTAGCAGATTGTCATTAGGCAAACCCTGTGTCTGTGAAATGTAGCGGATCTGAAAAGAAACAACAAAGTGCTACTTAAAAGTGATTTTTTTACAGTTAATTGTGCATTTGCAGTTTTAGACTATCAAAAAGAATGACAAAACAACAGAAATCAACATTTGTATTTTTACTAAAACTCAGGGTTGGAAATTTGCAAACATCACTGACAATGTCTGCTTGAAAAAGAAATTAATAAGGAAACATGGGAATATTTATCAACACAAGTGGGATCCAGACTTAAATTATGGTTTAGTATCTTGAAGGCTTTATTTGGAAGACATTTTTATTTCTTGGAAGGAATAATGGCAGACTGTCTGTTCATGCCAGAAACCATGTCACTGGATTCATGGAAGACATTCTTCATTTATCAATACTTGCATGCACAGTTACATTTGGAAGTGAAAACAATCATGGTTCTTTGTATCATTTGTTATTTCCGTCTAGAGCAGGGAGATTTTGTTTTTGAGTGAGCAACAACTACTAAAGGTGAGTGCATTCTGAAAGACACTCGTGCAGGTGGAAAGTACTCTTAGAATTTAGCTTTAAAATAATCTGTAACTCTACAGATCAGCTTCTGTTTTGTTATATTGTCTAACCTTTATTATTTTCAATTACATTACTTTTCCCTGCCTCGAATAGCGTTTTTGCTAATTTGCAGGGAAACTGTACTTAAGTTTATATATCTAATAAAGTTTTGTTTGTTGTTAAAAAAAAAAAAAGTCTCCAACCCTGAATACTTAATATAAAGGTGATGCTAACACTGGACTTGTGCCAAACCCCTGTCGAGTTGAAAAGAGCCACCTTGAAAAGCATACTATTGGTATACACAGTACAGTATCAATGCAAATGTCTGCAGAAATATCAATGGTGTTTGGACTGTATTGTGTGGAAAATTATTGAGCTAATTAAAGCTCTTCAATGGGACCAGTTTAGCTAAGCTTAACATTTGGTAATTTTATACAAGGGATTTTATATCATTTCACAAAGTTCTAGTCTGGCTTATAGTGGTTAACTCTTACATTACAGGTAAGCTGCCTTTCCCTATAGCAGTTGGGGAGTCAGCGGTTTCTGGTACGGGTCAGGATTATATTGGGATGTTCTTCCTATGTTCAGTGTAGTTTCACATGTAGCTTCACAAAAAAAATAATTTGTTTGCAGTTTATTCCACTTACATTGTCAGTGTGACAGCTGATGCCCTGCAGTGCAAGGGGGCTCAAAGCTGGGTTGCGGGCACAGGAAAAAATACCAGGTTCCCATTTTTGGATATTTTAGGGTATTTAAAAGATACCCACTACCCATATAAATCCCAAATTTGGAAGAGTGAGACAAGTCTCAACCAGGGAACGTGGTTGGGAATTTCCAGGTTGAGACTTGTCTCACTTTGCCAAATTTGGGAATTTTGTTGGTGTTCTGTAAATACCCTAAAAAATCCCAAAATGGGAATCAGGTATTTTTTCCTGTGGGGCAGTGCCAGCCTTTGGGTTTGTTTTCCATGTTGGGGCTCGGGTCTCACCACACAGAGTTTATCCCCTCCAATATTGCAATGTAGTTGTTAATATTCACACGGTAATAACCAAGGTTATAAACGTTACCTGGTCATACTCTGAAGAGCCAGGATACAGTGGCCATCCTAAAAATAACTCTGCAATTACACATCCAAGAGACCACATATCAATGGCTTCACAAAATGGCAGACCAAGAATTACTTCAGGGGCCCTGTTGAAGACAATAAAAATACTGTCAAGACTTTGCCCTTATATTTATCAACTTTATTGGTCTCATAAATTAAAAATTTAATACATATATGAAAATTAAAAAAAAAATGGAGATAAATGAGAGGACCAAATAGGATTGCGCGAATGGGAAATAAAAAAATCCCATGCGAGGCGCAACCCAAAATCTATAAATATATATATCCGATAAGAAAACTAAAATTTAATTTAAATAATTTAACTATAATTTTATAGTTAAGAGTTAGATATCTGTTCAGCTGGATAGGTAGCCAAAATGCTAGTGTCTATTAAAAACCTACTACCACTAGCCCTCCAGGCTTTTATCCAGAAATAACTGAAAACTGGTCATCATGGAGGCATGTCTTTCATAACATTTCTGGATAAGTTTTCATGATTTTTCTTAAAAAAAAACTTAAAGGTTCCAACAAACCAACTCGTGAATATGAAGCAACCTTTGGACCCTCCAATTTCCTACATTTTGCTCCAATAAACCCCCCCCCACCCCACCCCACCCTCTATATCCATCTCCCCACCCTCCCCCCCATACAATGTTGCCCCCATGGGTAAGATAGGTGACCATTATCTATCGCATTTGCAACGCATTTGTCCAACACTTCACATATTCACAAGTTAAAAAGTGGATACCCAGACGCCCTTCTGGCTTCAACCTTGTAACACACTACACATGCTAGTAGCCCAAGGTCCTTTCCAGGTGCATCGGAACAAAATTATCCTTTTTTCAATGTGTAAATAAAATTCATCCAAAATACATTTTACAATTTCTGTTGAATACACTATCATTTTAAAGTTTTACAAGTAAAAAAATTACACTTAATTCTTCATTGCGTGTGTCATTGGTATGTTTCAAGACAAATAAGTTCTCATCGCCGTTTTTGAAGACATGAAGGTGGTATTAACTTATTTGCATATCCCTTCCCGTGTACAATAACTTATTCAACATGATAAAAATAAAAACAGTAGACTTTTGATAACTCAAACCATTAGGGGAATGCAGGACTGTTCCAGTTATCAATATTGTTTAAATAATTAGGGGTTAAAATCTATAAGAAAGCCACGCTGGGGAAAAATGTGTTTGCATGGTTTAAATTCTTGGGATTTGAGTTATTGAGGTTCAACTGTAAACACACCATAAAACATGGCTAGGGGCATTTATAACTATCCAATGTCTAATGTTGCCATTTTTACCCACAAATTATGTGGGTGGTTTTACTTAGCCAACAGCATCTGTATCTAAATAAAGGACTAGTAAATGTTTAAAAATGTTTGGTGTGTAGCCAGGCATGTTAAAAATAAAAAGATATTAAAAGTTGACACTGGCTAAAAATGTTGTTTTGGACGTTTTGGCAACTACTGTTGCCTTCTTCAGCAAAAGATAAAAAATGCAAATGTATAATGGTGTCCTGATGGTATAAGATACATGCAAATATTAAATCGCACCTCGAAAGAATATCTTTAGGTCAAACAAAAGCATTCTTAATTATTTCTACAAATTCTTTTTTTTTTTCATGTAAACGTTTGGAAGCGCTATGTGTTCGTTTATTTTTGGCATTCCGTGCGTAACACAAACGCTATAAACGAATACATAGCGCTTCCAAACGTTTACAATAACATTAAGAATTTGTAGAAATAACTAAGAATGCTCTAGAGACCTTTGTTTCACCTCAAAATATTCTTTCGAGATGCGATTTAATATTTGCATGTATCTTATACCATCAGGACGCCGTTAGACATTTGCATTTTTTATCTTTTGCCGAAGAAGGCAACAGTAGTTGCCGAAACGTCCAAAACAACATTTTTAGCCAGTGTCAACTTTTTAATATCTTTTTATTAGTAAATGTTTGCTGAAGTTAAAAATTCAAAAGATTCAATTAGAATTATATATAGTATGTTTTTAAGCCAAAATGTGTTTTGTCTTGTTTTGTAAAAGTATACTATATTTTGGCTTAATTTTTACTCTTGACTTTACTTTAAATGAACCTGTCAACACAGTACTTCCCTGGTGAAAATCCTCAGGGATCTTTGAAGATCTTCAAAGACCTGTCAAAGATCCTCAAAGATAAAGATCTTTAAAGGATCCTCACAGGATCTTTGAAAGATCCTCAATGATTCTTCATCTGCAATTTATTGTAGAATTTCTTACAAAGATATTCAAGGAATTGATGAAGATCTTGAAAGGCTCCTAGCAAAATATCCTTGTGAGGATCTTTGCATTGATCCTTTAAGATCCTCAAGAATTTATAAGGATCTTTCAAGGATCTTAATAAGATCCTTTGAAGGATCTTGCAAAGATCTTTGAAGATCTTTAAAGATCCTTGAAGATCTTGGCAAAGATCCTCAATAATCTTGCCAAGATCTTCAAGGATCCTTAAGGTTCTTGGCAAAGATCTTCAAGGATCTTTAAAGATCTTTGCAAAAATTTTAAAAGATCCTCAAAGATCTTTATTAAGATCCTCAGTAAGATCCTCGCAGATCCTCATGCAGATCTTTAAGGATCCTCAAAGATCCTTCAACGATTCTCACCAGGGTTTAGCAAGAAAATGCTTTCTCAGCTCAAAACAAATTTGAGATTGGAAAATGTCAAAATTCAAGGACAATAATATTTGCTCCCTACACTACAATTTCTGTCAACTTGCCAAACAGAATGTCTCTAGCATAGATAAAACATAACTACATGTAATAAGGGAAAGTTATGTTAATTCCATCTAAAGACCTATTCACACCAATGGTTAAACATGTTTCAATGTTGTTTAGTTTAACCACATTTTTAGCCTCTATCTTAACCTTTTCTCGTTCGAAGAACGCAATTCTAATTTGGTTCGTGTTGGTTGTCCTGTGGTTTACATGCAGTAAAATTTGAGATTTTTTGGAAGACAGTCTTCCAAATGGCCGCCCCTATTGGTTTTTTCAGGGGCTCATTTCCGCCGGAAGTTCCTTCGAACGCGTCTCCATGATCTCCGATTACTGCTAGTTTTAAGTGTATATGATCCAAACTACCTAGTATGGTAATAAAAGTCAATAAAGTTTCTTTTAGTAAAGGTTTCACTCCAAATATTACGAGAGGTTAGGAGGTATTTTTCTAAACCTGTTTTAAACTAAACAACATTATTTTTTAAACATGTTTAAGTGTCGGTGTGAATGGGGTATACATGTAAGTCTCAAATTACTTTTGCTGATGTTATTTTGGAACAAAAAAAAAACGACATATTTCATGTTCTAGTTCAAGCCAGGTGATTCCCTAGTATTGCATTGCACATCAGTAGTGCGCATAATATCTTAAGTTATTCGCATGTACATGAGTATGCATGCATTCCTAGCCAAGTCAAAGTGGGTTTCCTTTGAGGATAAGTTTGCTTAACCCTAGAACTGCCACTTATGTTTTGTAATCTCCAGCAATTTTCCAAAGGTAAACAAGCTTCGGGATCCTTTCGTTCCATATAAGGAGTTAATAAGAAAGCATTCGCTGTTCTAAAAAACAGAGGGCTCAAGCTGTCCCATGACATCAGCCTTGACAACGGTTTTGGTTCGGCTAGCGAGTATTCGAACTCGAATTGGGTCGGTGTTTCAAGTTATGAGTGCTTTTTTGAGCCATTTTCCTCTGCAGAAGCCCCCAGGCTGGCATCCTAAAGCTGGAATGTGGGTAGGGCAAGCCTCTGAACGAATACAGAGGTGAAAGGTGGTTTCATGCCGACTGAGACGCCAAACATGGTTCAAAGCTGTCATGGCCGCTCACGAGTGAAGCTGTCTCTCTGGCCGTTCTGTGGATGGATTCCGCGACCTACCTTGGCAATTTTGGCAAGTTTTGACCTCTAAAGAATGCAGTCGGTACAATATTTTGCCGGGAGGAGCGGGTGGCTCGACACTTATAAAAAAACTATAAAATAGGATTTGGTAGCCTTCCATGTGCTCGGTACGGCCTCATTACCCATAATTCCTTTCAGGGGTAGAGAAGGAAAACGGAAGTTTGCTGGAATGGTCTTAATAAAATGGCTGTTGCTGGGCCCCCTAAAAGAGGAATAGGACAAACTTGTGATGAATGCAAAGGACTTCGATTGTGATTCGCTGTAAAATTAGACTTTTGTTTTCAGAAGAAATTTTTGCATTAAAAAATGAAATATAAAGATGAATGCTTTTTGGTGTTGTTGTGGCACGTACAAAACGTGCGTTTTTGCTTTTGCTGTAAAACAAACAGTAATACTCGACAAAAATCGGGACTTAATTATTGGGTTTATTGGGTTTCATGAAGTGAAACATTTACCAGGATGATCTGTCAAGTCATCGTTAGCACCATGTTTACAGAACTGAGAAAGTTATAATTTTTCAAAGCAGTACTGTATTTAAGGCCGATTTAATCAGCCATGGTAGATCTAGGGTTAATAAAATAAATAAGTGGTTGTTTTCTCGTTAACAAAGTACGGTGACCTATTTTTTTATTACATGCATTTGAAGAAAATACTACTCTCTATGAAATATTCAAATTTAAAGAATTTTTCGTTATTTGATTTTGAAATATTCTCATGGAATCACTATTATAACAATTACAATCTAACTCACTGGGCACATGCAGACATTAAAAATTACCCTATTATTACACTACTTTATCAAAGGCATTTCACAGTAACATTGTGCTATCATAACACTGATACTAATATTTCATTGCTAGTAATAACATTCTGGATATATTGGTTGCCTCTTGCTCAAGGCTAGGATTTTCAATATTACCATCACAAGCCAGCAAAATAGTTTTAAGCTACAACCCTATAATTTGAAAACGGGCATCGCGACCCCCTCTTTTTATTAATATTTTTTACAACACTGTATGTAGTATGTGTGTAGGTGATAAATAACTTTGCAAAATCTGAAAAAAAAAATCCACTATAGCTGCTTTTTCAATGGAATCACCTTAAAGAAAAACCTTATAAAAGATTATCTTTCAAGAGGTTTTTTCAAACATTCCTGAAATCTTCTTAATAAAACTTAACAGCTATTCACAAAACATCCAGAAAACTACTTATTTAACATTCCAAAGATAACTAGACGTTATCATTCAAGTTTTCAATGCATGTATTTCATCAGCAAACAGTGTTCTATTTTTTTAAAGATACCAAAATATTTCAAAACATCCCTAACAGTTCTGGCTTGTTCTCAACACAATAAAAACAAACTACTGGAGACTATTTTACTTTATTTTACTTTTCTCAATGTTAATATCAATAATTATTAGAAAGGTTATAAATTTTCTATGTTTACTAGGTTTTTGAGAGACAACAGCCAAAGCGCTAATAAGGAATATTATTGCTAATAAGGAACTCCTAATATCAAGGAATTATCATATGAACCTCAGGATGATATTGTGAAATATTAAGACTGGGTAGCATGCGTTATCAGTTGATGCCAAATGCCAAGTCAGATATTTCAAGTACGATGCATATACATGTAGAGGCCTTGATATTTTCAACATTAGCATGTGAAAGGAAAACCAAACAATATTATTTTTATCACTCTATAAATACAAAACACTTATTTTTTAAAACATTTTTCCGCTTATAAATGCCAAAAATGCCAGCAATTTGGAATGAAACATTTAGCAGAATTCTTGACCACTATTTAATAAGTTGTGGTCAAGCAAAGAATATATTTTTTTACATGTTAAGTTCTAAAAATAATCATCCACCCCACCTCCCAGGTTTCTCATTTAAGAGCTTAAAGGCAGCTGAAAAAACAGCTTCTTCTTCTCTATTAAAAAAAAAAAACGCATAAAAATTGTGCTTTGTGTAGCATTCAATAACTCAGACAGCTACTTTAAAGTAAACCAAGCCATCTATTTAGTTAATGAGCCAACATGCACCTTTATATTTAAAACATAAAAGGATACAAATAAAGGACTGCCTGCCTGTGCTATTAAGTTTCAGGTTTAGCACTCAAAGAATGACATGATTTGCTAAGCATATAAGACCCCAACAGAGAGGCTTGTTCTATATTTCATATCTTATCAAAATCAGAATTTTGATAAATGCATCCAACGCTGTGAAACTTGGTAACTGCATGTATATTCTACATTATGTTCAGCAACTTCTTTGTTTCATCGAAGCACATAAATTCCACTGTTTTTTCATTTCCCCCACCCCTCTCCCTTTCTGAACAAAAAAAGCCCAGAATTTACTTTATCTGTAATATTTTAAGAGCATTACTACTATATTTCTTGAAAAAATATAACATTTTAGAACATAAGATACTGACCAGGGTTTTAATCACTTTTGAAAATAGTATTGGGGCTGCGATCTGACCAATTCTACACAGTTAAAGCATTTCAACAAAAGTCAAGACAAAATTGATTGTTAGCTTGAGACTATTAATTGGACATCTGAGTGCCAACAGTACCTGCCCTTGTAGTTTTTATTTTTAGTGCAAACCTCACTTGTAACCTCAACCACTATCAACTGAGCCACATCCAATTATGAGTCAGTGATATACATAGCAGCAATCCAAAATTCCTTGCCACGACATAATATTGTATCTTAAACAAAATATTCAGATAGCAGATTGAAATGACTCGTGCTTCCTGACTCTTAAACTCCTAGACTGAAACTATGAAACATACCAAAATTCATTTTGAAAAATATCAGGAAACAAACAGTGCAAAATGAAAGGACAGTGTATTTACTTAAGAGCTTTCATTTGAATGGTAACACTTTGGGGTTTAATCCACGATGGAAACATTAGAACCAGTTTGTACAGCATAATAAGCAGTACCACAGGAAAGCACTGCTCAGTAACTTTCATCTGAATGGTTATGTTGTGGTTCAAATTTTTCTTTGGTTTGAAAATTTTCAAACCAGTTTGATTTTTGTTTTCCTTTGTCTCAGAATATGGTAATGAATCTGAGACAAAGGAAAAATAAAATTGAACTGGTTTGAAAATTTTCAAACCAAGGAAAATTTTTAACCACAACAGTTACAATTACGGTGTTCATCCACAAACTCAATCTGGGAAGTCATATGAGTGGGAAGTCGATTCTAGACATAAAAATAAAAGGGTGAAAAATGGAAATCACTGCTTTGCCTCTCTGATTTTTTCCTGCACACACAGCCTCTAGTACATCTATACAGTAGCATCTCTATAAACCAAAACCCTGGTCAACACAAACTTGATATTAACTTGAACCAAATAAAATTTCCCCTGCTCCACTTACTTTCAATAAACCGTAACAATACACGGTAGACAATGTGACTCAAGAGGTTTAAAATGTTCAATGAAAAAAACTTAACTCTTTCACTCCCCAGAGAGTCAATCAAGGAGACATGTAGTGCAGTTCTAACTGTTAAGTCTGTTGATGAAATCCTATGGTGTGACCATTCAAATGAAACCTCTTCAGCAGTACTTTTGCGTGGCACCATTTGTTCTAACTTTTGAGTCTGTTGACAAAATCCTATGGTATGACCATTCAAATGAAACCTCTTCAGCAGTACTTTTGCATGGTACCATTTGTTCTAACTTTTGAGTCTGTTGATGAAATCCTATGGTGTGACCATTCAAATGAAACCTCTTCAACAGTACTTTTGCATGGTACCATTTGTTCTAACTTTTGAGTCTGTTGATGAAATCCTATGGTGTGACCATTCAAATGAAACCTCTTCAGCAGTACTTTTGCATGGTACCATTTGTTCTAACTTTTGAGTCTGTTGACAAAATCCTATGGTGTGACCATTCAAATGAAACCTCTTCAGCAGTACTTTTGCATGGTACCATTTGTTTTTCAACATTTTGCAAAATGAAATTTGGGATTTTTCTTGAATTTTGATATTTGGCACTCCTGGGATTAAAGAATTAAAGAGGAAGTGTCATGGGGATTTTGCTCCTTTTTGTCAAAATTGCACTAAATATTTTAAAAGTATATTTTCTCTAAGAACACCAAAAGGAACATGTCAAGTGATTCCTCAAAGAGAGAACAAACCATGACCACATTTAAGTGATTTTTCCAAAGAAGGAAGAGGAGAACCAATTTTTTCAAGTTGTAATCTATTTCCATCTGCAGCCAAAGACAGTTATATGTGACAAAAACATGTGACATACCCTTTTTAGATAAAAACACTGTTGTGCCTCTGGGCAACTACTTTTATAAATAAACCACCACCTTCTTCGAGACATCACCTCAATAAAATCCTAATTACTATTAATCCAAGATGTCCTTTGAAATGGCTTGAAAATCAGCTAGTCAACCACAATGAATTTGAACTCACAGTCACCTATTATGTCTTCAAATAATATATTTCTTAAACTTTCTGCATTTTGAACAGGCAGAACTGTTTTTCTATGAAAGGTATTATCTGAGTGTATTTGAAGTGACTGTAAGTTGAAATTCATTCATCGCAAGTTCAATGTTACATGGCATAGTAACCGCCATGTTGTTGATTTCCAGTCAACAAAATTTGGATTACATACTGTATAGTATGTGATAAACGTTTTTCATGCGCAGTGAAACCAATGGTGTGTGAAGTGGGCTGATTTTCAAGCCATTCAAAGGATGTCCGGGATCAGAAATAGATAAGTTCTCCTTTCTCAAACAACCCTCCTTCCTGATTCCAAAAGCGGTTCAGTTCACAAGATATTCAACTTTGTGTATCTTTTGCAACAACCTTGATCAACATATATCTTCTCCTCATGATATCAAATTGAATACAATGACAAACCGAGGTGGTAAGAATACCAGAAAACTATCAAATGGAGAAATCATCGCCTCGAACCACTGTCGCAGACTATTAAGAACAAAAGAACAAAAGAAAAACACACAGACATAAATAAGGAGTATAAATACTTCCAGTCTGCTACATCTGTCTAAGATTCTTTCAAAGCTTTAAAACCTAAGGTCATTTGTTCTCAAAAAGTATCTTAAGGTCTCTTAAGTGAAAAAAACAATATTTTGTCAAGAGGCAAAATCAATTTCAACACCATTTTTGTTCTTTATCCAAAACAGTGGAAGGACTTCTAGGCTTTTCCGAACAATCTATAAAATTTACATCCACAGCTTAAAATTTTCCTTTTTTAATTTTTTTGAGCAAATGCAAATTTGGTACTTAAGAAGGTTTTTATTGGCAAGGTGTGAAGAGCCAAATTCAGATTTTCAGCTGCCTGTCCCATAATTGAAGTGTTGGTCCTATGATTAATAATGTCTCTGATTGCTAAACTGAAACTGATCCAAAGGAAATCTGTTACTTTTCATTTTGTGAAAAAATTGATATTTTCATGTAAGCCACCCACCAAGATTTAAAGAGAACACACACATCAACAACATCCAACTCATGAAGAAGAAAAAAACATAAGCTGCACTTTTGACAGGATTACCCTATATCCTGTGATTTTTCGCTCAGTATTTCCATCAACAGGAAAATATGAGAAGGTATATTTATATACTAGATCTAACAAAAATTACCATGAAAAACATCACGTACAGAACCTTGTTTACAACAAAAGAAATCTAAATCACACCATCAAAGGCGACCGCAGAAATGGAAGTATTCACAATAATTTGTAACGAGGGGATGGACAAAATAAATTATTTTGTTAATGTTCTTCTGTGATAGAATATATTTTAGAGATCTTCAAAATGAAAAAAAAAATGTAAGACTAATAAAAAATATTCGTCCTCACGTAGAAAGCGAATCTGCGAAAAAAAAATTGTAACCTTACCTGTAATATCGACTTTGCAGATATGATGAACATACTGCTTTGGACACTTGAGTAGCTGAGCCAAAGTCAATTACCTTCACACGAAAAGGCTGTTTTTCTGGATCCACCAACATAATATTTTCGGGTTTTAAATCAGCATGTATTAACCCCAATGATTTTAGTTTCGATAGTGCAACCAGGACTTGCTGGACTATTGGTCGAATGTGCCTCAAAGATAGAGGATTGAACTTCGATTGTTTGAGGTAATCATAAAGGTTTTGCTGCAACATTTCGAAAACCAGACATGTGTGATTCTTGTGCTGAAAGCACTCAATAGCGCGCACGAAGTTAAAAGCCTCGGAATTTTCCGCACTCAACTTCGCCAAAATACCGATTTCGATCTGTCCCTGGCGGGCATATGATGGATGGTCCTTTAATATTTTGATAGCGCATAACTCGTTTGTTCCTTTCTTCCAACATTTTACAACTTGTCCGAACGTTCCCCGGCCGAGAAATTCAAGGACTTCATAACGCGAAGTCGCCGAACATAACTCTTCGTGAAGCACTACCTTGTAATCCCCTTCGCTATTGCTATTTCCAGTAGTTTTGGAATTTTGCCGGGATTTTTTCTCTTTAGTCTCGGGAACTTTCAATCCACATCTTTTGTATGTGTTTACTAGATTCTGTGTAAGATTTCGAAGAGCGTTCGTTCTCGCTTCTATAGAGATTTTGTTCGCACAAAGGCCAGCAGCTCCAGAAGCGAAAATCGTTCCATTGGCTCTGTGAAAGGAAGTGAACGCGCTCGAAGAATGTGTTATCAATTCTGCTTGAGCCATTCTACACTCAATATACGTTAGAAAAGTTTTTGTTCGATTCTATGGTAGGGCTTTGTCCTTGAAGCCATTAAAATATGTCAAATGTGGCTGTTTCATTCAAAGTAAATAAACGAAATTGACCAAGTTACTTTCACGAAGATTTCTTCTTCGTAATGTGCTATTGCGATCTTCACCTTGTTCCATACGCCACAACCTTCCTGATGTCCTGCTTCGCGCAAAATTTTTTTAATACAAACTAGCTTGAAGGCAGTAAATTGTCGACTCTTTTTGAACGTTGTTTGTGTCTATCCTAATGAAAATCAGCCCTGGTTTGTCAGTGACTTCCTTCGTGTCGCTCACAAATCCAGCGAAGACACAACACTGTGTTTCTTGCCCAGACGGGTGAGCTCGCGGCGAAGTCCATCTTTGCTTTTGGATAAAAGTAAGATATGAATAACCACTGTTTTAAAGACCACGGTGTGAATCCAATACACTTTGACGATATTGCGTTAATTGTTTATCGGACGACATACACAGACTATGATCAAACGTAGAAATCGGCTACCGAAATCTTTCAGTCAATTCACACTGATTTGTAGAATTGAATGAGCGGAAAAAAATCTGTTAAAATATCTTTTCAATGAGGCGATGTATATTGCTTCTATTGAAGCTTTCAATTTTTTGTTTTTGTAAACTTCTGGCACCAGTGTTCACTTTCCTTGTGTCGCAAAGTTTTCACAAATGGTCTACCAGTTTACCATATGTAATATTTAAGCAATCTTCATGAATACTTGATAGCTTGCTTCCATAGTTAGTTCATTTTTCCTCGCTGGACCGTAGAACGACTTAAAACACTCTCTGTGTCTCCAGCTGGTCTCTAAAATGTTTATTCTTCGCGTTGAAGGAAATCGCGAAAGATTTGAAGGAAGAGAATCGAATGCAGGCAGAGCAAGGTTTCAAGTAAGCTTATAAATAATCCTCGTTCGCTTTCCACGTTAAAAATCTTGTTCTTCAAGCAGCGACAAATAAAACACTGAATAAAACCACGTACGTCAGCAGATAAAAATACAAATGTACTTTCTGTTCAGCTGAACACCAACAATATTCTTCAGCGTTCCTGCTGTGGAAATGTGAACGACTCAACAAGATGTTGACAGTCGAGGATAATTTTCGATAAGGCCAGCAAAGTGCCCTGACAAAGGCGATGCGCTACCAAAACTATAGTCTCCTAAAATGTCGGTACCACGCAGCTTTTACTCGCATCCTTTCAGCAATGAACAAAAGGGCAGGAAATTTCTTTCCGATTGGAAAAGAATTCGTCCGCGACCAGCTAAGTACACTACATCCTCAAGGCGCTCAATGCATGGTGTTGATTTTGTAAGCCCAGCAAACAAGCGCGCGCCATGTTTGCCGCTGTGACGTGAAAGGAGTCTGGTAGCGACCAATCAGAGCCCGACATCGGAGGTTTTGGTTGATGACGTAGGGAAATACGTCACTTGTTGCCAGGATAGGATTTGTTCGAAAAGTAATTTCACATAAACGCGTGCCCTGTTCATGAAAAATAACAAGCAGAAATGCTTCAGCGAAGCACAGCGTCGAATAAATTTAAAATTATATTTAGGCAAATTTTTGCGATCTTTACAGCGGGTAAATGTTCCTAACTATTAAAGTACAGCATTTTTGAAGATGAATTATCTCCCATTATCTCTCCATATCCATTGTGCTAGTCGGGATTATCCGGGATGAATCAAAAATGAAAGGAAATTCAACTCTGTGCGCACTCGTCACGAAACGTCTCCATACAATGACGTCTATTCAGATGGTGGGCTGAGACAACAGCTTAAGGTTGCTGGGTACTTCCCACGTCGGTGGAAAAAAATTACTGAATATCTGAGATGTTCATGATAAGTACTGACTGGACCTGACTCGTCCCCAGTCGTCTCTCAATTAACGAGAGGAGCTTCTTCTTCTTCTTCTTCTTCTTCTTCTTCTTCTTCTTCTTCTTCTTCTTCTTCTTCTTCTTCTTCTTCGGTCCCGCTTCTCTCGTTCCGCGTCTATCCCCCAAGCGCGTCTCCCGCGTCTTGCCTAGAAGACGACTGGGGACGAGTCAGCACCTGGACTGTGGTGGGAGGAGAAGGGAGTAGAACAGCCTCGTTCCCATGGTTTCTCTTCAGAACTGAAAACGAGGTTTTGAGAGGTGAGGAGAGGGGTGGAGAGGAACGCTCTGAGAATATTCTTATGTGGCAGTGGGTAGTTGCAATTTAGACCGGGCAAGCAGGCCAGCCCGTAACAGAACTCAACCAACTGAGAATCACTAATACAAAGTACAATGGGTGCAGATACATGTTTGATTGATAATTTTCACTGATGCCACAGTTCATATTAACATTATTCGCACACACAAAAAACATCGTTACCAGAAGTCGATAGTACCAATTGATAACTGAGTTCAGACCAAGAAGAACTTGCTGAGGGCAGGGGCGTAGCCAGGACTTTTTCAGAAGTACGCACAATCACTGTTTTCAAACAGTACTGGTACGTAATGGACAAGAGCCAAATCGTTCCCTTGCGGCACTCTTATGTAGTGAATAAGCACTGTATTATCGGTAATTCACAGGAGGTGATTATTTTACCCACAGGCATATCCGGCTTTGATTAGTTTCACAGAGATTTCATCAAAACAACTACTATTGTAGAGCCGGTGCCCATATGAGGTCTGCGAGGCCCTGTTGAGAATTCTAGTACAAACATGCTATTGTATGTCAGTACTAAAGCATGAGAAAAAAGACATGCCGAGACATGGAGTTAACCCTTTCGTTTCCAAAAGGAGTCAAGTTCAAATCGTAAAAAAGAAATTGATCCCTAGTTTCCTCAACAGTTCATTCCGTTTCACAGGCCAAGTGCCGTTCGATTGCTTCCACTTATATGAAAATTTACACTTTATCCAGACTCAAATTAGTTAATAGAATTTTTTTCAAGTTGCAGTACATTTCCATACTGGCAAGAAATCAAAAAGCTGGCCATTCGCAGCCAAAGACACTTATTTATAGTTTTAACCCTTTAACAATCCCTCCCAAGACGCCCAATGGTGCCAAAAATCGAAATCGAATAAAAAATCCAAATTTCATTTTGTAAAATATCGAAAAACAAAATGGTACCACGCAAAAGTGCTGCTGAAGTGGTTTCATTTGAATGGCCACACCATAGGATTTCGTCGACAGACTCAAAAGTTAGAAGGACATTACATGTCTTCATTATTGACTCTGGGAGTGAAAGGGTTAACGCACTTGTAGAGTAATCTTACAAAGCCGGACCATTAGTTTTGAATTGGGTTTACGCCAGTATACATTGATGCAAATATAGTCAAATATGTCTTAATACTAAAAATAAGCAACAATGCAAAACCTCGTTTAATTAACTGAATTTAGTTTCGAGTTAAGGTCCGGAAAGGTATTTTTTTCTAATCAAGTTTTATATGCTTGAAGCGTTTACGCAACATTATAATTTACTATCTTTATTAATTTTATCATTAATGCGTTTTATACCATGTTTCACACTTACTAAAGCAATAAATTTACAATAGCGATTCGGCAAAAAATGAAATATATGCATACCTGTATGAGGTAGCGCACACTTGACAAATTTCAACTCTAAGGACAGCAGCCAATCAGTTCAATGTTATCGTGTCAGTCTGAACAGGAAAAACTGACCCGCGTTGTTCCGTATTAAGCGGGTTACCACAAATAAAGCCTGGTTTTCAATAGCGACATGAGCGTAAACGGAAGTGTAAGAATTTGCGTCAAGCGAAAAGGAACATCCGGGGGGGGGGAGGGGGCGGTACTCCCTACAATGGGCTATACGGGGATGCTCCGCCCGAAAGGGGTACCTTTTTCAGGCTGGAGGTATATGAAAGGGTCGGGATTTCACGAGTTGAAGTATATGAAACGGTAGGGATTTCACGAAGAATAGGAAAGGGTAGCGAAAACACGAGTTGAAATATAAAAATCGTAGGGAAAACTGGGATTTGAGTATTATAAAAAGCGCCTTTCAAAATATATCGAACAGACGCATGTAAAGGCTATATGAAAGGGGTACCATTTTCAATGATAGGTATATGAAAGGAGTACCATTTTCAATGAAAGGTATATGAAAGGAGTACCATTTTCAATGAAAGGTATATGAAAGGGGTACCTTTTCTGTCAAAAACAGTATATGAAAGGGTAAGGGTTTGGACCTCGGGGCGGAGCATCCCTGTACAAAATTTTGTTGAGTACCCCCCCGGGAGGAACATATAGCATGAGATTCTTTGAATGAGATTTTAAAATCCTTATGCTTATGTCGGGCCTGCAGAAAGCAGAAAGCAGAAAGTTATAATGATGTTTAAATCCCTCAACGGGTTAGCTCCAGTGTACTTGCACGACAACCGCGCACTTGAAACATTCGATTCCCACTCGGCAACAAGGCTTGTAAATCAGTTTTTAAAGTTATTTTAATTTTTGCAAAAGATTGTAATTAAAATATTATTAGTATAACTGAAGATTTTTTAACTGAGTTTAAATAAAGATCTACCACTGCTTCGTTTATATGCTTCGGTTTTTGTTTATGTCCCTAGTGACGGCCCCCCCGGGGGGGGACTCTCACATAAAAGGGGCGGGGATGCCCAAAAAGAGACCATTTTAAAACACAGACAAATAAAAAATTACAGTGACCTTTTACGTGCAACCCTAAACGAGACATTGACGGCTAAATATAATGATGTTTTGCCCAGAACACCCCAAGTGAGACCAAAATCCGAAAATTAAACCCCTAAGCGAGACGACGAGCATCTCCGCCCCTTTCATATGGGAGTTCCCCCCCCCCCGGCCCGGGTGACGGCCAGGCTTACAGCAGGGTCAGTTTTCGGGTATCAGCGGAATCAAACCTGATATGGCTGGTTTCTTTTTGTATACCGGCAAATGATTAGGAATGGTTTAGTCAACATCTGGTGATCGGCAAATTTTTTATGCTTATGTCGGGCCTGCAGAAAGCAGAAAGCAGAAAGCTATAATGATGTTTAAATCCCTCAACGGGTTAGCCCCAGTGTACTTGCATGACAACCGCGCACTTGAAACATTCGATTCCCACTCGGCAACAAGGCTTGTAAATCAGTTTTTAAAGTTATTTTAATTTTTACAAAAGATTGTAATTAAAATATTATTAGTATAACTGAAGATTTTTTAACTGAGTTTAAATAAAGATCTACCACTGCTTCGTTTATATGCTTCCGCTTTTGTTTATGTCGCTAGTGACGGCCCCCCCGGGGGGGACTCTCACATAAAAGGGGCGGGGATGCCCAAAAAGAGACCATTTTAAAACACAGACAAATAGAAAAATACAGTGACTTTTGACGTGCAACCCTAAACGAGACATTGACGGCTAAATATAATGATGTTTTGCCCAGAACACCCCAAGTGAGACCAAAATCCGAAAATTAAACCCCTAAGCGAGACGACGAGCATCTCCGCCCCTTTCATATGGGAGTTCCCCCCCCCCCCGGCCCGGGTGACGGCCAGGCTTACAGCAGGGTCAGTTTTCGGGTATCAGCGGAATCAAACCTGATATGGCTGGTTTCTTTTTGTATACCGGCAAATGATTAGGAATGGTTTAGTCAACATCTGGTGATCGGCAATTTTTTTCCATTCAACAACATCGAGTAATTTGTCGTAACTAACTTCCTCTCAAGGGTCGAGAAAAGACCCCGGAAAATAACAGATCACGTATCCAGGGGCACCCAATGAATCTGTTCCTCGCTTTATCTGTTCCCCAGCGGAATTCTTGCTGGCTGGCAAAATATTCTGTATATATATTTTTTTAATTACCATTTTTGCGCTGGCTAACTTGAGAAAGGAGTCTCGATGCCAACATACAAATTCTCCTTACTGGTTTATATACATTTCTTACAGATCTAGGTGACAGAATTCATTAAAAGGACAAAGTAAATTCTTTTTGCTGATCACTGCAATAATTCTCGTGACCTTTTCTCTTGATAATGTATGGATTTTGTGAGGAGAAGTTTGATGTTGGTCACTTTGCCGAGCTAAAAGGGTTCAGCTTCGTAGTAACAAATTTAAGCAGTACTCAGAGACATCCGAACAAGTTTGAGACAGATTTGAGACGGCAGTATATGTACAAAACAATAAACAAAAAAGCTTCAAATAGTTTTCCATTAATGTTTCATTAGTTCCCAAGAACCCTTTTGGAAACTTATTATTATTGCTTTTTTATTTATTCATTTTTTTGATTACTGGCTGGGAAACAGAGTGACATTTTTTATCCAGCCTGCGGGGAATTTCCCTGTGCGTTATGCTGGGAAAAAGGAACAGATATATTTTTCCCAGCAACGTAGAAGAACACCTGGAAATGCTTTTATATCATTTATTTTAATTTGAGTAAAATAATGCGTTTTACTAAAGATTGTTCATTGGGTGCCTCTGCATATCCTTAAGCGATCCATATCATAATTTCTATCATGACAATACACTCTTTTTAACCGTATCGCAGTGTTTGCTTGAAGAAGACACTTTTTAACATATTTTTGCAGGATCTCTCACAAAAACACTGAAACGAGTTGAAATGGCCACAAAAAAGAGATTTGAGGGTTTTTGGTTAAATATAAGATCAGGTCTAATTTTGAACTGAGGCTGAGCCATAATTAACTATTCATTCACTCAAATCCTCTTTTAGAAACCACCCCATATCGGCCGACTGGAGTCAACATTGGTTGTATGAAATAATAATTTCCTATTGGTTCTCCAATGGTCTTCGGTCAGTGTGACTAAGAGACATAGGGTCGCGCTATGGTGTCGGTTTCCATAGCAACCGTCTAAGCAACATCCCCTTAATTGGGTCCCTTCGCGCGAGCCTACACTCACTTCGTTCAGATGATTTCCCCATCACAAAAACGGTTTCTTGAGCCTACATTCACTTCTTTCAGATGATTTCCTCACCACAAAACTGAGCAAAAACGGTCTCTTGAGCCTACACTCAATTCGCTCAGCTGATATCCCCACCACAAAAACTCCATTGGAGCCTCTGCTTAATGGTCAAGCCCAAATCATACCGTCCAGAGGGACGTCGGACACCGTCAAAATTATTGGGGGGAAATTGCTAGATTCCATAGCTCAGAAGGAGGTCTGGTTAACTGGTTAACAGGTAACTGGTTAGCTTGCAGTTGGGGGTTGGGGTCAGCAGTTTATATAGTTAAATTTAGGACTAAGCAACCCGAGAAGCTAGGTGGTACAGTGGTACGGTAGGCTATGTAAGCCTAAGCCTAGCTGAGGTCACAGATTCAATCCTGAGTAGGGATTTCAGATTTTCTTTGTTACACTTAAAAATTTATTGTAAATAAAATTTTAAGTGTCGACATTACGTTACATAAGTCTCAATAAGGTGTCCGACGTCCTAGTCCTTCTGGACGGTAGGATTTAGGCACAACCCTGCTGAACCGAAAGGACAGCTGCAATAACTCAGATAAAATCAAAGACTTATCAGAAATACTGAATAAATTAAAATCCATCTTTACTGGTTTTATAAAGTCAGGGTTGTCTTAGAATTCGAACAAACCCCATAATTTAATCCAAAAATACAACATCACAATATCTTAAACTAGCCAGTACTGATCAAATTCATATCATCTTTTTTTTGTACAAACACGCAATATATCAAATTTTAAATAATCCACTGGGTGTCTTGCAATAATTGAATAAAACGCAGCGTTAGTAATACAATGAAAAGCTATCGACAATTCACAAAAGCGAGCTGTATACAAACTGAAACTTGTGCGTTTATAGAATACTAGCATAGAATTAAAAAGTGTTGAAATCGTTAAAAGCACTAAGAAAACTAGAAAGACGTTATTACCAAACAGAAAAAAAAAAACATAAATCTAAAGACTTGCATCGTAAAACAGTTTTCGAATGATTAGACCAGAACTGAAAAAAATATATCTAGCCAATCACAATGCGCTGAAATAACATAATAAACCAATTTGAACTCGTGGTAAAGCCAGTGCCAAGCGTAGGACAAGATGAAACGGGTGCCAAGCGCGGGAAAATATGCAACCTGTACCAAGCGCGGGGAGGACAGTTAAGGTCTTGGTCTTTCGACTTACTGGCTAAAATACAGCATGTTCGTAATGACTGGCTGGATCAGTCAGTCGAAAACTGCTCTTATAACACTCATGGATCAATGAAATAGTAACAAACTTACATTCTCTTTCATAATGAGTTTGAAAAATCGTTTAAAAGTGAATATGTACAAAATGCACCAACAAGGTTAAAGTGCCAATTCAATCAAATTTCCTGTCTTCCTGTGAAGTCACAGAGAGCTGGCGAGCTTTTCCTCCGGAACATGCAAATTTAATAGCGGCCGTGAAAATGCGAAAGGTAAGGCCGGAAAAAGTGATCTTCCCCGTGCTCCGATTAAAACACGGTTTGGAGAGGTAAATAAATAGACGATTTTCTTTCGAAATATTCCCAAAAAAAATCAACATGTCGAAATTTGATCAAACTGGCACTATAGGGCTTGTAAAGTTCTTTTTTTTTTATCACAGGGCCTGGGAACTTAAAAGCGACCAGTTACGAAACACGTAAGGCACCTATTCCCAAAAAAATCAACATGTCGAAATTTGATCAAACTGGCACTATAGGGCTTGTAAAGTTCTTTTTTTATCACAGGGCCTGGGAACTTAAACGCGACCAGTAACGAAACACGTAAGAAGGCACCTAAAATTTGTTGCTTGAGCATTTCCGAGCTTTACAGTGTTGTGTCGAAATTAAAAGGTTCAAAAATGGAGCAAATTCGATGCATTTTTCTATTGATTAATTTTTGTAGCTGTATATCAACTCTATGAGATGCTCTGTCACTAGTCCCCAGGCCCCTCATCATTTCTAAAGTGAGAATGAAGCCAAAAGTTTAATCCCGCTTATTTCTAAGGTGTCACACAGCACGCAAACGCACGACTCCACCGATGGTAACGCAAGGTATGTACATTCAACTGGAGTTAAAACCATGGTCCATCTATCTCGTCATACCGAATGATTTGCCGTTTTTCTGTGATACTTTTCAAATACGTCGCCAGAAATGTTCAAAGAAATGACGTTGCGACTTCATAGCGTTTCACCGCTGACCAATGAAAGGATGGGCTCATAGCAGTCTTCCACGGCACTCCGCTGATCCGCAGTAACAGTGTAAAACTTTGCCTTTGACGCTGTCGACTTCGTAAGCATAGTCCCACGTTAGCTCCGTGCCAGCCGCCACATTCCTGGAGCAAGAATAAGAACGAACAAGTTAAATTCGAAACTTAATAAATTAAACTTCAAAGTTCCAAAATTTATAGCAGAATAAAAGGAATCTCAAGCAATCATTAACCCAGGGATGCGCAAATCGTGCGTTTATAAGCACAAAACTTTGCTGGAACGCATAACGTGAGGTCCCTTGTGTTCTCGGGACGCAAACAATTATGTTCACTTAAGTAATGGTCCTAGTAAGAACTAGGCAACCCAAGGGCAAGGAATGCAGAAAGGTGTTAATTGTGATATTGTTGAAATCGTCCACCTCATTGGCTAAAACATGAAAATCTACTATCACTTCATCAGGTAGTGCATTTATTTCTCTCTAGTTTACTTTTTGATTCCCTTTTAGTGAAAACTATTCTGAGTTTTAATGCAGCAAAATTTCTATGTGGGAAACATGGAAAATTAGAAGCCTTTCTTGGCCATTGTTTTGGAGTCTCATGATTGGATAAAGTCTTGTAGCACAAAAGAAATATCGCTTTAAAATAAAGTTTCGGTACACTTTATTTCAAAAACGTGTAGGTTGATGCATTCTCAGAAAGAAAATCTAAACAATCGTATGCGGGAAAAGCGAAATGCCGCAGAACAATAGAGGATTGCCTAGCCCTGTAGTGAAAATACAGTGTAACAGTTGGAAAACTTAAAAAATTGTATATAGCAATCTTATACTACACTTTGTTACAAGAAAAATAATAGTAACGATCTAAGACACCTTAACTTGAGCCAAGTGTAGACGCTCGCAATCGTAAATGTAAAGGATTCGTCATTAAAGTTAAAGGCATTTACAAAATCCAAGCTAAGTAAACACTAACTGAAAGAATTACAATAAAAGTTGAAGTTGTATAGACAGACCAAAAAGCAATGTAATAAACGGGAATTTCACAAGCCAAACCACGGTTTTGACATTTTGAGTGAAGTTAAGTGTAAAATAATGAAAAATAGGTTGATGACTAATTTCACGTGGGGAACCTTAAAATTTGTGCAGGATTCCTAGAATGTGCAGGGGTCCAAGAACTGTGTTCACTTAAAAGCAAACGCTAACACTGATCAATATATTTCATGGCCTGTGGATAGCGTTTTTCGCGCGCTCTGATTGGCTTCTTAAGGGAGAGAACCTTGACTACAAGGTGGTTGCTATGGAAGAGTTCCAAAGGTCATATAATCGGTTTCTTAAAGGGTCTGACCCACCCGGTTTGTTTTATTGTTATGATACGGCTCTATTCCATATTTGGTCAAGCATATCACCTCTTGCACGAGAGAATTTCTCATCTACAATACAGTATGGACTTTCGGGGGCCCTGAAAATGGCGGATGAACCAACGTAGGCGCGCAATGCGAACTGGTTGGGTCAGATTCTTTAACTATCTCGGCTATGATGTTTAGTCACGTTCTTTCTCACTGTTAATGGCTCCATCAAATTTTATGAGTCACAACCATAGTTGGTTGTCACGTGACCAGAACATAAAACCCTTTAAAACTCAAACATCTTACATTTTTTTCACAATAAAACCAATGTTAATGGCTAAGAACATCCTAATAAAAATTCTGTAGCATGGATTTGTTAAAATTCACGTTATTGAAAAAGCTATGATATCATAAAGGTGTATTTTCATACAGTTTCTTTAATAGCTTCCCCTTTTTTCATCTAATGTTAAAAAAGTTTAATTGCTTATGATTCGCCAAAAAAATTGGATTTTTATCTCTTTTCCTTTCAATTTTTGCGCTTTTTCATTCTTACGCGCGGTTAGGGACTGGCACTAGTTGCGTATGCGCAATGTCGATTTAGTGATGTTTTGTGTTCAGTTTCCTAGTTCCCATCATGTTAGCAGTTTATGACACGTGAGAAATGCTAACCATAAAATAATGCCCTTAGCAACGACTCTAAAACTGTCGTTAAGGTTCCCCCCTCCCCCCTCCCCCCTAAACTAGGTATACTATTTGCCATAAACCTCCAGGCATTGTTCTGCATTTCGCGAGCGAGATTTTTCGCCATTTGTCAGAAATAAAGTAACTTTTTTTTTGGCTGCCTATCCACTGGTTTGAAATATACTAAAACTAGGAGTAATCGGAGATTAGGGTAGTGCGTTCGGCGGTTGAAAAAGGGGGATTTTGTTTTTTGGTTGTTGGGATAGATGAATATGTCTATGGCATATTGTCAAATTAAGGGTTATTGTGTACAGTGAAACCTGTATTTACTCTGTGTATGAAGACGGTAGGGAAAGTTTGGTAGCAGAAAAACAAATTAAATTAAATCCTTTGAAGTTTGTTGTAGTTGTCGATATAAAAGAAAAGTGCTTGGCGGTCCCTTGGGAAAAGTGGAAAAGGTGCACCAAATTTGCATGTGTCAATTCGCAAGTATTTATATAAACAGACTATGCGCTTCTACAAATTCTCTGTTTTCTTTGTAGTTTCGCTCGCCAAATTAAGATTAAGCTTTTCCAAACTCTTAGCCTTTATTTCCAAGTTTTCCACCGCGCTAAAAAATCACAGAAAGTTTGGAGTGTCTCCGGGAATAAATAAGCCGCGTTTGGTTTCGCGAGCGTTCCATCGATCCATCCGCATAATCTCCATCAAAGTGAGAAAAACATTCGTCGCTTGATTCTTGCTCGTTTTCTGGCTTGAATCTCGCTCGTGTCCAGCCATAAATTTTCGAACGGGATGGCTTGAATATGGTCCGATTCAAGCTCAGTCAAGCCATCCGAATGTCACGGCGGTACATATGTCTCCCTCTATTCTTGCTCAATTCTCGTTTGTTTGTCTCGTTCGTGTCAGCCGAATCATCGCCATGATTTGATTATCGCTGATCAGCATATTTTATATGTTTTAGGACACACTAAGCGTGTTGTGCCAGCGTGTTGTGAGCGTGTAGTTCGGTGAAAACTGCAAAAAAGCTTCGAAAGCAGAAGGACGCACAAAAAGCACATGGAAATACACAATGTGAGCAAGGATGAGATGAATCTCGCCACGTGAGTTAGTTCGTCAAAGTGAGGCAAGACGTAAGCAAGCGCCTCAAAGCGAGGCAAATGTGTGTTGACGACGACGAACCAAAGCAATCTCGAAAAAACCTCCCTTTATCAGTTGCACAGGACACCCAATAATGCACAAAACTCCCAACACAAATTAGGAGTTGCGTTCTCGTACCTCGAACGCAACAATAATTCACCTCCACTTCGGTGCATAATTGTCAATTAACCCCTTCACTGTTGTTATCAAACCAAAATTAATGTGATGTTCGAACTTTTGTGTCTTTAGATCATGTTCTCAAGTATGAACTTGGCCAGAAATTGGGGTCAACGGATTAATAGTAATCGAATTCTCAATCGTTACTGGTTTTTAACGCTCTACAATCGAATTCAAATCACGTTTGCGGACACCTCAGACCCTGACTCGTCCCCAGTCTCTTTCTAGGCAAGACGCGAAGACGCGTGTGGGGGATAGAAGCGGAACGCGACCACACCTCGCGCTCCTCTCGTTAATTGAGACGACTGGAGACGAGTCAGCATCAGACCTACCGATTACAGCAGGGAGATGAAGGGTGGATGAGTTTTGCACGTCGTTATTACGTTTTGGTGTCAACTGTTAACACTGATAAGTACATAAAATAAGACATGGATAACCCTATAATGGAGCAAAATACTCGTGAATTTCACAACAAACTTACTGTTGGGTAAAGAACGCCACCCAAGGAAATCGAAGATCGTGAGTATCCACAAACACATTCTGGACAAATAGGTTTGGTGAGCAGCTATGCTGTTAAAACAAACACAAGGACTGGTTCAGTTTAACAAAATGAACTAATGTAACGATTCAAATGAAACCTATCGAGCATTAGATTACAGTACGAATAAACGTTGTTGTTGTTGTTGTTGTTGTTGTTGTTGTTGTTGTTGTTGTTGTAAGTTCCTGTGGTGTTGTTTATTAAGTTATACAAGGTGGTTGTAACTTGAGTCTGTGGTAAAATCCTTAAGGTGCCTCCAAGTAGTTTTTTTTGGGGGGGGTCACACTGCCCTTTTTGAATGCGCTTATACATAATCTTACTTAAAAAGAGTGAAAACATCAAGCAAAACTGCATTTGAATGAATAGCTCGATGTCTTTATTGCCGAGGAGTTAGTCAGAGCTATTTGCAGTCGGGAGTAATAATTTAAGTCTGACGAAACTTTCTATGGTAATTTAATGATGATTTGTGAGACCTATGGGATGTTTTGACTGCTTATATTTTAAACTTGAAAAAACATGTGTCAAATGTGTCAGCGATTTTTTCAAAATCGAACAGTTTAATTTGTTTGAAATTTCCCCATTTAGTGTGCTACAACGTGTAGATTATAGTGCATTTTATCGCTTGTCGCGGGTAGCCCCAAAATCGAAAGGTAATTAGGAAAAACTGTTTTACGCCATGTTTGTTTACCATTGCTATGGAAAAACTGATTAGCATAAAAAGAGCATCGTCAAGATTATGTATAAGCGCATTCAAAAAGGGAAGTGTGACCCAAAAAAACCTACTTGGAGCCACGTTAAGTGTGACCATTTAAGTGAAAGCTCAAGCGCAGTACTTTAATGCCGTGGTGACTGTGAAATCTTCAAGTGTGTCCATTTAAATAAAGACTGACGTTTAGTGCTTTCCTTTGGTGCTGTTTATTACGGTGTACTGGGCAGTTCTAACTTTTGAGACACTCACTGACAGTGGATGAAATCCTAAAGTGTGACCGTTTTAATAAAAGCTATTGAGAAGTACCTTCACGTAGTACTTAGCGTTCGTTTATCAATTAATTTCCTTCTCACTTTTCCTAGATAACGGATGGAAGTGCAAAACCTATTTTCACCTTATGTTACCAACACAAGGGCACTTACATTTAAATATCGACCACAGTTTCCATAAGCCTTAGCATCGATGACGTAGCAGTGCTCTTCTCCGAACATCAACCTCGTGCTCATTCTCTTGCTGCTGGCCGAAGACTGACGCGACAAAGAGGGGCGTGAGGGTGAGGGAGTGTTGGGTGAGGCTTTTATTGAAGGGCTGGTGGAGTTTGGTTTCGGGTGAGATCGAGAGTAGTGGATCTTAGGATTGTTTGCTGAAACAAAAATGAAAAAGAGCTAAGAGTCTGAAGAGTACAAATAAAAGTTGTTATTGTTGTTGTTGTCTATTGAATATCCTTTGGCGCGAGACCAATTGAAGGGATACCCTACAAGGTTACCCCTAGCATTTTGTCACTGCTATCCATTTATACACCTGGGTGGAGAGAGACAATGCGAAGTAAAGTTTCTTGTCCAAGGAAACAACACGATGATAGAGGCCAGGCTCGAACCACCGACCTTCAGGTTGAAAGTTCGACGCGCAAACCACTACACCACCGCGCCCCCACTTCCACTTTTCAAGTGTTAAAAAATTATCCACTCACTCTTAAACTTCTTCGCTGGCGGCTGCGAAGACATCCCATTGCTGCGTCGAGAACTTCCGGTTGAAAGCTCCGACTTCCGGTCTAACGACTCGGCTTTTGAAACATCCGAACGCAAACTAGCCGGCGAGGGGGGATAGGACTCTATATTCTCTGTCTCTGGGGATGACGGGTCCGATATTGGTTCTACCGTAATTCCAAATGGATTTTCCGCACTTCCAGGTGATTTATCAGACGAACGCTTGTCTAGAGCGTCTCCTACCGACTGTTCTAAGTCCATCTGGATTGGTCCGTCTCCCCCATTCAAACTGGAGTCTGAAGAAGACGGCTGAGTAGTCAGTACGCGCGTCTTTAACCGTGAAATCATGTCCTCGAGAGAGTTTGAAACTCGGCGGGCAGGCACGTCCATTTTAGTTAAAATCGGCGGTTCGTCCGCCACAGTTGGATTTTGGGCCGCGAGTTTGGAGAGATCTTCCGCGGAGATAAGAGGCGGCGCGGAGTCTGAGTTGACATCTTTAACCGGTTTAACAAGTTTTTCTGGCTTCTCATCCGGTTGAGCAGGTTTTTGTGATTCTACAGAACTTGTAGGTTCAAGTTTAATCTGCGGAATTTGTTGCACCTCTGAGGCGGATTGTAAGTCACTATCTTTTTTAGTTGAAGAGCTTTCGCTGTCAAGCTCAGCATCGCTGGTTAAGTCAATGATACTAAAAATGTTTCCCCCAGTGTCGTTAGGAGAGCCCTGTTCTTGACTTTCGCCCTCTTTTGTCAGACTTGCCATATTTGCGTCCTCATCTCCTGACCTGTTCTGAGCGGTGTTATCTCGCATTTTCTGACAGAAAGATTCGTCCACTTCATCAAAATCAAAATCACTGCTTTGACTGACATTTTTCTCTTCTTCATCTGTGGAACCAAATAAAAAGCAAGGTGACGTTTGTATCCGATGGAAACTCAACAAGTTTGCGATAGCTTCTCTGGATTTCAAATCACTGAAGCAATAAGGAGTATTACACATGTTATTACTATTCACCCCCAACGCCCACCCGTCACTGGATGATTAATCGCAAAGCTACTTCCAACATCTTGTCAGGTTTTCCGAGTTCTTAGGATTCGCTGGCACTCATTTATACGGTTCTCTGCATTACCACGCTTTATGATTGGCTAAAAATCTCGTGCCACTTTCTCGACCAATCAGAAGTAAAACCAAAAACAATCGTGACTTGCTCGCACGCGTTTTCCCGCGCTTGGCGCCGGCTACATGTATTTGCTTCCAGCTTTGATTGGTTCATTGGATTGTGTGGAATGTTGTGATTGGCCGGAGTGATTAATTTGATTTTACGACACTCAATTGAAAACTACGCTATATATGCCTGGATGGAGATTATTCCTCGCAAAGCGAGCTTTATAAATTTGTCGCGCGGATTCGCGTGGAATCGCGCGTGGATCGCTGTAGGGCGATGAAATCTCGGTTTGCCTTTATATATTTCGCGTTGGTGTCCTGCAGTTGTATAGCAACAAAGAAATCCGGTCCGCTGACAATGGCACAGGTTTACTACCCCATGTAAGCCTATAGGAGCATGGTAAACAAAGATGGCGGACGGCAAACGGTACGCGAACCCTCGAAAGGACCTACGAACGTTTTTGGTTTCAAAGAAAACAGAGTGGAACAGCGAAAAGCCTCATAAGCAAATCAAGACGCCACCAAAGTTTCGACCGGCAGAGAACCCTCCCCCAAGCTTCGCGAGGTTCTGCGAGACCACGTATTTCTAGTAAATCAATAACAGGGGCTATGAAACAATTTTTAGTATCGCATTGAGAAAACAAAAGACTATCTGCAACATTGGAATCCTCTAAATAATTTAATGTCCAGTTTTGGCATGAAACAAGTAATGCATTTATGCACAGAGACTATTAATAGTGAACTTACGCAACAGGACGGCAAGTGGAATAGGACGGCAAAATCTTGCGTGACTAGCGTGACACTCAGTAATTATGTTTGAAAAATTTTGGACTAAACTTTGCCTTCTTCTCGTTGTTCATGTAGTCAACAACAAGAGCACAGCGATGTTGGTTGGAGATTGCGTCAAAACACATCAGTAATTATTACCTGTCAGGCTGATTACACGAGAACGTTTTGCCTTCCTCTTCCCTCTAAAGTCCTGTTGCGTAAGTTCGCTAACAAGTGTCTGTGGCCGTGTATAGCGAAATGCACTGCAACTTGAGAAATGCAGCCAGTTCTTTCCTCGTGTATTTGAAAAGTCGACAATAATGGCTTTGTTTTGTTCTTCCTTGAAGAATTCACGTTCTATCTTCCTTTACCCTGGGTGCCAGAGGCTTGTCTCGCGCTCTCATCTCTCTCATATTACACGCCTCTTATGTCTCTTATATTACCCTGGGTGCCAGAGGCTTTTCTCGTGCTCTCATCTCTCCCATATTACACGCCTCTTATGTCTCTTATATTACCCTGGGTGCCAGAGGCTTTTCTCGCGCTCTCATCTCTCTCATATTACACGTCTCTTCTGTCTCTTATATTACCCTGGGTGTCAGAGGCTTTTCTCCCGCTCTCATCTCTCTCATATTACACGGCTCTTCTTTCTCTTATATTACCCTGGGTGCCAGAGGCTTGTCTCGCGCTCTCATCTCTCTCATATTACACGCCTCTTATGTCTCTTATATTTTCGCCGCTCTTTCCGAGCCTTCGGCCGACAATTCTCAGTAAAGCGAGCCGCGAGAGTACCTCTGGCACCCAGGGTAATCTTCCTTTTGATGGCCAAAACAATTTTGCGCATGGCAGTTAAAGTCCTTACTACTAATGTTAGCAAAGGTTTGATCGTGACATTGCCCCTTTAAGAAATTTGGGATCAGATGTTAATACCTTTCTCTTGCTCAGCTTTTGCTGCATCTTTCAGACTCTGCTCATCTGGTTTTTCATCAGCATTCTTGTTATTTACGATATTGTCCGACACACTCTGAGCAGTCACTTCACCCTTCATCATCTTTTTCAAAAAGGCAGCTGCTTCTTTTTGGTTGTCACGGTTACGCTTTAAAGCTATGTAACACCTGGAAGAGCAACAGCAAGAACAGAGCCGTCAACAATAATTATTATTATACATTGGTGTCACTAGCTCGATTTTGATTGGCTATAAGCACGCAACTAATTATTGCTTGCTGTTTCTGTTACGTCATACCTACAGACAATGAATTTTATATATGTAGAAGTGACGTCATACCTACAGACAATAGTTTTATGCATGCAAGCATTGATCTCTTTTTTGTGCGCGCTCTTGTCTTTGCAAGTGCAGCTCAGGAATATGCATAATAAAACAATTATTGGAATCGGTTTTCGCATAATAGCGATAATTATCAAGGCATCAGTTTGTGTTATCCGCCTCAGCCGAATAACACAAACTTTGGCCTTGATAATTATCGCTATCATGCTCAACCTCATCCAATAATTGTTAAATAATATCAATTTTAAGGGGCAATACATGTCACCTACATTTAGTGCCACATTTGTGTCCATGGAAACCTAAAAATATTGCTCCAGTTTTGTTCACAATTGCACTACTAGTGCACAGAAAACAACATTAATTACCTTTGGTTGAGGACGGCCAGGATAGAAATGGATTTCAATTTGAAAAAAAATTGGCCAATTCTATCAAGTTCTTTCCGTGTGTTTTGAAAAAATCGCTACAAAAATGATTGTAGTTTGTTCTTCCTTCGAGGAATCACTTGATGTAAGGTGACCGTCAACTATCCAGTTCAAACAGGCCACGACAGTATATGCTGAATAATAACGGCTCAAGACATGATCCTTATACACCTGAGTGCGCAAGGACACAACAGTGACCGTAAATACAGCATAATTAAACTAATCAGAAATAACGGTGGAGTAACCCTTACATTACGATTAGGACAAAGACTGAAGCTCGCTCTTCAAGGAGACTAAAGAGAAACGAAAACAAGTCGACAATAACAAAAACAGAGGAATTAGACTTGCCATTTTTCATCTGCCAAGTTAGACAAACAGTGAGCTTTGGATTCACGTTCAACCATCAGAGTTTCATCTCCTTGTACACCTCTGTAAATATGAAGTAAAGTAAAACAATAAATGTATACATGGTTTGTGTTTTAAGCTAAGAGCATGTGGGGTCGTGTATATAAAAGAAATGTAAAAAAAAATCCGCGGTAATTGGCAAGTGGCAGGAGGCAGGTGGCAGGAGGCAGGAGGCAGGAGGCAGGAGGCAGGAGGCAGGAGGCAGGAGGCAGGAGGCAGGAGGCAGGTGGCAGGTGGCAGGTGGCAGGTGGCAGGTGGCAGGTGGCAGGTGGCAGGAGGCAGGTGGCAGGTGGCAGGTGGCAGGTGGCAGGAGGCAGGAGGCAGGAGGCAGGAGGCAGGAGGCAAGAGGCAAGAGGCAGGTGGCAGGAGGCAGGAGGCATGCAGTTAGCTAGTTACAAAGCATGGAACTACCAAAACAAATCAGATAGTGGAAAGGGGAGGAAATGAACCCAGGACCTTCGCATAACAAGTCTAGTGCCCTACCACTATGCCATGCAGCGTCACGTTAATAAACAACAGAATGAAATGGGCGAAAATGATGCTGGATACCCCTCAAAAAATTAAACCAAACCGCATTTTCTACGCGGACAAAAAAATTTGGTTACCGTCGTTTCTTTTCAGTTTTCCTTGACGACCTCTGTGAAAGAAAAAAATTGAACAGTTACAGATCATCAATCAATCAATACATTTATTAATGTATCTAACTTAATAACTAAGTTATTTAGCTTTTTATAACAAGCTTATTAGGGACACTATACTAAAATTAATTTAACTAAAATGTACGTACAATAAAAGATAAAAGATAATTAAGTACAAAGTTACGTATTGAATGCTTACTATAACAGTGATGAATCTAGGAATGTTACAATCACTATTTCTTAATGTGTAACGCGATTTTTTAAAACTAAATATTTCAGCGCTGCTACTGGGTACAGGGTGATTTTTGTTTTTACGTATACAATAACCTGAACTCTCCTGTTCTGGAATGTTGGCAACCGAGCTCAATCAAGGAGTGTTTCATAAGAGTTTGTCTTGGTCAATATCTAATGGTGTTTTCGCCACTGAATTCCGAATTTAATTTTCCTTACCGACGAAGTGATATATTTTATTTAATGTAAATTCAGAAAAATATGACTAACAATGAGTATCAAGGAATATTCACAGTTGTACACGACGTCGTCTTTTACTCGAAGGCGTTATAAAAGACAAGAACAAGTTTTCAAAGGGAATCATAGGAATACTTGCCTTCAAAATCTATTGCCGTCTTTTCAAACTAAGTCAAACCACTAACAAACCTTTCGTTTCTTCCTTCTGGATGCCTTGTGGTTGGTATTCTCGCTGTCACCGTGTCTTGAATTTCTACCAGAGCTAAAACTATCTTCACTGAACAAAGAGTCAGCTTCGGAAGATTCATCTTCTGATAAAGAACTGCGGAAACGACAACTGTATCAGCGACAAAAAAGGATAAACACGTGAACAGGAACGGCTTGGTGTTCGCCCAGCTCCCTATTCTGGACCAAAACTCTTTGATTTCTCAGTACCCTATCCAGTCTAAACTGCTTGAAAACCATACCCTTCACAGCGGCACATACATACAGCTATTTCAATTTAGGTTGTCCGATGAGAGCTTCAAGCGTACGCAACGAGACCGCAAGTTACTATGGGTAGTTGTAAATTGGTCTGCTTTTGCGTTTGTTAGTGTGATGAGTGAGGTGGATGTTAGCACTATAAATGTATGCCTTCGCTGTATGGACGAGACATTTTAAGTTAATTCCTTTCGTCAATTTATCGTATTCGTAAAAATCCCAAAGTACCTTGCGATCTCGTTGCGTGCACTTGAAGCTATTATCCGACAACCTAAATTGAAATAGCTGTATATACAATAGCTTATCTATGAGAGTACCCCCAGACCCCACTACAGCGTGATTCTCCAATTCGAAGAAACCAATTCACTTGTGGTATTGAGTTGGTTTCTTGGAAGCAATCCTCATATTATGGAATCCATTTAAAAAGACACTGTCCCGCCAAAAAAGTAAACTTTTCCTTAGCTTATTTCCACGTTATATCATCAAATGACACCAGATATACAATTCAGTTGGATAAAAAGCCTCTATAGAGCAAAACAAAAGCAGTAGTTTGGAGATAAAGTGCAGGATTGCAAGGATTGAAGTGGATTACAGTTCATGAAATTTGATTCATTGACAGGAGGTCAAGAAATCAAACTTGCCATTCTTGTTAAATTTTGGCTTTTCTAGCTGTTTAGTTCATATTTCTTTGATTCTACGCTTAAAGCAAGCTCCTGGCCATTATTATGAAAACACGATATTTCGACTGGGATAGTGTCCATTTAAAATGGTCACATTTTGGAGATTGGTACTCAGTGTAAGCTCAAATAAAAAGGAAGCACAGAGAAACTAAAGAACAAACATTTATGCACCAGTAGAAACAGAAGTGAAAGTGGGAAAACAACAATGGCATAATCGCAATAGCTCAACAGCACTGAGTGGCATATGTCGCTTTCGGGTTGTGTTTACCGCAAAGTGGGAAGGCCGTTATGCTTAGAACGGCGTTCAATTGAGTATCGAAAGCAATTTCGCGATTGCTTTGGTTTTCCATTACAACGATTTATGATTGGCTAAAAACATCTCGCGCCATTTTCTTAACCAATCAGAAGTAAAACCAAAACCAACGTTGACTTGGTTGCACGCGTTTTCCCGCGCTTTGTGCCGGCTACAAGTATTTGCTTCGAGTTCTGATTGGTTCATTGGACTGCTGCGTCCATTGTGATTGGTCAGAGTAATTACCTTTTGGTTTTTGGTTTTACAAGACTCAATTGTTTCACAACTGGGAACCAGACATTACCTTTCGCCGCTATTATCCGAACCACTTGCAGTAGTAGTACTCTCTCCGCCCAGTGTCTGATATATCACACTGTCATCTTCCTCCAGGTCAGACACATTAGACTCATAACCTTCTTTAGCCTTTTCGACCACCTCTGTAATAAGAGGGCAATACATTAGAAAGTACAGTAAGTTCATGTGCCATGTCAACAAGTGGAGTAATGCTTGCAACAGTACCGTCTCACGAGTGCGGCAAAAATCAAAATTAAAGAAAAATCCCAAATTTCATTTTGTAAAATATTGGAAAACAAATAGTACCATGCGAAAGTACTGCCAAAGAGGTTTCATTTGAATGGTCACACCATGGGATTTCGTCCACAGACTTAAAAGTTAGAACTACACTACATGTCTCCATAATTGACTCTGGTAGCGAACGGGTTAAGGATCTAGAGTAGAGCCTCACTGCTTAGTGCAGGGAAGCTTAAGTGAGTGAGTGATTGGAAAAATAAGTCTTCTCCCTGGATGGGAAGCTAATCTATCACAGGTTTCCACAACAGCATTTGGCAAGGCTTGCCTAACTGAACAGCCAGTATTAATTTACACTCCTGGGTGGAGAGATACAATGAATAGGCACTCATATAGTAAACAAAAACCAGCAATCTGCGAGAGGTTTGGAAAGACATCAGGCGGGCCCGGTTGTTTGAAAGCCGGTTAATGCTAACCCCGAATTAAAACTTAACCGATGATTTAATTTCTCTTGTTAGAAGCGTTTTCAAAAGCTAATTATAAGTTACAGGAGAAGGCAAGTCAGAGACGAAACTTAAGGGCAAAAATACTTTGGAAAAATCTCCACTGATTTTAAAATTATTAAACTGGAATCAAAATTTATGCCAACCCTGGGTTAGCTTAACCGAGCTTTGAACAACCCGGCCCTGAAAGATCAGTACCAAAACCTTCCGTGTCAAGACCCACTGCAATACAGAACCTCATTTAACGGACTATTTGGTCGTGTTCTCTCCCACACATTAACACCACACGTTTAACCCTTTAAGCCCCAATAGTGATCAACATCAAATTTCTCCTTGTAATATCAATGCTAAATCATTCAGAGATGTCATGAGAATTAAGGCGATGATCACCCAACATGAATGCTCTTGATAGTTTATCAACTTCTCCTCACTACTTCTATAAGAAATATATGGAGACAAGAAAGGAGAATTTGTACTTTGATACTGGGAATTAAAGGGTTAAAGGGACACTGTCCTGCCAAAACAACAAAATTTCGCTTAGCTTATTTCCAAGTTTTATCGCCAAATGCCACCAAATATACAACTAAATTGGATAAGCAAAACAAAAGCAATAGCTTGTAGATTATGTGCAGGATTGCAAGGATGGAAGTGGATTACAGTTCATCAAATTTAATTTCGTGACAGGCGATCAAGAAATCAAAATTGCTATTCGTGTGGAATTTTCACCTCTTAAGCCGTTTTTTTTTTCCTCTGTTCAGTTAATATTTCTTTGCTTTTATCAATTTAGGTGATTTTTCTTCCTATTTCAAGATAATAAAGCAAGCGCCTGACCATAATCATGAAAACACGATATATCAACCGATACAGTGTCCTTTATATCTTCTATAATTGAGCAACATTCCAAAGGGTGCAGAGCGAGACTTTAACCTCGTCACCAGGGCCTTGCGGGGGGGGGGGGGGGGGAGGAGAAGGGGGAGAAGTCCCTGGACAAGGCTGCCAAAATACTCCAAGAATCGTAGAGTTTTTTGCCGTCTTTAAAATGGCGGTCGGGGGAGGAGGGGAGGGGGAGGGGGGAGGGGAGGGGGGGAGGGGGGGGAGGGGAGGAGGGGAGGGGGGGGGGAGTCCCTGGACAAGGCTGCCAAAATACTCCAAGAATCGTAGAGTATTTTGCCGGTGGTGACTAGAATGGATACTCCAAAATCAGGTTGGCCACCTCGGACGCCTTATTGAGACTTATATAACGGAGTAACTGGTTAGCTTGCGGTTGAGGTTGGGGTCAGCAGTTTTTGGGGGGAGGGGGGGAGGGGGGGTGGAGGGTGTGTGGGAGGGGAGGAGAAGTCCCTGGACAAGGCTGCCAAAATACTCCCAAGAATCGTGGAGTATTTTGCCGTCTTTGGAGGCTATTTTCAGCGATTGACAACCATATTTGTTTTTACTGCAATCTGGAACCCTGTTTTGAGTGGAATGAAGACACTTCATCATGTTTCATGCGACATACAACATACTCTATGGTTGGAGTATTATGGCAGCATTATCCAGGGGATTCTCCGCCGCCCCGCCATTTTGAATGCGGATAGGGCCCTGGGGACGAGACTGCCAAGACTTGACAGAACTCCTACTCACCAATGTGATCTAACTCCGCTAAATACTCATCTCCAAAATCCCTTCCCTCCTGCAAACAATCAAAACTAAAGGTCAGCATAATGCCACTGCATATATTTAACAACTATTCACCTTAGTGTCGGTGGGTAGTGGTGAATATTGAACTCGCCGCTTCGCTGCTCAGTAAATATTCATCACTGACCACCGACTCTGAGGTGAATAGTTGCTTTAGCATACACTAAAACAGTGAGATAACACAGCACGAAAATGATGATTTTTAACTCATTTATTCCTGTCAACGATTACAATTTTCGCGTGCAAATTGCTTGGAGGTTAACGGCACATGCAATCCGGGTTTCAGTAGCCAATTAGAGCGCGCTAACAACGTTATCCACTGTTTTAGTATGATTGGTTTAAGCGAGTTCATTATAACTCGATAAAGCACGCGCGTGAGGTAAGCTTCATTTTAACTGTTTTTATGTTATAAAAAAATAAAATACTTGTTCCTTGTGCGTTGTTGAGTTATATAAGCACTTGGGGATTTTTAGTGGTGCGGAGCGTTGCGTGACAACACACATGCAGCTGTGTAGGAGACTACAGTTAATCCAGAGTTAGTGTTTATCTGCCGTCGGACAAACACGTCTTGCTGACAACAACTGCAGGTGTAATAAACCATGGAACACAACAACAAACCTTGTTAGCCATGTCTTCGTTAAGAATCTGTCCCGCATATGTACAGACAAATGTGCCCATTGGAATGTCGTCCAGACACCGAAGACCCCATCCCCTGCAAAATAACACAAGAAGAAAGAAAGGCATTGAAAAAGCTGGACTATCATAGACTGATTCCAAACATCAGCAGTAACGTGCAGAGAAATGTACGACACCAGTGTAAGCGCTCTTTGGGTTGCTAAAATATGGTTTCATTATGCATTAAACTTCAATCAGAAAAAAAAAACCTCCAATAAAAGTAGAATATGACACTCAATATTTGATGCAGTTTTGCTGGCGCATCCCACCTGTTTTCCGTTTTGAACACTTGTAATCGCAGCTGAATACCATTCTGCACAACTCGGTTGAAACACTGCGTTCCACATGCGCAGTTCTGATTACACTCGTAGATACTACAAAATACAAATAAAGATGATTAAATGCTAACAGGTTTAGAAACATGCCTCCAAACGTCAACGGGTTCAACTGATTTTTATTATTTTCATATGCACTTCTTCCCCGAGGTCCACTGACTGTTGGTTTATTGGGTAAACGTTTCTTATCAAAATGACATGAAATACTGTCAACGCCAGCAAGAACGTTGAGTTTTATTCTGTAGAATTTTATTATTGAGTAGAAGATAGGTAAATAAGTCTCCTCAATTAGTTTGCACTCGTGAAAGCTAGGAAATCACTTGACACATTAAAGTGCATATGAACTGAAAATTCGTTTTGCGTAATTAAAAAATTTACCCTTTGAAACACACGATTCCAAAGTTTGATAAGTTTAGGGTAAAAATTGTTAAGTTACAAGCGCTCAAAGTTGTGCGATTTTACCCTAAAAAATGGTTACAAAATTCAAGGGACTGGGGTCGAGTTGTGACGTGATGTTGGTTGCAAAAGTTTGTTTACGCCCAGTGACTCTCAGTGAGTTCTTGCCGCCACGGAGGATTTAAGAGGGAAAAGATTCAGAAATGGATAGCTTGTCTAAAGTTTCAAGCAACCATGAGGAAGTTGAAAGCGACGAAGATGAAGATGTGGAGGTCTACAGCCAAGTTACACTGTATCAGGACGAACTTCTCTTCCCGCTTAGTTTTGTTACTCTCCGCCATACTAGCTGTACCAGATTGATCTGATCTTGCAACCAACATTACGTCACATCACGTGACATTTTGACCGCGCGATTTTAAGACCATTTTTAGGCCAAAATAGGGTAACTTTGAACGCTTGTAACTTCGACAATTTTTACCCTAAACGTCTCAAACTTTGGAATCGTGTGTTTCAAAGGGTAAATTTTATAACTGCGCAAAAATAATTTTCGGTTCATATGCACTTTAATAAAGTTATTCCTAGCAGTAATCGGAGATTATGGAGACGCGTTCGACGGCACTTCCGGCGGAAATGAGCCCCTGCAAAAAGCAATAGGGGCGGCCATTTGGAAAACCGTCTACCAAAAAATCTCAAATTTTACCGCACATAAACCACAGGAAAACCAACACGAAATTAGGATTGCATTCTTCGAACGCGATTAATATTACCTCATGGGCATGACACTTACACAGAAAACGCTGAACATAGTTGCGTGGCAGCTGGCTCACTCACCCTGTTTGCACACCATCCTTGAGCTTGCGGAACTCATATCCAATTCTTCCATCCTCTTTCCCTCCTACTGCAGCAGATGCTTGGATGGTTAACTGGGCGCATGAGCACTTGGACTTGTCCTTGATTGGATATTATTAATTAATAACAGTTAATTATTCAATAATATTAAATTTGTACCTCGGACTTAACGGATATGAGCTGATTGTAACCAACTCTTATCCAACGCGTCCTCAAAGAATAACTGTTAAGGTGGCTGAACACAGTTTCACTGTACCTATGTGTCATTCATTGTCATTTTAAAACTATTAACGTCTGGGAGGCCAAAATTGGTGAGGCATACGATTAAGCAACAAGCTATATATTTTGATATTTTTGTCAGTGAGCTTTTAGGGTGTTGCCATGGCAACATGGTGGATTGTAAATCAGCCTGCAATATTTGGTTTCGTTTATTTTCAGAAAATCTAGTCGTTAGATTTTGTCCATCATTTGTCTCCAGTAAACTCGTAAAAATATTCGCATGTTAACACTGGTCTCATGTAATTTTGACAGAGGGATCTTCCGTAATTTGTGGTTTAATATGTTTGCGTTTTGTAAAAATCTCCTTTGTTAGATTTCAAATTTTTGATGACAGGTGAGTTCGGCATATTCGGAACTATTATTATGCCACATTTCGTGAAATTCTAACGAGTGGTTCCGCAGAAATCAGCACGTTTCTGAGGAAAGTCGCTAAAACATCCAGTCACAATGTTTTGGTCAACTGCGCATGTGTTGCATTTGACTGGGTTCTCGATCCAAAGACAAAAACGACCAAAAAGGCAGTGTATTTCTTCAATGGTTCTATAAATTATATATTGATTCAACAAACATTTTTGCGAACAACAAATTGTTTGATTTTAAGACGAAAAACAACACTTTCGCAATCCACGCTGAGCAAAATAAAATGATCGCTGAATAGGCGCCACGTTTGTTTTTCTCAAAACTCTGCACGTGCTGACTCACGTAAGCAGCTGAAATTGAAGAGCGCGTGCAAACTGTGTTCAGCCACCTTAAATGGCAGTTGGTCACTGTCAATACCTAACATATTTTCAAAGGAAGTTAGACTTGGCGTGTGATGTGAACAGTGCAAATGCACCGTCTTTAATCCCTTATATCAAAATGGAAATTCTCCTTTCTTGTGTCTATACGTTTCTTGTAGAAGTGGTGGGGAGAAGCTGTTAAAATCAAGAGAATTCATGTCCTTTATTGTCATGACTTCTCTGATTGACAAAACATTGATATGACAAGGAAATTTGATCAAGGGGTTAAAAATGTACTCTAAGGTGATGGATTGTGCCCCACATCTATGTTGTCTACATTCACAGCAGGAAAAAATGATGCGGGTAAACGAAGTCAAAGCCCGGGGGGGGGGGGGGGTGGGGGGTGGGGGGTGGGGGGGGGGGTGTTTAGTGGGTTAACTTTTGCTTGGTATGTGCCGCTGGCCTCTCAGAGCCCCTACCCCATTATAGTCTATTCTGTGGCCAATTATATACCCCATCTTAGTCACTTTTGAGTTAATGTAAATTTTGCAATCCCAACTTAGTCACTATTTTTACCGCGAATCTTCCAATTTTTTGTAATCCCTGCTGAAATAAAACTACCCAAATACAATATTTGCCAGAATTTTCTTACCCCAAAAAATCCCGACAATTTGTGACCCCATCCCAGTAACTCTATTGAAAATGCAACCCCATTATAGTCAATTCAGTCGTGAAAATGCGACCCCATCCAGCGGCACATCCCCATTAGTCCATTACTAGGAAGAAACCCCCCTCCCCCCTCCGGGAGTCAAAGTAGCCACTTCTTTACACATTTTGGAGTAACTGAAGAATGTGTGCAAGTTTGCGAGGTATTCTGTTTTGGAATGACGAGAAAATTACCCAAAAATCCGCTCTTGATGATGGATGGGTTAAGGCGCTTTCGCATGACAAACTAAAGTTCGCACACTTGAGTAGTCAAACTTGCGTCTGGAGTGTGCGACCGTCACATCAACAGTTGGTAAACTTGTTTGACTTGTGAATGAATGCTGCAACTTCAGTATGCGCAATTTCGTTTCACAAGTTCCTCTTTCCTGTTCCCTCGAGTAGAAAGAACCCGAGAACAAGGTTAAGCTGTGTGGAAGTCGTTTAACTCGTTTAACTAGTTTGCTAACTCGCTTTAACTCGTTTAACTAGTTTGCTAACTCGTTTAACTAGTTTGCTTACTCGTTTGCTAACTTGGTTTGTCTCGTGAAGGTGCCTTTTGCCTTACACATTGGACACATGTAATGCTAAGCATGAAAACCTTCTTTGACACCTGCATTTTATGACACGTTGGTTGCTCAAACATAAAGCACGGAACACACCAACCTACCTGACAATTGTCCGTGCAGTCACAGCAAGCCAAGAAGCCTGGGTCAAGAACCATGTTGACTCCTTCAGCTAGAATCCTTCTGGATACGTAATCGATTGGCGGAGGAAAATGCGTGTCCACTTCATTGACAACCTGACAGGTGTCAATCAAAACAGCACAGTAAGCAACTCGTTTGCTGCTTTTCCAAAAGTGGAAGCAACAAAAACAACAACATATTGATGTATATCATGTCTTTTGTTTTAAAACGGGTTTGAACTGGGGCTAAAATGCCTTTCCCAGAACAAGTTTCAAAGTTGATGCCAAAGTGTTGGCGGGATAAAGTTGACAAATTGTTGGTCAAACATGGTTTAAATCGTAGCCACAATTACTGAATTAACCCGTGATGTTTGATTCTGAACAACACCATTCTTCAAATGACAGGAACAAATATGATTACGTAGCTTTATCAATTACGACGGCAACGCTAAGTAAAACGTCATTGAAAATAAGAACTTGAGTTCTTTTAAACTACTTTCCAATTCTTCCAATTTGTTCAATTTATCGAATGTGATTGAATTGCCCAGAAGTTGAATTCGTAGGGATGGCTTTCATGTTCAAATCGAGGGAACGGCAAAGAAATGTATCCTCATGTGAAACACACGAGCAGAGGCAATGTTTTCGCTCATTAAGCCTGGTTCAGTTTTCATATGTCGGGAAAATCCCAGACAATCGGGGATTTCGCTGTTTCCCGACCGTGCCAGATTTTGCCGACTTATGAAAACACGCACCCAGATCAACTGGGATGGTGGGAGACAAATCAGGAAAATCGGGAGGGTTTCTATTTTCCCGACCCGTCCCAGATTTCTGCGATGATTGGCGATTTTCCCAACATATCGGCAAAATCTGGGACGGTTGGGAACAGCAAAATCCCCGATCGTCTTGGATTTTCCCGACAAATCAAAAACCAGGCTTTAATGTTTTGTGGCGTTCTCGCTGCCATTGCCGTTACCTCCTTGTTGCTAAAGTTTAAGTACATACCGAGATTTTAACACTTTCTGCACCTTGAGATATGTCAGGACAAATGGGATCCTGGAAATTTTAAAAAGGAATAACAAAACATTTTGGTCAGGAACCAGTTCATGTATATGAACACTACAAAGAGTTCAACATTATCTGGAGAAATGGGAAAGAAACAACATATTTAAAAGAATGGAAAGAAATATTTCCTTTCGTTTTCAAAATTAGACCATAATTAGTTAATATGGAATTGTAATTGTAATAGAGCAGTTTTCAATTGAGTGTCGAAAGTAATTGAGTGAGGTAAAACCAAAACCGAAGTAATTACTCTGACCAATCACAGCAGTCGTAAAGAATCCAATGAGCCAATCACAAAGCGTAGCAATGCAAAACCAAAGCAACTGTGTAATTGCTTTTCACACTCAATTAAAAACTGCTCGATGACACTGCTCTAAATAAACAAACATCTCTCACCACATCTCTGAACACAGTATCTTGGCAAGAAATGTCTGGGTCAAATGAAAACTGATCTATGGACACATTCGTAGCACCAGTGACGGTCACTGAAGGAAAACAAAACAATTAGTTGCAAGAACATTTCAAATTAAAACTGTTAGCAATAACAGTACTAAGAGTGGTAAGTTTGACTTGAACATGGGACAAGCAGAGTCCACCGGGAGTTGAATACAAACAAAACAGACAAACGTTTTGTATTCTGTTATCATTATCGCTTACAGCCATGCTCCGTCACGCGTGACCAGTAATCACAAGACTGAAATGAACATTTGAATATTTCTTTGTAACGTCCGAGATTTGAATGAAACCTTGAAGATCTCTCTGGAAAACACTTTGAAAGTCACGAGTTAACGGAAAAATAACTTCGCTACACGCATAAAAAAAAACAAATTGTTCGGATATGTAACATTTCAGATAAAATGATACTTTGTTGCTCTTTGTTTCCGAAAATGCGGTAAAATTCTTACGGGAATTCCGAATCTCGGAATGAATTTGCAAAACCGACGCGTAAACTTGAATAATCCATTCAAATTTTCAAAAATACTGGTCACGCGTGACGGAGCATGGCTGTAATACCGATTAGAAGCAAATCTCAAACGAAGAAAATCCACTTTTTTACTCACAGTAACTCGCAAGCTCCAACATGAACCTCTGCAAAAAAAGAAAGGAAAGAAATCAGGTCACAAAAAATATAATTTATTACAATGTATACAATACCACATGAAAAAGGGAAATTACGATGCATTAGACATTTCTTTGTTGTCAATGGTACAACAATCGGGATGATTCCCAGTTCTCGTACACATCATGTCAAACCAATCACCGCAGCCTGACCTTTATTGTAAGCTCATAAAACTGTACACTACATAATGACAATGCATTTACACAGTATGCAAAACTGAAATCTTAGGGTGGGTGGGTGGGAAGGTCAGTAATGGCAGTCACAACAAAAGCAACTGCCTGCCCTTCAGGTCACATGACTTATACCCAGGCCCCAGCAGTGTGTGAGAAAAACAATTTCTACCTATTTCATTTCCCTCAGCCAGTGGAAAATTACTCTTAACGGTTATATTGCCCTCAATAGAATCGTGTGCAGCACTTGCTGATCACATGCTCTGGATAAGAACGAATAAACAAACCCAGAACATTCCACACTGACAGCATCCGGGAACCAAAATCTGACAAGTTAAAAAACATGCTTCTTACCAGTCTTTTGTTACATGGTGTTCGGTAATATACCGTCTTCTTGTTGCCAGGGTGACGCTGTGCAATTTCTCTGATTAAAAACAAAAACAAACATTTCTAATTTAAGTTCACTGCTGGTCCTACTTCATAACTCTACGCGTACTTATATTATGTTATGTATTTTTAATGTTGATATTTTTTTACATGGTAATCTGCTCTTATATGGGGTCCTTTGCATTTCATCCTTTGGCTCACATGTATATATTTTCTTTTCTTTTTTTTTTATTATTAATGTTTGCCATAAATTGTAATAAATACTTCTGCCAAACTGCATGCAAAACTGCACACAACAATTTAAGGGTTGGAAACTTGGTCCATCGCCTTTATAGAAGGTTTACTTGCAGACAATCTACAATCAATAAATGGTCACACTAGGGGAATAGTCGACTTACCGCTTAATAGAGGTGTTCTAAAATTTTCCATGTAATATGACAAAAAAAAAAATGAACTAGAACGCAAAATTGATCACAACTGATGTACACTTTATTGTTAACAGTAACAGTGAGACAAAATGTGATGAATACAAATTAACAAGTAATTGCATGTTCAAGGAAGTTCATTCATGCCTGGCTATCAGATGTTTTAATGTTGTTCATAAGGCAAGTCTTTGTTGTAATCCCCATCATCAACAGTTTTTCCATCACATTCAACATGAAACAAAAAAATCAGCTATGGTTGTCTGTGATTTAGGGCCGCGTAGCTTAATTTCGTGAGACACGTCACTCACTTTGTTTAGTGCCAATGAGAGTGCCTCTTGACCATTAAACAAGGTGATCGTTTAATAAAGGTGAAATACAATAAAATTCGCCAATTGGGAAATCTAAACCGTGACCGCGTCCGTTTAGTAGAGGTGACCGCTTAAAAGAGGTCAAGTTTACAGTAAGTATGGGAAGCAATTTTCAGAGATTTGTTAAATGACCGCTTAAGGACGTTTGCGCCCAAAATGTTCCCACGTACAGATTTTTTTAAAACTTGTCATGCAGTAAGGTGAAGATCAACTATTGCCAAAATGACCAAAAAAGTGGGGGGTTACCGTGCTCGTTTTCGAGATAAGGCGCATTGAAGACCATGCGTTTTAAGAAGCTTTCGTTATTTAAAGACGATCTTAGCTAACAACTATTAGCAATAAAAGAAGCTACTTTAGTGAAATTTAGATCAGGTAAACGTACTTAATTCAACACAACTAAGTCTATTACGTAAACATTTGCATCTGATGTCGTTCCTTGAGGAAGAATAGGCCTTGAAAAAGAAAACATATTAGTCTTTGCCGTCCACATTCGAAGAAAACTTTGGTCGCACGAGAGCAGAAAAGGCGAAATATTTGTAACTTCTCACGTACAGATTTTTTCTGTTTTTTGTTAAAATGGAGAAAATTAGGAATGGAAGTGATCTACGGAAAGAAAAATGGGGGTCACCGGGCATCCAAGAGAGTAAAATGGCTGCGAAGTTCTCAAAGCGACCATCTATTGGCACTGTCACGTCATTGCGTGACATTTCAGAGAAGGCCTGGTTCCACAGCTATCCCATGAAACTACACGCTCTTTACGTTCCATTCTATAAAGTGGAAAAAAGTTTGCGTTGGGTACGTTCCTGTTGATATTTCATGGGCTTTTAACGTTTGAGTGACATGCGCGAAAGAATGCGCAGTAGCAATGGGCGCGAACGTCCTTAATAGATGGTGACCACTTAAAAGAGGGTGACTGCTTAACAGAGGGCCACTTAATAGAGGTAGTATACAACAAAGACGCTTGCCTTACAAACAACATTATTTATAAAATAAATCAATAAATCAACTTTAACAGTCTCTCGAGAGACTGACAAACTTGTGGCCCTCGAATTCCAGATCAAATTTGAATTTGGAAATGTTGGTTTTTGTGGTGGGAGGAAAACTGGAGTACCCGGAGAAAAACCCTCGGGGCAAGGATGAGAACCAACAACAAACTCAACCCACATATGACGCTTGGGCTGGGAATGGAACCCAGGCCACATTGGTGGGAGGCGAGGTGCTTTCACCGCTGCGCCACCCCTGCTCCTGATAGCCAGGCATCAACTTTCTTGAACATGCAATGCAATAATTAAATAAGTAATTTTTTAATTATCACATTTTGCATTACATTTGTTGTTTACAATAAAATGTACATCATGTGATCAATTCGGCATTTTAGTTCAATTTTTGCCATTATTACCTGCTAAATTTTAGAACACCTCTATTAAGTGGTCAGTTGGCTATTTCCCGAGCATGACTGCTTAATACAGGTTTGACTGTAGTGGAGCATTTGCAGAGTCACTACAAAGATAGGTCTCCAGGTCCGTATCACATTGAATGCTCAGAATTTCATGCTAGGTTTTTGTTAACTGCTTACAGTGTATGCTGCTTTTCAACTGCAAGATATTTTGATGATGATGATGATGATGATGATGATGATGATAATGATGATGATGATGATGACGATAACGATGATGATGATGATGATGATGATGATAAGTTTATTGAAGTGTCAATGTATTTAGCTACAAAAAGCTAATAAAAATATTGGGGACACTATAACATAAATCCTACAAAGTCAAACAAATATATCTTTCTAATGAACCTAGAATTTTTAATTGTAAAATGTAAAAGAAAACTACTATCAATATTTGAAAAACTATAAAATTATGTAAATCTATCTTGTATATCTAGAATTTATATAATTGTAAAATAAAGGATTATAAGAATATAAGAAACTATCATTGATATATATATTAATAAATAAGCATGAGTCAATTTTTGCAATGAAAGCAGCAACTACTTTTCATCATTCATCACAGAATTGTAACCTTTTCCACTTGAGTAAAAGAGGAATTGCTCTGGGATTATGTTTGACGCTTTCCTCAGCTGGAATACTCAGGTTTGTATTGCACAGTGTACTGCATTTATGAGGCCCTGAAATAAAACAAACAAGTCAAGTGAGCAATAAACACCTTATGACAAGTCTTAAAGAAAACAATTTTTTTTCCTTAATCAGCAAAGGAATATCCCTCTCACTACAGTGGGACCTCCATTACAAAGACACCATCGGGACCAGGCGAATTGTCCCCTTAATAAAATACAAAGATTATATGAGCGTTTTGTCGGCCAGGACCAGGAGAAGTGTCCTGTTAATGGAGGTGTCCCATTAATGGAGGTGTCCACTGTACTGAGAAACAAAAATGACTGTTTTTCTAAGACTTCAAAAGTAATTCTGATTTCCAAATTTCTTTCAACATCATTTCAGTGTCTTAGTGGATTTTGACCCCCTCTAGCCTACTCCCAAAAACTGGACCCCTGAGCACTCCATATCCCAGGGGCTCCAAATGCACGAGTGGATTTAGATTCCCTTTCGTAGATTTGGACCCCAGTTTGAAAAACATGAAATAGCAAAACTAACACAATTGTCTTGTCCTAAACCTGTGCTGGATGAATTAGCAAACATAACATAGACATTCCTTGTTCCAAGATGAGGCTGTGTCAGTATTGGCAAAATGGCAAAATACAAAATGACAAGGTTCATCATACTGGTATATGACACATGTTTTGCATGTCCTGTGTACTGTTAGACTTAGTTTTGCAGTTATTAACCTGAATTAGCAGTGAAACGAGAAATAAAAAACTTGTTCACATGAACAATCAGCGTATTAGTTACCTTTATGAGCAGGCTTGCTCGAAACCACAGGATACTCGGGAAATTCACACTCTCCTGCAATCCTCTTGTCCCATTCACTTTGATTCAGCCTCTCTTGGATCAATGATGCGACATCCTGCTTGCGCCGGTTGTTGGTAGGGATGTGGAAGGCTGGGATCCTATTGCTGCCGGTGCTTCTTGCATCTCGTCGATTCATGCGGAGCCATGGTGCTTCCCAAGCCTAAAAAGGCCAACAGAAAATGGTTGAAAGATTGAAGCACTGAAATCTCCTTACAGACTACAAGATTTTAAGATAAAACAAATGGATCTCCCAATGGTAAAACAGTGAGACACACAATGCAAACTCATTCCCAGGACCTTCTATGCCCTCTTCTATGTCCTGCTAAGATTAAATGCCTCCCTCAAATCAACCCTCCACTGTAATGTACCAAGTTTGCAATAAATGGTGAGGGAGTTTAAAGTGTATATGACAGATATTTTTTTATTTGCTTGATGGAATCTACATGGCGTTCTGATAAGAAAGTCAAAAAAAGTTTTTCGATATCGATTTTTCTTGTCCGTGGTTTAGCCGTCTAAAAATTTGAAATTTCACTTCCAGTGGGTTACAAAACCGCGCAAGAAAAAAGACTGGAAATAGTCCGCTGTGACGTCAATACAAGAATGCCAGTGTCGCGGTTTCTCAGTTCCTCCGTTTTTTGGTGCGTGTTGCTAAAACCGTAGACAACACATCTCAATAGAACCATGTTTCTTCCTCAGGGCGCACCAAAAATTGCGAGGAACCGAGAAACCGCGACACGGGCATTCTTGTATTGACGTCACAGTGGACTATTTCCAGTCTTTCTTCTTGTGCGGTTTTGTAACCCACCGGAAGTGAAATTTCACGTTTTTAGACGGCTAAAACACGGTAAAGAAAATCGATATCGAAAATACTCTTTTCGATTTTCTTATCAGAATGCAATGTACATTCCATCAAGCAAATAAAGAAATATCTGTCATATACACTTTAATAAAAAAAATATGGTTAACAGAAGTTAAATAATAAGAGTTGAATGAGAGTTCTCTCAGCCATTGTAATCAGCCTGGTCAAATGGTAAATAAATAAAAACGCATAAAAGAGGACTCTTGTGTCATTCACAATATTTGAGAGCACAAGGAGAATTGACAAGAGCACATAAGAGAAGTAGGTCAAACAAAAGCAATAGTTTCAGTGAATCATGTCAACTTCCTTATTTGACCCAGCATTTATGCATAGCACAATGAAAAGAAAGTGACAGACAGACATGGGATGGTATTCATGCATTAGATATACATTTACCTAAAAATAAGTGTCTCCCAGAACCTTGCAAAGTTCGGGGAAAAAAGGCACCGCAAAATTTTAGCAACGGAGGAGGGTGAGATGGAATTTCTGGTTTAACTGGAAAGTTGGGTTGCATGGCTGCAATGGGAAATTTAAAGTTGAGACATTTGCGTTCACAGTCACTCATCACACTGGATGATATCAATTGTAGTTTTGTCACAGTTTTGTTGCTAGGCAGCCGCAGGGCACCAACCCAATATACCGTATTTTCTCGATTAAACACCGGCCCCAAATAAACACCAGGTATAATAGAGGAAGTTGTAATTAAGCCCCTCAAACGTTTATTTGTGGTATAATAAACGCTGGGTCCACTAGGCCAAGTTTGAAATAAACGCTGGGGGCGTTTAATTGAGAAAATACGGTATATATAAAGGCAACCTGAGATTCCACCACCCTAAAGTGATCCATGTGCAACAAATTTATAAACCTCGCTACACTCGGGGCGAGGATTAAATATTAATAATTAAATGAGTTTTGAAATTCTCTCAGCAACGTCTCCACGCCTGAATAAAAACACTCAAAACTTCTACAGCACTTCTCAATATAATGATGGTGTTGTTTGTGAAAATAAACCGAAAACAAAAATGCAAAAAAGAATCTCCATGCATCTATTTATTTAGCACAGCAGTGGCCATGCAGTGCAAGGTGACCTGAGTTCATGCTTACACTGAAGAAAAATTACTAACATTATAAAGATCATCCAGTATTGAACCATCCGTGTTAGGAACTAGGTACTGAAAGTTAAAAGTTAGAAAGAATAAAGAGCTCATACAGCAAAAGAACAAAATGTGAATATATTAATTTTCTTATGATAAGTACTTTTAAAGAACACCTCTGTGGGAAAAGCATTAATATTATTTCTTAGTTCCATTCATTTGAATCCCTCCCCCACCCCCCCCCCCCACCTCCCCTAGGTTGGGAAGTAGAAGGTGAAATCGAAGGACTGGGTGCAAATTTTGGCTAATTTTTTGTTTCAACTTTTTGGAAGAAAAATCTATCAAAATATCTCATTTTAAAGGCCATAAACATGAATATATTTGACATATAAAAGCTGTACAGAGAACAGAGTTGAATTGCTTTAAGTGGTCCTAGAAAACAAATGCCTGTTTAAAGGCAGCTTTCTTTAGTCTTACATGATATTAAGTCTATCACTTCAATGGCCCATAAGCTAATTAAAATTACTCTCCATGAATCTTGAATTTTCTCTGGGACCCTCAACAACAGGGAAAGGGGATCCTTTGGCCTGGAATTCAAAGGGGGACTGGGTGGGTTTGAAGGAAAACCCAAGTCTTCAGAGAAGATTTCAAAAAAGGAGAATCTTACATCATTCTTGTGTGACGTCAATGAATTCATAACGTGGTCTGACTCAATTGGAACACTTAGCATTGTGCCATCTCCATCCAGGTCAATAACTTCAATGCCATTATGTCTTTGGAAAGGATCTTTGGTGATGACTGTTGAATGAAGAAAACAAAATTGGGGCTTCTTGAGTTTCATTTAATGGAAAGAAGTACAGAAATTGTCAGGGCTGCAAATAATTATTTTTTCTTGAAAGGACTTATGTCCGACTTGGGCACCATTTTGGTCGGACAAATGAAAAATTTGGTGGGACATCACATTATTTACCATGCATTACAAGTGGGCATACATGACGTATTCAATGCTCAAGGGTTTGCAATGCATTATAGGGCGATTTCAAACACGGTCAGCCATTTGCAAGTTTTCCAGACCTAATATCCGACCACGGTTGCAATTTCGTCAGACATTGGCAAATTTTGGTCGGCCATTGTCCGATGACCGACACTGTTATTTGCAGCCCTGCATTGTGGAGATTTACTTTGTCTTCTCACATCAAATAGTGATTTTAATGAAAATGGCCATTTCACTCTCGTGCTCAGAGTCAATAAATTATGAAGACACGTAATGTAGTTCTAACTTTTGAGTCTGTTGACAAAATCTTATGGTGTGACCATTCAAATGAAACCTCTTCTGCAGTTCTTTAGCATGGTACTATTTGTTTTTCAATATTTTACGAAACGAAATTTGGGATTTTTCTTGAACTTTGTTATTTGGCACTCTTGGGAGCTAAAGGGTTAAAATATTTTAAAAAAGGTCAGTGCTAAGAAACAAATTATCACTTGAACAGTTGCAAAAGAAGAAAAAATGAGCTGATAAAAACTGCCTCATTACCTAAACCTGCATTAGCATTTTTCCTTGCCGTACTGGCCTGAATAACTGACATGGAGCTGTCAGTACAACTACCACATCCATTACATCCTGCCTTGTCGCATTTGTTGACACGCCCACTACCCTGCGCAGTAGGTGCTGAGCAGTGACTGTCTGTGCATCCAGTTGTTAATTGAGAAGCCTTTTCAGTTGAGGTGGAGAGCTGTTTCATAGAGTTGGACTGAAATGAACCTGTCAAAAACAAAATGCTTATTTATGGAATACTGGACATGTGCTGGTCTTGTGGTTTAATTATGACATTAGCTGATCTTTCTAAGGACATGTAAAACGACCATGACTGAATGTCCTTTCACGAGTGATGTCCACCTATCACTGGTGTCTGTTGGCAAAGGTTTAACCGTATGTACACCTTATTTGATGGTCTGACAGATAATACATGCAGATACATGCATTTTTGTGAGTTCTACAAGCATTGAATAAAATATCCGTACATATTATTCGTCAAACTATCAAATAGGAGGTGGTGTAGTTATTAGGGCGTTGGTCATCAGATCAGAAGGTCAGTGGTTCGAGGCCTGGTCTCAGCTGTCGTGTTGTTTCCTTGGACAAGAAACTTTACTCCACACTGTCTCTCTCCACCCAGGTGTATAAATGGGTACCAGCGACAAAATGCTGGGGTAACCTTGCCATGGACTAGCATCCCATCCAGGGGGGAGTAGCAATACTCCTAGTTGCTTCATGCTACAGAAACAGGCTGGGTTGAGCTCCAGCCACGTGGGCCACCTGTGGGTTATGTACAACTTTACCTTTCCATCACATAAGGGTTCATTATTTGACTGCTTAATTTTTCAATTTTTGAGAACCTTTTCTTAGTCAGTAATTTCTCAATCTAACCATCATTCTCGTCCTGAGCATGCACACTTTGCATTTAATTTTGCAGCACTGCAGTGTCATATGCTTGCATATTTTCCATGTTCTCCTGCCCTTATATGGTAAAATAACATTATAGCTGAATAATAAAGAATGGTTAATATGCAAATTTATAAATAAATGCAGTTTTACCTGATGCCTGAGTTCCAGAACCATTTCCCTTGCTCAAGCCTGCATTACTTTTACCACTGGCTTCAAACTTTTCTGACCTGGATACAGATGAGTCACTTGTACTCTTAGTCACAAGGCCTGCATCTCTTGACAATGTCCTGACAGGCCCAGGTGTGAGGCTGGTAGACGACGCAGTTACAGTTGAAGTGGTGGACGTTGAATGACTGCTGTCTGAAGGTGAGGCGGACACTGCAGCAGCTGACACAACGGTGACAGACATCTTTTTATTTTCATCTCTCATCTGTTCTTGTTGCTTTTAAGGAAAAGGAATAGAAGAGGAAACTGCATGCAGAACTGCACGTAACAATTTTAGGGTTGGAAACGTAGTCTTATTCAACAATGTCAAGAAATATTACATACCATGGTCAGATGTCACTGTCTGCCTAAATAAAATACAAAGACATATTGTCGTCTAAAAAGAAAAAACAGCCTAATCATCTATTAACCTCTTGCTGCCGTTGTTGTTCATGCTGTGTTTGTTGTCGTTTTTCCTCCAACTTCCGCTGCTGTTCACCTGGGAACAAGTGGATAACCATTACATAAAATTAATTTGTGATAAAGCAGATATATGAATGCTTATTCATTTGTCTCATGCTGCAGTCACTTTGAGATGTTGATCGCGACATTTCGACTGCTATTACTGCTAGTCTTCATCAGGCAATGAGGTCGATTGATTATGTGTCACTTTATGTAGTATGTTGGTTTGCTGCTGTTGGTGCATTTAGATCCTCATTATCATTCTGACTACATAATAACGCAATCTTAAGGCAGGCAAACTAAACTTCCTAAAATATTACTTAACTCTGATCACCTGTGGCACACACACTGTCAATCTAGATACACTATGTACCATTTAATAAACGAGCAGCAGTGTTTTATCAGGTATAAAAGTCCCAAACATGTTTTGGGCTCAAAAAGCTCTGTCATGTGCAGAAAGTTTACCAACAAGGATTTAATACTCTTTGATTTCGAAAGCTATACAGGGCTCGAAATTGCGACCAATACGGTCGCATTTGCGACTTAATTTTTGTGTTTGCGACTAAAACTTCTAGAGGAGTCGCAAATTTGCGAGTAGTTTTCGCCTTGGCCAATAACGAAATAAAAAGCCTAGCAGTCGCTACTTTGCCACTATTTTTGCCGAAATAAATAAAAAATGAAAATATATTGTTGTGTGCCTTGATTATTGTAGAAATTTGAAGATATGGGGTAAAATTGTTCGTAATTTGCCCGCAATGTTACGACGCAACGCTATTCCCTCGATCGCGTTTAAGTGGATATGTTCCAAGATTGTATCCTTTCTGGAAGCTAATTTCACCAAAAAATATAATTTTGAGTTGTACACTAGTTTTAAGATCAAGAAAAATGTCTTGATCGTTACGATTGTGGCGGCTAAGTTTAAAGTAACTTATTGCATGTTTCGTTCTGTACATGTACAGTCATCATTAGAGATAACGTGAAAGATGTTGAAGTAATAAAATCAGAGTCTTGTTAATCATTTGTTAGTCAAAGTTATTTTTTAACTAATTGTTGCTACTTAGTTTTGCGACTAAAATTGGTGAACTTGCGACTTGATTTTCGTATCTAGTCGCAAAATGGCGACTGAACTTTTTTTTTAATTTCGAGCCCTGCTATAAGCAAACAAATCTGAAGTTAATTAACAAAAATGCCACGCTGGTTTTTGGGATAAAAACTTTATCGCCACTCGAAAGAAATTGAATTTAAAAAATAGTGGGAGTTTTGAGAAATACACGCCTCGCCTGGAGTTTGTGTGACTTTACCTACTGAATCAGGGAAAAGTAACCCACCTTTAGGATCTGTTTTGCTGTATGGTGAAATACCAAGACATGGCTTCGTGATGCTGTAGTCAATGAACGGTTCTGGGGTTTTTCCTGAAGCACCTCGTGTGAGCTTACGAGACCTCTTCTTTCTAGCAGTGGATATCTTACCATCGACCTATACAAGTTAACAATGAGCATTGAGAGGGGATTCCTTGCACATTTGAAGTTATGTGTCAAACATGAGGAATGGTGTTTCACCAGATATCCAAACACCATGAAGTGGGTTGAAAAACAAGGCACAGTCAAGTTTTTTTTTTAACCCACTTCAAGGTATTTGGACACTCTTTCGAGTGTTTGAAATAGCTTCTCAAACTGATCGTTAAATGAGGAGAAAACGAAGGAATAAAATCGCCAAAATCTATGCAAATTAAGACAGGATATCCAAACCTCCTTCACGGTGGTGATTTCCTTCGTGTTGTCATCATGAATTATTAATGAGTTTGCGAAGTAATGCGTCAAACACAAGGAAGAGTGTTTCATCAGGATATCCAGACACCGGGAAGGGGTTGAGGCACATTCAAGTTTTTGTTAACCTACATGTACTTTGAAGTTTGTGGATACCTGATGAAACACTCTTTTGTGTGTTTGATATAGTTTCTCAAACTGATCATTAAATAAGGAGAAAACGAAGGAATAAAACCACCAAAGTCTATGCTAATAAGATCTGGTTTCCAAACCACTATCACGCTTATTTGAGAAATGGAATGTCATTCTGTCAAACTTACCATCTAATTATAACTATAAGCAAAGCTATTTGATAATCATCACAGTTTACTGTTATTGTATTTTTACAAACTATTTTAACCACAATCCCTCAACAGTGCAACACACTCAATAAAATAATTGATTTCTTACCAATGCACTGTAGAGAGGCTCCAATCGAGTTGATCCTCTGTAAAGCCATTCAGAACGATTATCAATCTGGAACAACATCTGCAATACAAAGCAGGGTTCAAAATATATTTTTGTGTCTAGAGTTGTGCTTGTGGCAAACCCGTTTGTTGGTATTTTTTTTTTGTTAGATAACTTTATTTAGCAAACAAATAACAATACAGCATATTACACACAAAGAAGCATCATTGACATATTACATCACAATTGTGATTGTTTGTTGGTATGATTAACCCAAGAATGATATTATTCTGGTTGCCCAGCCCTTTGCCCCTTCAAGTTCAAACAATCAGTGCAGGATGTCAGATTGTATAGGGGTGCAAATGTCGCAAGTGACCACAACTTGGTCATCGCAGACACTGATAAAGCTCAGCAGAACACTCAGATAAGTGCATGCACAGTTAAAAGGTACGAGACCAGTAAGCTGAATATGCCTGAAGTAAGAAATCAATTTCAACTGGAGTTAAGAAATAGGTTCAGTTGTTTGGCAGTAGAAGACAACGAGAAGGATCACAACAGCATCAACGAAAATGTAGTTGGTACAGACAATAAAGTGGAGAAGACGTGGAAAAGGATCAGAGACACATTTTGTAGAGTGGTAGAAGGAAACGGGGTCACCCCCGCAAAACATGGAGAAGGTCAACAGAAAAAGAACTGAAGGTGATGGGTCTGAAAACCTGGGCAGAGGCAGCGGCTGTGGCAGCTGATAGGACAGCATGGAAATGGTGAGCATGCAGCCTTATTCTCCAGTAGGAGAGTTATGGATGATGATGGGACTACCATGGGAGAACACAGAATTTTATTTTTAAATAAAAGTGTCTGTCTGGACACATTTTTTTAAATATCATCACTTTTTATAGTGTTCAGTGCCCATTTGCTAATTTAAGTGGGCAGAATCAAATAAACCTGATAGCAGCAAATAAAACTACTTAATTAACTATTTTAATGTCTTGAGCCTGCATAGTGTTGTATTATCCAACCCACAGTATTGTGAATTCTTTTTCATTGCAAAGGTACATACCTTAACCAAGCTGCAGTCCAGCTGCATAACTTTTGCTTTCAACCTGAAAGGGAGGAGGAAATTATAGGTACATGTATTTCCCGGTAACTTTGTTGTGTGTGCTATCTTAGGGCACTTACTGTACCATGCCATGCCAGTTCTGACAATATTATTATTATCAGAACTTTCAGGGCTTATTATTATTATTTCTATTACTATTATCACTGGCAGTATTATTTTTTAGGAATGAGCTATCCACACTTGCCAATTTGTAAATATAACTCGCAGCATTCATCATTTTAATGGACTTATAGAAACAGGTCTTTAAATTTTCAGGCTTTGACAGGATTCGAACCCATGACCTTTGTGATTCCAGTGCAAAAGCTCTACCACTGAGCTACAAGGCCAGACGGGAGCTTGGTCAATATTTTATTGTGAGTTCTATTATATACCCATGAAGTGATGAATAAGATAATGTGTATATGAGAATATATCCACCTTTCTGGACAGGTAGACAAAAACTAATACCTTACTGGGCAGGGCAGGATGAATGCCAAGAGCAGGGGTCTACTGAAAGAGTTGTGTGCTACAAAAGATTATATGATCATGGTACATTAACGATGATGATTGTGATGTGAATAATGGAGACAACAAGGAAACGATAATGATGTTGATGATGATGATTATGATGATGCAGCGCAAATGTGACAATAAGCAATTAATGACTGGCCCCAAGGGAAACAGCAAGTTTTGTTTCTCAGAGACCTGGAGGGGAAACAAAACTAACTGTTTCCAAATGGGGGCCGTCATTAAGTGTTTTGTTATACCGCCCAACTCAAAAATGGAAAAAAATTAGATTTAGAAAAAATGTGTCCTTGATGCAGCAGGCACACAAATTTGCTGCAGTTTCAAGGCACATGACCTGATCGTGTAGTTCCAGAAAAAATCCATACCCACCCTATGGAAGGTCATTGGAATGCAATGCAATTGAGTTGGGAGGTTTAAAGGCCCAGTATCACCCAAAATGCATTGCACGCCCAATGCCTCGACGATTGAATTTAACGCAGTCGAAAATTCCCGAAAGAGAGAATCACGTGCGAGCTCGTCATTTGAAAACAAAAACAATCGACCACAAAGCCGAATGGGTGATACTCGGCCTTTAACAATGTAAATTTATGCCTTACCATTGGCCTCTCCATTCAGTTTTCACCCACTGATTGCCTTTGAGTTTCACCATTGGACGCTGTTAAAAAAATTCATTGTTAACAACAGCAATGTAATACTGATGACATATCACAAGAATTAATCCAAGTTTTAATAACTTTACAACAAAAAACAAATGGATTCAAAGAAGCCATCTTACATTGGGGAATTCCTCAAGATATTCCTGTATAAACTCCTTGGAGTGTTCAGCTACCTCGTCCCAGACTTTCTTGCCTGAAAAGATAAAGAAAAAGTAAATAATATAATTATAGTGCAAATTTTTAGTGAACACAATCCACTCCTGGCTTTTAACCTGTAATTAAAAAAATTCATGTTCAAGAGGCATGCCTTGTTAAGGTGGGGGCATGACAATATAATTTAGTGGTCAAAGACCCATATAATTATGTCCAGACTCCCCCCCACCCCCCCAGTTTTAAGCATTGGCAGATGCATTATCGCATGCCCACTTTAAAAGGTTGTTACAGTTGTACCTGAGCACAACTCCTGACGCTACAAATGAACAGGACCGAAAAAGAATCAAACCTTTAACACACTGTACCTGTGTGGTAAACATGATGAAGCTTTTTGACTGGCAGATATTGAGCAAATCCATCATCAAAGAAAACAAGAAACCTGTGCTTGTTTTCAGCACAAGCATTCTCTGCAACGATTCCAGCATACAGTACATCTAACTTGCCATATATTCCTGCAAATTGATTATCAATCAGTGATATAATATTTTATTATTACAGGTTAAGGAAATGAAATCTACACTAGCCTGCCAGGTAATCAAAGCCCCCCACCCACCCCTGCCCTCATGCAAGTGAAAGTGGCCCCTATCCTTGTATTTCAATCTTACTTACGAATTAACCATAAATGTATTGACTGTGTAATAACTTCCCTGCAGGAAAAAGCTTTTTAAATTTTGGTCAAAAGACTTAACACTCAAAACATTAGCTGCTAAATCCTTGACTAACAATTATGGCTTACCTACAAATGTACATGTACAGCATACCTTGTCAATGTGAACTATTTGAATGCAACTTAAATGGCTAACACATACTAACTTCATCAGCAAAATACTTCTTAGCAACCACATGAAAAATCACAAAATTGCATCATGCACTCACAATGGTTGAAAACTATATGCTCAGTGGAAATCAGGCCTTGCCTTCCAAATTGCTCCAAATTAGATGTTCTATTTTGTTATATAAACTGACTAGTTTTCATGTGAAAACTTATTTATATGTTGATATATCTATTTTTTGAACACAAGGCTTTAACCCTAGGAATAAGTGTATTACTAAATTTCCTCAAAAAGTGAGTGACTTCTTTTGTTTCAGTTCCCAAGAGAGGGTTGCGGTTTGCTTGAATTAATTTCATTTTTGGAAAAAATGAATAAGTTTATTCTTGAAATTGAAGCATTGTGATAATAAATAAATAAATAAATAAAGCAGGGTTTTCATTAAGAACTGTAGTAGCAGGAGAATAATGTAATTAAGTAACAGGAGAATATTATGAAAGAGCGAAGATAGCTACATATTGCCATCGAAATTTAGCCAGAGAATTCTGCATAGTATGTGGAGAATTCTCCGGTCTCCAATGCCTAATGAACACCCTGATAAAGATTTATGATTTTTACACGTTTCCTGAATTGTGTGCCAAAACATAGTTAATTTGGAGCAGTTTGGAACTGAAGGCTAAAACCCTCCACTAAGCATAGTTTTTAAATAAACCCTTCATTGAGAAAAATGTCATGTTCATCATGTTACAAGCATAGGACAATCCCCCATATTTGTTGAACCTATGACCTGCTGCACACTGGTCAGATGCTCTAACCACTGAGCTATGAGAGACTTGTGGCGAACTAGGCCAAATACTAGGTCCATGTATGACAAGCATCATGTGTCTCATTTCATTACTAATAATTATTAAGCTTAACATTTACCATGATCTTTCTTTATTAATCACCTCACAAGATACTCTCGACATGGATGATCCAAGCAGTACCTGTACGCAGGACACATGTCATCCACGAACCTACATGTATTATATTGCTTGGTTTGCCACAAGTCTCCTCATACCTCAGTGGTTAGATCATCCGACCAGTGTGTGAACCTAGTATATGGTCAAGCTCGCCACGAGTCTCTCGTAGCTCAGTGGTTAGAGCATCTGACCGGTGTGTGAACCTAGTATATGGCCTAGCTCTCCACCAGTCTCTCGTAGCTCAGTGGTTAGATCATCCGACTGGTGTGTGAACCTAGTATATGGTCAAGCTCGCCACGAGTCTCTCGTATCTCAGGACCACAAACCTCAGGACCCACAAAAATGGGTCAATGACTACATGCACAGCTACAAAAAGGTAATGGTGATCCAAGTCAAACAAGAACAAGAGTCAACAAGAGTTGAGTACTGTTTCTTCCTGCTACTGAAAAAAATTAATGCTATACCAAATTAAAGTTGACAGGTACAGTAGATAACAGCAGAGAATGAGATGAAATAAACAGTTCCCATTTCTGAATCCACTTGCTTGGCTAACAATTTACACATGGGCACTGGTCTCATTCAAATAATGGCTTGCTTGCTAAACTGGCCCCGGTTGTTCAAAAGGAGGATAGCACTATCTATCCACCGGATAAATCACTATCCAGTGGATAAGTATTAACAAAATCCGTGTGTTATCCGCTGGGTAGTGATTTATCCAGTGGATAGCACTATCCACCTTTTGAACAACTGGGCCCTGCTGGTTTGCAAATTTTGTTGGAGAAGTTTCCAAATAGAATGGAAAAAGATATTGTATAACACAAAGTGAACAAACAAAGTCACCATTGTTCTACTAACACATCTGAATGATATAATATTACAATGTACCCTTGTTAGTATTTTTTATATAAAAATCACTGTAATCATTATATAAAGACCATGGCAACAATTTTAATTATCTTCATTTAAAATTCAGCAATAATTGCATGTTTCAACATTCAACCCCACTTTCCTCCTGGACTAATATCAAATCTCTCTCCAGTCCCCTCTCCAGGCTTTTCAGAATGGCCATAGATTGCAGGGTATAAAGGTTCGTGAACATGATCGATTTGCCTCATGTGACAGGCTGGCAGGCTTATGAATTGAACTAGTAAGTGTTAATGAGAACATACAGTGTATAAGATGCAAGTCAAATGGGAAACGATTTCCCCAGGTCAAATGGAGAACTCTAACAAAAAGTCAAACAGACTCTGAATCTCTTTGAAAGTGCAAAGAGTCCACAAGAGTGCATGAGAGTTGCAAGACAAAGAGATCAAAAGACTGTCTGTCAGTGAACTATTGTCGTCAACTCTTTGTAACTTTCGTTCTTGTCTGACCAGGACTTCAAATCATGTGATAATTTTGTTTTTATGAACAAAATAATGCAATGCTCTAATCCTCCTAACCCCAATACCGTCAGGAGACTATAGTTGCCTTATAGCTGCCTTTGACCACTTATCGGTAAGGCGACGATAGTCAACTGTGGCCATGAATGGGCTAAACTAGACTGATAAAGGCATGTAAAACAGAATACGTCACAAAACACCAATACACTGTCAAGAAAGACCAAAACACACGCACATAAAGCCTTGGGAAACAAGAAGAGAAAGAAAAATGTCAAAATTAACCTGTGGAAGGTTTCCGCCAAGATGCATTCTCTTCAGCTGTGTCCCTAGGTCTTAATGCTAGTGGAAGAAAAGCGTGAAGAAGATGTCAATGAAGCTCAGATTAATTTTAATGATTATCAATTAATATTATTTTTAACACAGTCATGCAATTGACATTACAGCAAGTTTAATTTACAAGGTAACCTGGTTATTGTGGTTTGTGAGTGATTTCAACAACAAATGTTGCAATCTGATAATGGGCATTGAATAATACTTAAAAGTACTTTACAAGATAAACAGCTGAACCTCCATGTACGACCACCTCTTGTACGCACGCGATCACCTCTTCTAAGCGACCACCTCTTTTGAGCGACCACCTCTTCCAAGCGACCACTTTTCCAAAATACCAAATTTCTTCCAGTCAAATCACTTAGTCAAAACCTCTTGTAAGGGACCAGCTCTGCACAGTGAGTGAAATCCGATCATCAGACTTCCAATCTCTTAGCTCTCATGCGATCAGAAAACATTTCACGTCTTTTGTCCAAAATTAAGCCAAAAGTAAATTGTTGTATTCTCCTTGTATGACTATGATGTGTGCATCACTAGCTTGGATAAAGACACGTAAATAGGCTCCAAATGATCCAGAATATGTATTTGATACAAATACCGTTTACAACCCGCGAATCTGGCGAATACGACGGGAGCAAAGCAGAACGGCAAAAGGTCCAGAGAATGACAAATCCTGTCTTTGCGTATATATTCTAAGGGATACTAAATATGTGCTGTAATGCTTGGAGTATATATAGGCCACAATTTGGAAAATTAGAGAGCTGCTTATTCTCGAGTATTCGTCCAACGAGTATAAACTTTTCTCTTACTACCCGGGCGCTGCGGTCGCATAAACAACAAAAATAAACCTATCCTTTCAGCGGAGCAATGGACAGATTATCATTTCTTTTCACAGTTATTGAAACCTGCCTTTTATTTGCAATGGATCCCTTTTTTATAACTGCTTGGTTCAATATGCTACGTTTCTACGTTTCAGCTGTATATACTGCAAACTGGACCTCTCGAGAGTGAAATCATTCAGACAATAATATTGTCGCTCTCTATCAATTCTTTGCATTTTCACCAAAGTTTGAGATGTTCCAAGAATAATGTTTACGTTTTATATTCAACATTGACCCGGGTGATCGATTTTCTTGCGAAAATATCGATAAAAGCCGCACCAAAGTGTTCGCCAACACCACTTTCCCATACAAAATTATTGTACAGGAGGAGTTTGTTTGTCCGAGTCACAACGGGGGTCAAAAGTCTGTGACGTCATTTGTGCGCAGCGCTATTACTAACAGGTTCATATGATTCAAAGTTGTCAAGACCCCTGTGGTGTGATCCCTTCATAAGTGACCACCTCCCGTAAGAGACCACCATTGCTTTGCATTTTGGGTGGTTGTTTACATGAGGTTCAACCGTATAATGGTCATAAGAAGTCAGATTGCAGAACAGTCATAAGTTTATATCTTTATGATTATCTTTTTAACATCTTTAGCTTTCAATTAGCTTTGTGTTCACTCCGGCCCCCTCCCAAAGCAATTGGAGAGCAAATCAGTATTGACAAGTTCCGGTGGTAAACTTGTAGCCTAGGTTGCCATAGATACCCAATTACTTGCAGATGGCTTGCACATCAACTTCTCTTCTCTGCAGGAATTTTTACCTACTCTCCATCCATTTCATTTCCTTTATATTATAACAAAGAGTTCTTTGCAATAAATCAAGAGTTGGGAAGAGGAGTTAACAACTGAACAGGTGTGCATGTAAGTTTGTTAATTAAAAGCAACTTTAAAAAACATCAATTTTAAAAATTTATGTGCAAGAGTGAACAAAATGAGTTACCATTAATTTTACTACTAATGCAAGGATTGAGCAGCTAAAAATGTGAGCATAAGCCGTGAATCTAGGCGAAAAAGTGTGCTTTAGCTTCATACATTTCTTTTTCTCTAGTCTTTCTTGTGTATGTATTACATTCGTGTAACCACTGCTCGCCTCGACTAGCTAACCTGCTAACTGCGAGCAGTGGATATTGCTTTTTGTAAAATCTGTGATAATTAATAAACAGTTGAACAGTTGAATGGACTAACTTTTCACGGACTAACTTTTCAACCTTCAAATTCCAGCATGTCATCTTCTTGTTGTACTCACTGCCAGTAGTGAATATCTTCTCCCCTCCACATCCAAAACAAACTTACTTTTTCAAACAAATATCATAACTATGTTTCTGCCTTCATTTACTAAAAACCATCTCAGAAGTGCAAATTACAGTCATGTATATGCTACAAAATAAATTAATGTACAATGAAAAATTAAAGCTCTCTGACTTGTTTCTTCCCAAATGAAAGAGGCAGGAATTAGCCTGCATAGCTGGTGGCATTGTTCACGTTTAATGGCAAAATTTTAGTGGCGGTGCTTTCATTAATATTTAGCGGCATAAGCCACAAAAAATACCTCTGGTATAAAATGACTAAAGAACAACAACCATGTGAAGCTATTTAGAGTTTATGACCAACTATTTTCCTTGTATAGCTGTCAACCTCAATGCATAATTATGTCTTACTTATCTTGAGATTGAACATTCCTACTCAACATTCAAAACAACCACCATCTGTTCCCAGCATCTGACCATCAAAATTATTATCTTTTTAAGTCCCAATATCAACATACCAATTCTCCTCGCTAGTTCCGGTTGGGAGAAGATGTTAAAATGTCTATATCAACATAAGTTTTGTTTGGTGATTATCACCTCTATAATTTCTCATGACCTCTATGTTGGTTCATGTATTGATACTACAAGGAGTAATTTGAAGCTGACCACACTTGGAACATAATGGTGGCAGGTTCGAAAATCCCGATAACTTTTGGGGCCCGAAAAACTATGTTGTGTGGGTAATGTTAACATTAGATGTTAAAATTTTGTTGGTTGTGAAAGCTATTAAGCAATAAAATTCTTAAGATGGCAAATCTAGTCAGTCTAGTTTGCAGGCTAAACACTGCATCACCATTCTAAAGATTCTGATTTTAAAATACTGCTCCAGGACTGAAATGTTATCAGGACATTCACGAAATGGGCTCCTGCTTTGATCACTAACTTCTACATGTAGCTTTAACACAGGTCATGACTGTTTAAATAAATTAAAGCTGCTTTACTTTGAACTAGTTTTACATGTCTGGTGATTTCTAGCTCTGCATGAAAGCAAAGAAGACAGAATCCCTTGGACTTACCTACAACACGGCTACCCACATTCAGCCACAAGGGATGTGGGTTTGATTCCAATGAGATGTGGTTAGATGACAGAAGGCCTCTTGTTCCTTTGTCAAACTTTACCTTGTACTTAACCTTCTGCTGCAAATAAAATTGAAAAAAAATGAAATTTGGGATTTTTCTTGTGAATTTTTCATGAGAGTTACATGTAAAGGAATAATTAGCACAGGGTTGCTTCTCTAGAATTTCTTTTCCATGCCAGTACATTGTATGTTACATTTTTGGTGTTATGGTTAATCACCCCACCCCATACCCTATGCTGGAGGATCATCATGGCACTTTTTTCAGGCCTGCCTAATATAACAATGACTGCAATGATCAAAATAAGCTTACCTGATTGTTTTTATCTGGCAATACCTTTTCTATCATACCTTTTAAAGAGAAAATGAAAACCATTCAAAATGAATTTCAAGTTTAAAAATTGTAAAAGAAATCAAAAGGAACATATCATGATTTATTTTCAGTCCCTTAACACAAGCTTCTATGGAACTGAGGTAGACAAGTGTACCTGTTGCAGGTAAAATCCATTCTCGGGTTGAATCAGTAATTGAAGGGCTCCTGGCAAGAACGTCCTACATGTAAGTATGTTTTTGGCAACTTTCATTAAAATTGTATGTTTTAGGCCTTTAAAAGCACAGTTTTGTCAAATTAATAAAATGGGGAAGAAAATCCACATCTTTGAGAAAATGTTTTCGGCCTTTGGACACCCTGTGTATCTTTTCAAAAAAAATTATTCTGTTTGAAGATAGAAGATTTGGTTACCTGGTTTAAATCCTTTCAGTCATATTTACATGATCCAGTCATAATTTTGGCAAGCGAATCTCTTTTGAGGCCAAACATCCAAGATTTCAGTGAAAAAGTTTCCAAGAGTATTTAGGACGTTCTTGCCTGGAGCCCTTCAATTATTGATATAGGTTAAAATGTGGGATTTTTCTTGAATTTTGATGTTTGGCATTCTTGAGAGCCCTTTAAGCCATAATATCAAAATTTAAATTCTCATTTCTTGTCCCTATACATTTCCTATAGAAGTAGCGGGGAGAAATTGTTTAGATATCGAGAGAATTCATCTTGTGTGATCATGTCCTTAATTCTCATGACCTTTTTGATTGATAAGGCATTAATATTACAAGGAGAAATTTGATGCTGATCACTCTTAGGACTTAAAGGGTTAAAGGGGTTATGTCATCATTACCCAACAATAATTGTCCAGTGTTGTTTAAAATTATTCTACTATTAAAAATCTAAAAATTTTCGTACTCAGTGCATAATAAAATGTGTAAAAATCGAGAAATATTTCATTCGGTTCTCCCAAACTTCATCAGTCTCAAATGAATAATGTTAATCAGGGGGGTTATATTGTGCTTGTGGGGTTCTCGATATAACTCCCCTGATTAACATTATTCATTTGAGACTGATGAAGTTCGGGAGAACTGAACGAAATATTTCTCGATTTTTACATATTTTATAACGCTCTGAGTACGAAAATTTTTAGATTTTTAACATGCTTCCAGAGCAGGACAATAACTTTTTTGATTGTATTCTACTATTGGTCTAAGAGTACAATTTTTTATAAATTAATGCCTTGGGCTGCCGATGGCTAGGATGAAAATGGATTGCAATTTGAAAGTTTATTGAGTTGCCTTGGAAAACATGCTAAACCTCTGATTATGTTTGATTCTCTCTTCTAAAGTTCACTTGATATCTTCCTCTTAGTGTTCTATAAGAATTCCTTGTATGACAAATTAATTTGGAGCAGGTTTGACCCCAAAACATCGAAATCCCCATGACATATATAGCTCCCTTAAGGGTTTTTTTTCTTTTTTGCACTACAAAAAATGGAGATGAGTTCTGACCCGATGGACTGCTACAAGGAAAACTTCAAGAACCCTTAATTTATAAAATAAAATGCTTCCAAAGCGTTGGCATACCTGGATACCACAGCTCATCTGACCTCTGACCTATGACTCGAGTTCCAATCTCAAACTTAGGGGGCCCTAATGGGGGACTGAAACAAACAATGAATTGTACTGTTAATGAACTTTAAAAGTTATACTAACAAGGTAAAGCTAAAGCTTCACTTCAAAATAAGAATCTATTTTCAGGCATTTCTGCTACAAGAAACGACTGTTCCTACATCAGTACAAAGCAAGCTATTTCAGGGTTCATGCTCTTTAGTACTGGTTCACTCATTTCATGTCCCTCCTCTTTTGCATCACAGAGACATTAAAATAGTTCTGAGGTAAGAAAAATGGTTTCCTATTAAAATGTTGTCCAAATTAAAAAGGAACACAAGCACAGTACACTTGCAATGGTAATTTTCTGATACATTACTGTAGGTACAGTGTAAGGAAAACTAGACTTCTGTTGCCAGGCTATGTTTTGTCAAACACGCAGAGTTGCCTGATGATAAATGGATTACATAATTATTATTGTTAAAGCTGTAATTCTGGTGTTGGCAGCTCTATTGTTAACAACTTCCTGTTAACAAACTTTCGGTTAAAAAACTTATGGTTAACAAAAGAAAAGGGTCAACAAACTTCCAGTTTAAAAAAAAGAGGTTAACAAACTTCCTGTGACACAGTCTATAGTAATAGTAATGTCTACACACACATGCTCAGTAGACACAAAAATCAGTGACAGTCCCGACATGTGTTCTGAGAAAATTTCGGGAGTCTGGAAAAGCAAGAATCAGGAATATGTAGGAATGGGAGCCAGAATAGGAACAGGAACAGGAATCGGAACAGGAACTGACAAATTATCTAAAAGGAAATGCCCGACATATTACTCAAAACATAAATCAATAAATACAGGGCCTGTGGAACAAAAAAAAAACAGCAATCATATCGCAAATCAGAACCTTTCTTGGTATCACATCACTTATTAAAACAATTTATTTTCATATGAAAGACAGATAATTATGCAATAATTCTCTTTTTCAAAACCATTTTACATGTATGTGGCTCGCGGCTATTTAATCACCTTATTTTGATGATAAAGAAAAGTCAATTTGTGTTTCACTTGTAAATTAAAATTCCTTTTGCAGCCACTTCTTCTTTTGGATAAGACAAATCATGTTACGAGAGGCCCTGTATTCATTGATTTATGTTTTGGGTAATCCATGTATGTCGGGCATTTTCTTTAAGATAATTTTCTTGTTCCGACTCCTGTTCTGGATCCTATTGCCATTCCGGTTCCGATTCCTGTTCCTATTCCAGATTCCAAATTTTCCAGATGCCCCAAAATTTTAATGGATAGTCTCACAATACTAATAGTTCCTAGCAATGGCTATTTATTGAGTGAATATGTACATGTACATACGCCTTGTCTTTATCAAGGTTAGGTTTACTGTCAGCTGATGATGGTCCAGCTTGAGGTGAGAGTGTTGGTTTGGATGGATGAGTGATGGAAGGTGTGCTGCTTGACCTGAAAATTAATCAAAGATGAACCTTATAAATACAGCCACCATCAGAACCAGATACATTGGCCCTTTTCATAAATGGCAGCCGATTTATATATTATTTTATATTCATGCTAATCAGCCCAACAAGCCTTATTTTAGGGCAAAAATTCTTTTGAATTTTACACATGCTAACGAGGCTAGTTGGGCTGATTAGCATGAATATAAAAGAATAATAAACCGGCCGCCATTTATGAATAGGGTCTGTAATACAAGTACATAGATCAATATTAATATTGTAGTTTAAAATGAATTGTACATGTAGGTCAAAGTGATTTCAAACTAGTTTAACCTTTATAATAAAGCACACGCTTTACATCACACACCTGCTTTATTGATACAAATAATACATGGAGCATACCGTATTTTCTCGATTAAACGCCGGACCCGAATAAACGCCGGGTATAATAGAGGAAGTTGTAAGTAAGCTCTTCAAACGTTTGTTTGTGGTATAATAAACTTAAAATTTAAGGGCAAGGTACAAGGCTGTTAAGAAAAATGAATAATAACCCTTTCTTAAAAAATGGCGGGCAAGAAAAAACTGCTGATACAAAGAAACGCCGGGTCCACTAGGCCAAGTTTGAAATAAACGCCGGGGGCGTTTAATAGAGAAAATACGGTACATGTATGTCACAGTTTGAGCATGTGCAAATTATAGGACATTTTATACTTGGGGCCACTTGGGCTACCTATGATTTTTCTGAGATCACTATGTTGCCTTGTATTAACAGCCTTGACCTTTACACAGAAACATACCTGACTTCGCTAGGGGACACAACTGAAGAAGCAGTTCTACTTGAAGACTTGTCACTCGATACTGTTTGTTGAACAGGAAGAGAAGGTGGCGATGACTTGAGAGCTACACGCTGTGGTAACAATGGTGCACCACTTGTGACGGGTGATTTCAACGTTCTATAAATCACAGGTGGAGCCTTTCCCGCACTACTTACAGAAGACAGGGCAATATCTGATTGTTTACTTATAGTAGATGTAGCTTTTGATAACGTTGCAGTCGGCAATATGCCTGACTGTTGTGTTGACCCAACTGCTATAGCAGGTTTGACTGGTAGGTTATTTGATGAAATGTCTGAATTTGTTGTTTGTGTTTGTGTTTGTGTCTTGTCTTTTTCCTTTTCGTGGTTGCCCAGAGTTTCACTTTCAATGTCCTCAAAAGTCGCTTGGCATGACATGTCGGCAACATCAACATATTGCGGCTCATCATCGTCAATAATAATAACTGTTGCTTGCTTGGATTCCGGTTTGTCTTGTTGATCTTTGCTGGCCGTAGGAACTTCACTGCTGTCTTTTCCTGGTAAACTATATGTTCAGCAGTAAAAGAAAGAGGGACACAAATGATCTATTTAAGAACGATAAGCATGTAGAGTGAAACGTTTCGTATGGCTGGTTTTTTCTTGTGACAGAGTCAGTGTCATAATCAGAAAAGTATCTGGTGAATATTGAACAACAGAGTTGTAAGCAGAGTTTCTAATTGCACTTATGATTCCATAGTTTACAATCTAATAAAAACTAGGTTGTCAGAGTCATAACCTGGGAATGGGCAGCAACAGAGGAAAATGTAAACTTCTTATTCTTCCGACTTCAATTCCGTTGAGCTTACAACTCTGCTTATGACTTTGTTACTTGATTTTCATCAGGCCGTAAGCAGTCTTATGACTCCAATTACAACTTAAATTGTGACTCTCAACTCAACTTTGTCACTAGTGAAAACCAGCCTATGAAAAGACAGACTGTCTTTGTGAGAATAGACATGGAGCGAGGCTATAGAAAAAAAGACACACCCCCTTTGAAGTGCTTTGTTGAATATTTTTTGATCAGTTATGGTTCATGTTGAAGTACAGTGTAATGGTCACACAAGAATAGAACTTGTGTTTAAACAGAGTACATGTACATGTAATTTTTAACTTTCTTGCACTAAATTTTACAATTTAAGATCATTTTAGTATTTTTCTTTGGATTTTTATTAATTTTTGTACTTTTCTAATGATGGCAGATCCAAAATGGCCACCATTTGCAATGATGATACAAGATAGCCACCATGAAGAATGATTACAGAGGGGGAGGTGGGGGGGGAGGGCAGAATCCCCCCGCCTGGTCCCAGAAGACTAAAAAAAAACGGCTTTTCTTTTTTTTTTTCTTTTTTTTTAAATAATAATAAAACAAATTATATTAGCAACCCGCAAATAAGTAAAGTTAATCTGAGTAGTGTTAATGCACTGTACACATGGCTCTCCTGCTATTCTGGTGAATGTTGCTTGACTTTGGTTTGTTTTTATCTTTCTTTGTCATGACATCATTTTTTATTTATTTAATTAATATATCTACATCACTTACATTACTTACTTACACTAATTACATCACTTGCTTACACATCACTTACATTAAATTACTACTTAAACTACTTACATCATTTACTTACACTAAATTACATCACTTACTCACACTAATTAAAACACATACTTACACTACTTTGTTTTAATGCTAATGACTACTAACATTGACTAAACAGGCAGCAAAACAAATACATTAAACTTAAGATCTAGTCGGGGTTCATATCCAGAAGTAGAAACATTTTTTCGATAGAGAGATATTTAATGTATGCTTTCATGCTTATATTTTGAAAAGAGCTTTCTTTGTCATGACATAATTTAACAAAACAATGTGTAAAGTCAGCTTATAAAAATCATTAATAATTCATAAGGAAAATACAAAAGAAATTAAACTTTAATGAAGGCTTGTAAATTACAATGACATGCTTATAGAGCGTATGCACTCACGTGGCAAGCAGCTATGCAAATTTATTGGAACAAAAGAAAGTGTTAACATAAGAAAAGCGTTCAAATCCCACAGGATTGTTTTGGTACACCAACATGGCCGCCGTTCTATTGTTTTGGTACACCAATATGGCCGCCGTGACGTCATGTGCATACGCTCTATAAATTACAACCACTTGTGCCTGGATGTACATGTAAATTGTATACTGTGGTTGTAAATAATTAGCATTTCATTTTCATTTCAACATTAATTTGCATCCGTGTTGTATCAGATCTACATGTACAATCACTCACCGACTCATGTTGTGGTCACGTAACCTGCTAAAAGTAGCATTTCATAAGTTGCAAATAAAACCATGTATCTGAACCTGTGAGAATAGGTAGCTGAAGCAAAAGACTAATATTTTGTTACAACTCACCTAGGGCTTCTTTCCTTTGTTGCAACTCTACCTAGATTTCCTTCAAACTCCTTCAGCTGTGAATCAATGGAGTCCAGCAGCCTTCTTAAAGAGGAATGGCTTTCTAATGAACATAAATTGAAACAGATTAAGAGTGATAATAAGTGTGCATGTTCTCACATAAATAAGTTAAAACCTGAGGTTCATCATCAATTAATTTCTCTAAACAGTGGGCATCTGTGGAAAAAACAGATATCTGCCTGGCTAAAACCCATACATACATGTACCAACATCTGGAAATCTAAAAATTTGAAGTTTAAATTTCTCTTTTGTGACCACCCCTGCCCTCCTTTTTTTTATTGACATCCTGCAATCCTCCAACCCCACCCCTCCCGCCATCCTCCCTCCACAAGATTTGTAAGGTGCTACATAGCTGCTGTGTGGTACTACCTATTTAGGTAACAGTCAAAGACACTAGGAAATATGGGCAAGAAAGAGGATTGAATTTTTACAGAATAGGATTTTTTGTAATAAAAAATAATTTTAATAATTTAGTCCAAAATTGATGTGACTGTGAAATTTGCTTTATCATATCATATGGGAAACCAGGAGATACAGTCCATATCCAATATAATCCAGGAAAGTTGGCAGGTACCATATGTAAGAAAATCTTGAGCAGAGCCCACGCAGTTCTAGTCAATCTAAATTTTGCTGTGTACATACAGTGTAACAATGTACTGACCTTCAACAGCCACCGCTCTCTGAAAAAGAGTTCTTGTGGTCCTGTGAAATAATGAATAGCATTCAAACTTTCACTGATATAAATTTCATTGCGAGTAACAAAAGTTACACTGAATGACCCATAAAAAGCAGCGACCAAAAAATTAATGATGTTTACTAATGTCATGTAACAAGAATGTGTGACAAGGAAGAAATCTAGCCACACTAAAAGAATATTTTCCATATATGTAGCATCTCTGAAATGAAGTCAGTGACCCCAAATTTTTTTGCATTTGTGACATTGGTGCAGTGTACATGTAGCTCATTCTCTACATAGCTGTGACAAAAGTTTGAAAATCTGAAAATATGTTTTCTAGAAGATTTTTTGTGCGAGTGTCCTTAAGTGGAAACAGACAGTTGCAAATTATGCAATAAACATTGCAGAAATAGAGCTGTGTATAAATAACTATAAAATCCTTAATTGACTAGTTACTCATGCGCGAAGCAGCATGAGGTAAGGTTTCGGCTCCGTTTTTCTTGTTATTATTTTTATTTTTTGTGTCACGATTTTGCATGCAAATGTATGCACGAATATTTTTATTTGTGCACTTCCTGTTTAGTGACTTCCGGCTACTCTTAAGCGTTACTTAAGAGTCGCGACAACATCTCCTACAACCCTATAATTATACATTACTACAGCTGTATGTTCACGTTTGGTATATATAACACTTAAAAGAATCACTGGCTTCATTGTGGTACAGCCTTCATTTCCAAAACATTCAGTAGTAAACAACGTGGTTTGCAGGAACAATGACTGAATGAAAGGAGTAACTCTTCTCCATGTCGGACATCTTCTTATCATGTTTAAAATGTCATAAAACTTTCTTACTCATGTGCATGAGTAAAGGCTGCTTGGAGCCTCTTGTTAAAAAAAAATGAGGTCAGCAAAAATTACAACAGGTGTCAATAAAAGACAAAGTACTAAGTAAAACTTTCAAATCTCCAAAAACAGAAGTTGATCTAATCTTTTCTGGTATTAAAATCATTCCAAGTTCAAGGCACAAACTATCTAAAGGAATGTAACCCATATGATGTCATTGAAACCCTTGGTATGTTGAACTTGTTTGTTCCTCAAGTCTTGAGTTGACAGATCTTGATACCAGCAGGTCAGATAAGTACCTTGGCATATCCTTGACACGTAAAATTTTGAAAGCAGTCAATAGCATTCATTCAGAGTCACTAGATTTATTCTATCCAATAATTCTTCACAGTTTGATGAGTGATCGTTGTAAACAGCCCTGAGAGCTCTTTTATTAGCAGCTCAAGCCAGTCACGGTTTCGTGTACCATGGTATGTTGCTTTGCCATTTTTTTCCAGGCTAGACTTTACAATACCCGGCCACTTATTTGCATCTCATTGAATAAGAATGGATTCTTTTGTTTTCATATGCTTCGTTCTATAAAATGTTTAGGGATATGTAAATTAGTGGCTGGGTATTGTAAAATCGCTCCATAAGAACTGCAGATTATTTTGTGCTGCATTGTTCAGCATTATTATCGCTTTGTTTTGTCAACCCAGTGTAATGACTTTAATGTAACCGATCATGTTGCTTCATCGTGGCCCATGCTAGGCATGAATGCCATAATTTTGGGATCAAGTACAGCGTATTTGTTATAGGTGAGAATATCAAGAAGATAATTTAAGTTAGAATGGACTGACCAGACCCAAAATAACGCAATTCTACAAACAAATCAACCTGTTGATCAATTCAAGCCCGTGTGATACTGACAACTCATGTTTAACATGTAAACACAAAGTCCAAATTTATAAAGTGACTTGTCAGTTGAACCTTGAAAGACTTGCAAAGAGATCGAAAATACGCCGCGTCAAAAACGGATCTTAAGAAATACAATGTCACAAAAGACGTTAAATTTAAAGTAAAAAAAGGAGATAAAAGTAAAACCTTTGTGTGTTTTAAAACTTACCGTTCACAAAGCTCCAAAAAGCCTGCTGCCCTCAATTCCTCGTCTATCATGTCTTCCAAATCGAACCCTTCCTGCTGCAACCGCGAAACCATTATTCCGATCTCACCCATGAACCTTAGAAAGGTTTAAAACGCCTACTAACTAATGTTATCTCGCATTGCCTCCAAGAGATTCCATCAGTTTGACAGAAAATTTCGAGGTCGCTTTCACGCGAGGACACTGACTCCATTCAAGCGCGCGAACCCGCGAACAGCGCATTTCTCTACCAGAAAGCCCGCTGACCGAACTGTATTGTTTTCGTCCAATCAGATGCAACAAGACAAACAATGCGTGTCAAATAAACAACAAATCGCAATTCAACACGACAGCAACAAAACTTTTTGGCAAAACCTCTCGGGAAAAGTATTTTTGAGTTGCAAAATGATATCTTTAAGATACCATCACTTAGGCCCCGTTTACGTTATACTTTTATCAAACGATTTGATAAAAAAAGCAAGGCTGATAACGGTAGACTATATTTCTAAAATATCCAATATTTCGAAAGGCACAGCCTTTCTTACAGATAATAACTCGTAAAGCAAAAAAAAAAAAACGTTACAATTTGAAATTTGAAAAGGGGCGGGGGATTAAATATGACACTATTCTACTTACTATCTCACGGGTTAAGTAAAATCACTCTAAACATAAAAAAAACCGTAATAAGAAAATGCTCAGTTACATTCTCATCATCGCCAAATCAGGCCACATTTTCGCTACAAATGCTTGCAATGGTACGCTGAGTTTTGAAAGCTTTCTTCTACGACTTAATAAATTCAGTAGAGATTTTACGTACAACAATAGCACACGAAAACAATACGTTAGATTCGTTTCTGAACACCCGGACCGCCGTGCTTTAATTTTTCATTTATTTCTCAGTCTATTTGCTTTTAATATTTGCACCTTTGTCCAGTATCGTTGTCTTCGTTTTTATTTTCTGTTTTTGTTCTTTATTTATTTCAGTATAACTAAGTAGTATAATTAATGTTATTGTATGGTAAAAAAATGTTTTTATTGTAAAAAATCTTGTAAGTATTATCAAGTTTTGCAAAAGCTGAAAAAATAAATAATAACAAAAAATGTATTGTAATTAATTCATTAGGTAATTTATTGTAATACGTTGGTCTATTGGCAAACATTTGAATTCGAGCTCTTATTGTTGCCATCACCACGTGCGATTTGGTAGAGAATTGGCGTGCGCGCTAGTTTTTCTATCTTTTTGCTGCTACACCGTGCTGACGAGACAACCAGGTCGAAACAGCTGTCCACGGTTGCATTTTGGCTTTCAGTTTGGGCTCTATCATGTCGTTGTCGCGTTAAATGTTCAACGTAATATTAGCTTTGCTCACTAAAACCTGTATATGCAATATTTTGTCAATAAGTTACGTATTGTAGGTATCAATTGTAATCAAAGACGTACTAAAATAACGGCAAAACCACAGCGACCAACCAATGAAGAGAGCCGGATCTATCGTAGACCTGGATCAGTAAAAATCTTGAAAAATTATGGGTAAAAACGGCAAACTGATCCTTACGGCAAGGAGAAGAGAATGAGACAGAAGTGAAATGAAAAAACAAACAGTTGAATATATTTGCCCGATATTTCGGTTTGTAAAACAAACCTTCTACGGGGGCTTCTAGCTTCTAGCTTATAGCTTATAGCTTATAGCTTATAGCACCCGTTGAGAAGATTTGTTTTAAAAACCGAAATATCGGGCAAATATATTCAACTGTTTGCTTTTTATTTCACTTCTGTCTCATTCTCTAATCCTTGCAGTAAGGATCGGTTTGCCGTTTTTACCTATACTATTAATTGTAATGTGTTCTTTTCCTTTTGGTTGTTATTGTCGATGTTTTCTTTTTTATTTTGTGATTCTTCTTTTTGTTTTATATATTTATCTTTGTGTTATATTTAGAGTGGTTTTACTTCACCTGTGAAATAGATAGTAGGATTTTACGCCGTAGTACTTCGTATCAGTTTCTATTATCCTCGAATATTAGATCGATTACAGTTAGGTCTAACCCGTGAAATAGTTAGTAGAATATACGCGCTATTAGACAATAATTCCATTGTTTTCTTTTGTTTAATTTGGACTATCGCACACTAATTGTTAGATTCGTTTCACGGGTTAACTGTAATCAATCTATCAAGGTCTAGCGCTAGTGTAATAGATAGTGATAGAGAGTGTTAGACACTAACTAATAGTTTCTGTTTCACAGTTGAAGTAAAATCACTCTAAGCATAAATTATTCAATAAAGTATTTAAAAAAAGGAAGCGTATGGTCGTTAGAAAGAAAATGTTCTGAGACTGCAGTAGGTTTAAAGAGTTTGTTTGTCAACTGGTTTACGATTGAATTCATTGAAACGGTCTTTAAAGAGAACCTCCGTTATGAAAACAAGTTGACCGGTTAAACTGTTGGAAATGAAGTCTAAATTTCGATTTTTTTAATAACAAATAGGAAGGAAATTTCAGTGTACCAATACGCCATTTCCGAGTTACGTTATGCCTCGTTGTCAAAGCGAGGCTAGGTGCACAACCTTTCATATGAAAATGTTTTTTTCATTCAAATGCAAATAGAACTCATCTTCATATGAAAGGTTGTGCACCTAGCCTCGTTTTGACAACGAGGCATAACGTAACTCGGAAATGGCCTATTCGGCAACAATATGACGTCATAAATATTCAAAATGGCGGCACGCGGGAAATTTAAAAGCGAAAATAGGCGATATTCATATCCAATTTTTGTGTACACTGAAGTTATATTTCTACTTGTTATTAACATAATTGAAATCTAAACATTATTTCCAACAATTTTACGTCAATTTGATATAATAGTGGAGGTTTCCTTTAAGTCGTCTGGTTTGGTTTCTCCTATCGGTATTGTTTGTGACAACGATTGCAGTGTACCATTTATAAATGACCTTTTTAAAGTTGCAGTCGATGTAATAATGAATACGTCTTGTTTCACCGGCAGAAGTGTCCTCTGGTACAGGGGGGGGGGGGGGTGGGGTAGATGAAGACAAGATGTTGAGGTGCTTGTGAATAATGGATGATATAGAGCGAAGAGCCGGATTACAGGTGATAACAAGGGTTACTCGTTTGGGTTGGTTAGTTTCAGAAGTGTCTTTAGGTGCAATAGCTTCGGTACGTGTGATGTTGTGAACGCGTTTTATTTCTTGGTTAAGGAAAGACAGATTATACCCACGTGCATGATTTAACTTCATTAGTGCGGAAAGTAAAAGTCTCGTTAGAAGAACAAATACGACGAAGTCTAAGAGCTAACTGCTGAATGGAATAGCACGTTTAGTGTGTTTGGGGTGATATGAAGAATGTATCAAGTATTGATGTTTGTCAGTAGGTTTAGTGTAAAGGTCAGTAGTAATTTTACCGTTATCGAGTGAGACGTTGATATCTAGAAAGGGTATAGATGTGAAAGAATGATTGCATGTGAATTTAATGGCAGGGTGAATGGCATTAAGCCGGATAAGTAGTGAAAGTTTCGAGAAAGTTTGGAGTGTGTGTGTAGCTGGTAACGGACACGTGATAAAGCGCCTGTCTCAAATTTGGCGAGAAAAAGATTGGCATAAGAAGGTGCCATTCCAGTTCCCATGGCAGTACCATGCATCTATAGATAGTGTTTGCCGTTGAATGAGAAGTTGTTCTAATTGTAAGGAGTCGATGCGTATGAGGTCACAGAGAGTTTCATTTCGAAGTGTTGCGGTTGCGTGTGTCGAGGAAGTGTCGACAGGTATTAATGCCTTTGTTGTGGGGGATATTAGTGTAGATAGAAGAAACATCAAGACTGAGTAACAGGAAAAGATTTACATTCACTTTGTCCCTTAAGTTTGTGCTGTTATAGTATCATCCCCATTCAAATTTCAAATTGTAACGTTTTCTGCCTTACGAGTTATTCATGATCTCGGTAAGACCCTAAAGAGGACAGGTCGTGCCTTTCGAAATATTGGATATTTTACAAATATAGTCGTTTCCGTACCGTTTATCAGCCTTACTTTTTTATCAAATCGTTTAATTATTTTTTTTTTACCACAATTGCCCGCTAAACTCGCAATCTTATTGGTCGACGTGAGTGGTAAATGAGAGTCCAGACAACGGTGCTGACGCTAACATCACGCGCGCTTAAAAAAAAATAACAATCAGATTGCGAGAAAGTTATAGACAACGCTTGCTCTTTCTTTGCTGTCAAGTTTGTAACAAGACTTCGAGTTTTCATTGTATTTTTTTCTAAATATTGTTGTAAAAAACAAATTTACACCGATTTTCCGTGGTGTGGACTCTTATTTACCACGATTTACGTCATCACATGGTCAAAATTTGTTGCTGACTCACTTGGCTGCGCCTCGTGAGTCCACAACATTTTGACCATGTGATGACATAAATCGTGGTAAATAAGAGTCCACACCACGGAAAATCGGTGTAAATTTGTTAAATAGCTGATTAGATCCTTTACTACAGGATCCGGTGTTTCTATTTCGTCACGGTGGTCTTTGCAAATAAATACAGTTACTTGTTTACTTTTAACAAGACGTATCAAGATGAGACCTCTCACATGAAAATCTTTTTTATGAAAGCTGCATACCGGAATTGAACATGAACATCTTTTAACCAGGCCAGCATGCACTGCGCTATATACCGAAACTGAGAAAACTGTACTAAGATTGCCAATATATTAAGATGTGATCGCATTTCATAAGACTGGGAGTTTTTTCCGTGTGAAGCAAAGGACATAAGAGACAAAATCAAAGTATAAAATAAGGCTGATACCACGTAGAACATTTAACGCGATGACGACATGATAGAGCCCAAACTGTGACGCTGTGACGTGGGTCAATTGGCAACCTTTTGAATTTGAGCTCATCTGTGGCCATCGCCACGTGCGATTTGGTAGAGAATTGGCGTTCGCGCTAGTTTTTCTCGTCGTTTTGCTGCTACACCGTGCTGACAAGACCCAACCACGTCGAAACAGTTGTCCATGGTTGCATTTTGACTTTCAGTTTGGGCTCTATCATGTCGTTGTCGCGTTAAATGTTCTACGTAGTATCAGCCTTGCTTTATACTTTGATTTTATCTCTATTTTTGGCTGACCAGATCTTCTTCAGATACCACGTACACCAACAGCATTTTCGTTCGCGGTCCTTTGCTTCTTTTTTACTTGAAATAGGAGACGTCTGTGCACAAGCTAGTAGTTCCACAGGGAGCCCAGACTCACAAACAGACCGCTTAGTACTGACAGGTGCCAGAGGTTTTCTTTGTGTCTCTTATATTTTGGCCGACCCCCAGTGTGCCATACGAGAGAGCCTCTGGTACAATATAAAGTAAAATATAAGGATTTGTATGGAACCCTACCGTTGATTTAGTAAGCGAACGAAAACTATGACAATAAACAGCCATTAAGGTTTACCTACCACATCAAATGCTGTCCATGTGCTGCTTCTTGACTGTTCTGGAGTCTCTTAGCCGCATTTTAGCCTGTTCTTAACTTTTTGTTCTCTTACCTAGGTAAGACAGAAAATAAAAGCCTCATGTCAGGAAAGAGTAGTCTTTTCCAGTGAAACAAGAGCTCGAACAACATCACTCCTCCATGTCTGCCATGTGCACGTTATTGCATTCTTGAATACAGGAACGGCAACTGCAATTAACTTCGGATGAAGTGTTTAAAAGAATAGCTTGCATATGAACAGGCTCCGTTTAACCCATTTACTCCCAGAGTCAATAACGAAGACATGTAGTGTAGTTCTAACTTTTGAGTCTTTGGACGAAATCATGTGGTGTGACCATTCAAAAGACACCTTTTTGGCAGCACTTTTGCATGGTACCATTCGTTTTTCACTATTTTGCAAAATGATATTTGGGATTTTTCCTGAATTTTGATGTTTGGCACTCTTGGCAGTTAAAGGGTTAGGGAGAAATTCCGCTTCCCAGATCGCGCTCGGTTCACTCCGCTCGCCGATTTCTTTCAGGTAACCCAATACGCCTTGTTAAAGCTGAAGAAGGAAAACCTGGAAAAGCGCGAGCCCGGGTGATACCCTCTTTTTTATAAAAAAAAAAAATAATATGAAAATTCTCTAAATCAAGCGGAGATGCGAGTAAAAGTAGACCTCTATGCCAAAGATACGAACATCATTTAAAGCACACTGGGAAGGCGCCACAATTGGAAAGATGTGAAATGCCACAAGTGTTGTAAACAAGACTACTTCGCAAAATGGTGCCGCGCGCGAATTCCTTCGAATTCCAAGCCCCAGAAACTAAATTACACTGTAGCGCAGATGTCACAGTGCTTCCGAGCAAGATTTCTACTTGTACATAACCGACAGACTGGTCCTGTTGAAGAGAGTGTAAATAAGAGCTAGTACGAAGCCTCTTTGATGCATGCAAACAAGTCCTGCAAGGAGAAGATTTACGTTCTGGATGATTTGGATCGGCCACTTCTGGGTCACACAGCCTGTCACAAGCTTGCAAAATCAACAAAATAGAATAAATCATTTCACTCGAGAGAAGCCTTGGACACATCCAAATCTCTTCAAGGAACATGGCTGTATTCCCGGTAATACGAGAGTAAGCTTCGTGACAGCGCCAAACTGTTTAATCTTATAACACCCCGCAGAATCCCAATGCCACTGTTACCCCAAGTGAAGGCGGAATTAAAGCGTATGGAAGACATGGACGTCATAGAGGTGGTGGACCAAGTCACTGGATGGCGTTCTTCTTTGATAGTTGCTTCCAAGAAAAATTGAAAAGTACGGATCGGCGGAAACTGTAAGAACCATCCGATGTCCACCACAGAGCAGACACTCGCCAAACGCACAGGTGCCAAGGCTGTTACAAAACCGAACCGCCAATTCTGGGCCGGTTTTTGGCAGAGAAAATTCAGCCCCAAGTCTACACCCCAAGTCACAGCCCCAAGTCACCACCTTCATAATGCCCGACTCCAGTTCGGACTCTCATCAGCCCCAGAATATTTTCACAAAACCATGCAGCAAATCCTGGCTGGACTGGAAGGAGTTAAGTATCAAATGGATGACATTCTAGTGTGAATGGTACGATGAGCGTCTAGAAGCAATCTTAAAACATCTAGAAAAGAATGGAGTAACCATTAACCTCAAGAAATGTGAATTTGCCAAGGAAAAAGTATAGTCACCTGGGTCACGTGATTAGTAAAAACGGGATATAAGCCGACCTTTCGAGCGTTGAAGCGATCAAGCAAATGAAGGGCTCCCGGTCTGATGTCTCACATTTAAGAAGATTTGTAGAAATGGTCAACCAAAGTATCTACCCAATTTAGCTCAGACCAGCAAGCACTAAGAGATCTGCTGACTCAAGACAACACGTACTATGGATCTGGGAGAAGCAAGTGTACGAACAGATCAAGAAAAAGCTGATTTCAACCCAGTTGTTAATGGACCGCAGTTTGCATTAACTGAGTTTGACCAGGTTTTGAAATATGATTTTTTTAAGGCACATCACCACAAGCCCAAAGTTTTTTCTCAGGCAAATAGAGAGCCGGGCGTGCAGTACAAACATTGAAGAACGCACTCAAGAAGGAGAGAAAGACCCAGACAAGCTATGACGTCGTATAGAGCAACACTATTGGAGAACGGATACAGCCCAGCATAAATTCTCATCAGCAGAAAGGTCCGAACAACTGTGTCTATGTTAATTCCCCGACCAACTCAAACCATCAAGGCCTCGCCTGAAGAAAGTTAAGGAGTCTGAACAAGAAAGCAATCTAACCGGCACAAACAAACCGGTATAATTCGAGTCATTGATGCATTGAACTTCCCATGTTAAGTACTGGAAACCGCGTTGGGTTGTTGCCCCTGCAGAAAACACCAAAAGTAGTCACAGAGAAAGCCCCAACACTGAGGTCCTACATGGTTGAAATCGAAGTTGTTAGTCCTATCCGACGCAATCCGCGTCGACATCTCGTTACCAGGCCAGAAAGTACCATCAAGGACATTCCCTTGATGGGGGGGGGGGGGGGGGGGGGGGGGAAGAAGGGAATGCTTCTTTGCATCTTTTGGAAGAATGAAGGATGTTCTGACTGTTTTGAATGATTTCACGTATATGTTATGAGGAACTGTATTGCATTTCGCTACAATTAAATGGAATCCTACCTGACTCTGTCCTTGCAGATGTTTCGACGGCTTTATAAATAATATAAATGCATTTTCATTAACATGCATATCACAAGAGTCTCACAATGAAAGTCGCATTTTTTTCTGGAGTAAATAAAAAACCTGTAAAGAGCATGTGACATTTTTTATCCTCTTAAATTTGTGATTAATAAGCGAAAATCATTCAACAGACTACAAGCGATGCGATTTGTCTGCGAAAACGTCAGTCAAACTTATTTCAACTTGGCTTCCCCCTCTCTTGTTAATAAATGTAAAACCATCGTCAAATTTCGTCTGCTTTAGACGAATAAAAATTAGTTCTCCCCAAGTAAATGTAATTTTGAGCCGGATCCTTTGAAAGGGTGCTCGAGATTTGTGTGTGATAGATTATTGAAATTCATCATTATGTGAATGTTAAACATAACTATTATCCGGTTGAATAAATAACAAAAGGCCAGAATTTACAAAAACTCAAGACAACTCATGGTAACGCAATACAAAAGCGTACTTGTGCATGGTGCGCCGAGGCTGACGAACAGACCACTTAGTGGAAAAATATAAGGATATTTCTGGAACTTTATCGTTTCTAAAAATTGCCTAACTGATGCGGCGACTTGGAGGCTCCAGGACAGTCAAGAAACAAGTCATAGACCGAACATTTGATGTGGTTGACATTTTCGTTCGCTTACAAATCAACGATAAAGTTCCATACAAATTTTTGTATTTATTTTCCCAGTATTTTGTACTGAGTGGTGTGCTCGTGGGCCATGGGTCCCTATGACAAAGACAGGGTATTAGTCTTGATTAGTGATGTCAGATGGTTCGATGAGGAATGCCAGTGAAACTAGTCGAATAAAAGTCGTCAACAAGCAGAATTAGAGGGTGGCATTGCAGGTAGCAATACTTCTAGCATATCTAGGCACTCACTCGCGGTTAAGATCATGGATAGAGGTATAAGGTTCGATCAGTTTCTTGGCATTGATGCGGCTTGGATAATCTCCTGGTGGCTCAAAACGTCTGAAATGTCAAGGTTGATTTAAGAAAGAAGATTCAATTCATTGTTGTCTCACAGCTGTGACGTACCATCACGTGATCAAACATCGAAGTGTTAATGGCGGAAGCTCGCAAGAGCAGCGAAACACGCAGTTTACACATGTAACATTTGAATTTTCGAGTAAAGAAGTTTCTCCAGTTGGACGTTTTGCCGTCATACGCGATTAAGAAGTTGCCCTTTAACAGAGGATTATTTTTAATATCGCATGGTCAACTTCCTTTTGTATTTCCTTTGTCAGCAGATTGGTTCCTGATTTCAGTATTGCGTTGTAGTGGATGATATGGAGGTAGGTTCCCGGGGGTAGGTTGTGTGGGTATTTCTCGAAACCGTTGGATTTTATACACCCTCGGAGACCCAGGGGCAATTAGTTGGGGCGCGACGAAAATCGGCATAAGTTTTATGTCGATTTTCGTCGCGCCCCAACTAATTGCCCCTGGGTCTCCGAGGATGGATTTTATACGACAGCTTCGAAATGATTAATTTTAAAAATATACGTTTTAAATTTATTATTCAGTAATCAAACATCATCGAATTGCCGGTGGTGTGCTGGCATATAATATGAAATATATATATGATCAGAAATTGGTCCATTTCTGTTCGTGTGTGCCAGCCTTCGCGCTACACTGGCTATCTTACTGGCCTGCAGTCTTCTTAAAGATCGACCGTTGCTAAATTGACCATGATTTCAAGAGGAAAGCTTTTCTCTAACTTGTTAACGTCTATTACTAATCTAACAGTTGAACGTTTTAGCTCGGCGCTCGTTAGTCTAGTATCAACATCGGGGTCATGTACTTTCAATTTGATCTCTGTGTTTGCATGGTAACGCAGTTTGCACATAAAGAGACACAAGGGGCCTACTATAAATAAAACACGAACTGTGTGACCATTTGTATCTTTAAAATTTAAAGTAAATACATGGGAATACGGAAAGGCTTATCTGACATGTATCGTCGAGTATTGTGAAGGATATGTACATATCAGTTCTAGATAAACGCAATCTTTCTTTGAATGTTGTGTATTCAACGTCAGATCAACGAATTGTTTCGCCAAATAGCTTCCGAAAATAGCTGTTCGGAGTGCTCATACCAACCTCAGATTTTTGAACTGCATTAAGATGAATATTTAAGGTTTTCGGACTAAATATATATAAAAACTACGCCAGACATTTTCGAGAGAACGAAGAATACTATTTCTGGTTCTCAGAAAGTCCAGCTTAAACATAACTCCCTTGAAAAATTCTTGGAAATGATACTTTGAGCTAACTGATACTTTCGGCCTGTTGAATTAACTATGAAAGCATCCGAACAGATCGAAAATTGGTGGCTGATATAAATATCCCTTTAAACAGCATTAAATATTCAAACCGGAAACATATACATGACTTTCTAAAGCTTTTTGATTATTTCTGGTGAACTTTGCTCGTTGAGTGTCCCTGTGTATTGTCCTTGCGGCTGAAAACGGCGAATTTTGGCGATCTGAAGGGTTTTGTGACAGTCGTTTAGCTGTGCATTTAGTCGTCTCTGTACTGTTATTCCCAGCAGGTAAACAACCAACGCAAAACCCTTCAACTCCCCAAAATTCACCGTTTTCAGCCGCAAAGACAATCGACACAAAATACGGTAATGTAGACCTTTCCAATACAAATGAGGCCAAATATCAATTTTTTTTTACCCTTTTCACTTTTATATTTTCCTTCCCTTTTCGTTTTAGGAAAACAGCCGAGCTCAAAACTACAAATTGTTTCAGATGTGAAGTCATGGATTTGCTCAGAGATTACATAGCTGTAATCCCAAAGTCCCAGACTTGTCTTGGACTTTTCCAGTTCCTGATTTCGTTGGCATCTTGGGCTGGCATGATCGGCAGTTTAAACAAATACTACTCTAAAGACAAGGAAAATTTTAAATGCAGTGATGAAGATTCGAGTACGCTTATCCTGCTCTGTTACAGTCACTTTGCCGAAGAGTTTAACAGTCCTTTACCCCAGTTCATATTCGCTGTCTTAAACGGATGTGGATTGGTTGTCATTTGGATCGCCTTCGCTTTGTACTTGGGCCCGCAATTGGTTTTTTACAAAAGGAGAGCGGAGGCGGCCCGTGCATCGGACAGACCTCGTCAGCTACGTATGGGTGATAGACAAAACCAAGAGTATAAGGTCATTGGCGACTTCTGTTCCTATTTACTTCAGATTTTCGTTAGAGTTATATTCTTAGTCACAATGGTTGCTTTACTACTCTTGCATCAAACATTTCAATTTCACCAAAGGTTTAACTGTCAATTAACAAGGGAAGAATACAAAAGTAATGCATCGTTAATGTGCTTGGACGCATATTTCACAGAAAAATATTACAGTAATATTGCCATGCTCGCTTTTGATTCAATCCTGATCGTTCTTGCCGTTGTGGAAGCTGGTTACCTACTGACCAAAGTCAACTGGGGCAGAAGACCATCGAGAGATCCGGAAAATGTCAATCTTCTCGAAACTGGTGAGTTTCCACAGCATTGCAGCTGTTGTGGTTCCCCTGTGCTTATTCCAAGTGATACAGAATTTATTTTTTACTTGTTAAGGGAGCACCCACAAGAAGAAATCGATGAAACAGTGTTAAACGCTGAACAGATTTCTAATAATTTCAAGAGGATGGTTATCGAAAAAACTAGACACTTGGTTATAGCGCTGCCTATTCATCTGCCATCTGAGTCTTTAAACACCGACAGAGTGTACACAACGACGATCTTGCGAAGCGAAAATGCCAGTACCGATACCAAACAACTAATACTGGGCGAGATTTTCAACGAAGACAATGGAAATTCATTGAGAGAATTGAAGAATATTCTGATTTACGGATGTGCGGGCGTAGGAAAATCGATGCTTTGTCAGAAGCTTATCCGCGACTGGGCAACCGGTAAGCTTCTTTCTTCTGGCGTTGAACCCGGAATATTTTCATTCGTATTTCTTTTGAAATTCCAAGACCTTAATGTCATAACACAGAACATCTCCCTAAGCCGGCTACTTAATTGTTCGCCTTTCAGTCCAATTAACGATGAAACCTGCCAATGCATCTTGAAGTCCATGCCTTCATCGGTTCTTATCATTTTTGACGGGATCGATCAGTTTCACTTTCTGTCATGTTGCGCTGAACACCTTAATTATGATGACGACAGCGAAGCTGAAATGCCCGTGGCGGCATGGTACGCCAAACTGGTATCTGGAAAGGTTATGAAGGGGTGTACAGTCGTGACAACAGCCCGGCCATATGCAGTAAATAGTTTTCGGAGACGCTTTGAATTTAACAAAGTGGTGAAGCTTTGTGGTTTTACCCTCGAAGGGGCAAAGTTGTTCATTAGCAAACTTTTAGAAAGTGAACCTGAAGCTAGAGATCGAGTCTTCGAACTTATTTCGACTAATAGGGGTATCGAAGCCCTTGTCTGCATTCCGGGAAACTGCATCATCATCTGCTCTTTTTTTCTGTACAAAGTAAGACAGGCTAATGAAAACGAAAATATGTCGCGATCGTCTACTTTGACGGAAATATGTGATGGCCTGCTACACCTTTCTACTGTGCTGCACAACCCAAGATGCGATGGGAAAATTCCTGAGTTCAACGGTATCCCTCGCGCAGCTTTTGAGAAGCTATTTGCTCTGGCATACAAAGGCATCGAATCAGATAAGTTCCTGTTTACTCGAAGAGATTTGGAAGAGTTTGCACTTCCGGAGAAAGGAATCGATCCCCTTATTAAAAGCGGTCTTCTCCAGTGCCTCCCATTGACCCAAACTGGTCCAGCATGCTTTGAGACGCAATACTGTTTCCATTCTATAATGCAAGAGTTCTTGGCAGCAAAGCATCTTGTGACCAAACTCTTTCGTACTGAAAAAGAGTTCGCAAGCGTCATGAAGGCAGTGGGAATGAGCACAAAATGGGACATGGTTATTCAGTTTGTGGCAGGCCTAATAAAGGGCGATGAAGTAAAGATGAGCTACCTTATTCGAGGTCTGCGAAACTATCTTCCTCATTTTAAAGCTCGAAGCGAAGGTGAACAACTTCTTCTGGCAGTAAGATGCTGTTTGGAGCACAACGATGATTCCATAACCACCACGGAGCTCGCTGTAAACATCCAAGGATGCATTGACTTGAGTGGCTGCTCTGCGAGTGCATCTGACAACAGCGTCATACTCTATCTTCTCTCTCGATGTACAAAAGGTGCAATTAGCACTCTTCGAATGTTTAACAGTATAGTTGGAAACAACGAATGCGAAAAACTTGCCAGCCTAATGGCTTCTGGTCATGGCCCCACTAAGGAGTTATATCTTAGCAACAACAATATTGGAGACGATGGGATTGCAAATTTATGTAAAGGTCTGCAAAACGATCATTGCTCGTTACAACATCTAAATCTGAGTGGAAATGTTATTAGTAGAAGAGGCATTGAATGGCTCTTACATGCTCTGAAGGAATCTCCATGTCAGCTCAAAACGTTAAACCTCGCCAACAACGAATTCAACTATACAAATGCTCTTCAGTTGTCAAGAATGCTAGTTGATGGTAGCTTGCCCTTAAAAAGCCTTTCCCTCGCAAGTTGCAAAATGGACGATTCTGCAGTCGCCATCTTGGTGGACCCATTGATTGACAGCAGATGTCATTTGCAGGATTTAGACTTGAGTTATAACAAATTCACCGAGGACGGAGTCACTCATTTGGCCTTAGCGCTAAGAGAAAGAGTAGGCTATCTTCAGTCATTGAATTTAAGTGGCAATCGCCTTATGGACGAATCCGTTAAGGTCTTATGTGAAACTCTTGCTAGCCCTCTCTGCACAATACAAAGCTTAGACTTAGCTTCAACTGGCATAACTGACACCGCTGCAAAACACATTGCTAGAGCACTGCAGAGTGAATCCTGCAATCTAAACTGTCTAGACCTCAGCGCAAACAGTTTTGGTCATTCAGGATGTGCCTACATTGCTAACGCAACTGCATCTTCTAATAGCCCGTTACAGGTACTGATGATGAACCAGAACGGAATTTCTGATTTTGAAGCTTTGCTTTTCATGAACTGTTTCGAAAGACCTCAGAATAACCTCAGATCACTTTACCTAAAGAATAACCGCATCAGTGAACAATGCAAGAGTGAACTTCTGTGTTCCTTCTTAGAAGTCGAGGCGACTTACTGGGAACATTCCTGTGGAAAGCTCTACATTTAAATGTTCTTTTCTTTTGATTATTAACTGAAGAGATATCACACCATCTGTAATACCATGGATATGACTTTCTCTTCTTTTTAAATTTCGTAAGGTACGTAGGGCACTTTTCATTTCCAACTGAAACAGCCTGATCCTTTTATTGTGATTGTATTTTTTTGTGCATCCAAAGTTACACTGCCACCACTGTGGTTATACTTTTACCTCTTAGAGGCTTTTTTTGTGGTGCTGTTTCTTTCACAGTGATCCACACAAAGAAATTCTAGAATTTCTTTCATTCATATACGCGGGTACTATTAGCAGTGCAAAGGTTTAAATTGACTGATATATTGATTGACGCACTTATAAAACCATGGTTATAAAAAGCGCGCTCGGATTGGATGACATAGTTATGACGTTATTTCTATTTTTTCGTTGCAGCTGATTTGTTGCTAAACATTTTTCCGTTATGCTCCTTTTTAACTCGCGAATACACGAAGCGCAATGAGCGAGTCATAGGAGGCGGGGACAATTATGCAAATTTTCACTCCTTCCTTCCTTCCATCGGCTGCAAACTTTTATTGGTTATTCCGCCGACCAGTGCGGCCTTTTAACGTTCCAAATACAAAGAAAGATAGATTGGGAATACTCGACCGCCGAAAAAAAAAAGGAGATTATAAACGCGATTTACTGAAGTTTCGCGTTTGGAGTCCTTTGAAGAAACATTTAAACCGATCTGCGGACTTCAAATGGATTTTTCAACATAAACACGGGTTAAATATTAAAATTTAAATATTTTAAATATTAATTTGAATATTTAATTTTACTTGTGAATTAGCTGATCTAGTCGTGTAAGGCGTTGCATTTCTCAACTTTGGCTACGCTGGTCCGGTCCTTTCTTTTATTTTTAAAAGGAAATTTGATAAAGTTGGCAACCTTTATCGAAAATCTTAATTTAAGTGCTTTATTTCTAAAATTGCGACCCAAAACTCCACTTTGAAGAAAACCTGTGGCGATTTTTGTCATTAAAGTTATTTACCGCGGTGACGCCACTTAAAGTGAACTTGTTCCTCAAGTGCATTCCGGCCCTTTATATATCATGAACTTATGTTTTGGGTGAAGAATCTTTTATTTAGAGCGTTTCGTATTCACGAGTTGGCTCACAGGAGCCTTTGATTGCTCACTTGGATGGCCTTTTTCAGCGAATAAAGCTATTTCATTTGCATCTATATTTTACATCTATAGTTAATTAATTAATAGTATGGACAGGTACTTTTTCTATAACAAAATGTAGAAAGGTGAAGTATGTCCCTGTTGAAACCATATCACTACCAAGAGTGCCATATGGCACACGATGCCATAACATGCTCAATATTTGGACAATTTGTGTGAAATTTGCACCACCCAGCCCCTAGGTTCCTCCCCTAGATAGGCCGTCTTCTGGAGTTTTGAATTGCGTGAATGCGAAGATAAAACGTGTTTCATTTGAATAATCTTTTCTGTGGGACTTTTAGATGATAACAAAGAATAATACTTTATAGGATTTCAGATGTGAAGATAACCCACCCCGGATTACTTTTCATTGATAAGTAATATATGACTTGATAATAAAAACGCATTTCATTTTCCATGAACGCTTTTGAGTAGTACTTAGTATATTCATGTCGGCATTGCTTTCCAAACTTTTATATTGGACGCCATTAATTCGAGGTAAAAGAAGTACTTTATATCATGGTTGTGCAAAACAGATAACATACATACTTTAAATCGTGACAATGTTTCTTAGTTTGGATAAGAAAGGTATTTGTTGACAGAATAAGAGAGCCGGAGGTTAAAACTTCAGAATATTTAAAACAGATTGAAGTTGAGATAATTTCAGGAACAGTAATGTGTCAAATCTTCCGGCCTTGGCCTGATCGAGGAAAAAAAACAGTGTAAGAAACTCCCTCAGCTATTTCCGCCGGATCCTTCAAGAGGAGAGTACACAACATTTTGGAGAAGACGCTTCCAAACAAATAAGATAATTTTATTACTGTAATTATTCGTGTCAAGGACTCATCGATCGGATATTTTTTTCACACGAAGCTTAGTTACTAGCATGGGAAACAAAATGTATGTAGGACTGAAAATTCTATGGACCAGATGAAGGAAGGCTCGTTTTCCTCCGTTCACTGGGGTTCAGTAATTTTTTACCTCCCCGGAAAAGAAAGAAGAGAGTCTTTTTGGAGGGTGAGCGCGGGCTTATTTCCCCCAAAAGAAGCTGGTTATCGAGCCTAGATGAAGGGCTAAGCCAGAAATTTCCATTCGAATTTGGAAATTAATTATATTTGGGAAAAACGTATGATAACGAACGATAGCCAACCATCGTTAAGGCCCTGTCACACTATATTGCGTATGAGAGAAACATATGAGTTGCGTATGAAAATTCATAAAATAATTTTCATACGTTCAAAATGCCCTTGAAAATACAGCGTTTGACCAGCGTACTTGACCTATGGGTAACGTACCTCTAGCGTAACTCTCGCGTATTCAGCGTATGCCTAGAGTATGCTTAGCGTATAAACCATACGTCCGAATACGCACAAAATTTTTAAGCATGCTTAAAAATTCTTTGCTGCCTCGCCGTATGCCAGTGTATGCCACCGTATGCGACCGTGCTTGAAATGTATACAACCTATGCCTAACGTACCCCTAGCGTATGTCAGCGTATACGAGCGTATGAGTGATATTTTTCATACGCTGGCATACGCTAGTACCGTTGATACGCGATAGTGTGACAGGGCCATTAGCGAGGCCAATTTGTTCAACAAGCCTTAGATTTTATCACTAGGCAGTGTTCGATTAACGTATTTATCAAATGTTTTATAACGTTCTAGTTCCCTGAACTTGTTTCTGTTGGGAAATCGAGGGAAAAATTCCTTGGTAACTACAAAAGATGTAGGTCTTGCTCCAGAATTCCTTTCTCAATGCGTGTTTCCATCTGCGTGGGAAATTTAACGCGCGCTCAATTAATATGAATACTGGTCGTATGATAACGTACAATGCTTCTTTTCAATAAGAGAAACCTGCCTTTTGGGTTCAGACAGTTGACTGAAGTCGTCACGGCGACAGAAGAAGGAAAGAACAGTAATTGTCTCCGTCGCAACTAACCGAGTCACTCTTACCTGCCTTCACAATATTTTTTTCCTGTCTAATCCCAGGTTAATTGGTCCAACCCTACCAGTTAAAAGGGGCCGTAAGGTGATTTCGCGTGAAACGTGATCGAGTGTTTTTAATCAATTTCTGTGATCTGTGATCATATGAAATTAACTTCCGTGAACTCTGAATGACATGCCGCCATGTTGCAATCTATCGTAGGATACTCATTTTATTGTTATTATTATTACTTTTAATTTTTAAATTATGTCTTGCGTGATGGTCGCCCCTTGCAGGACTATGGAATTTTGAATAAAGGTTGAATAAAGGTTACGTAAAACTCAAAATTAATTTTTCGATATCAGTGATCCAATTGACAAGGTGACCTGCACTTTTCCGTGAACTGCTTAGCAGTTCGTGGGGTTTCAACAATAGGCCACTTCGAAAGATACCATAATACTCTTTAAAGTGCAGGTTTCATGTGCTTGATGTAAGCCTGATTTCACCAATTTCTTTTGTTTTCAGCACGAACTGCACGTGCTATGCTTCAACTTCTTGGCAATTTGCATACGGTGCACATTTGTTTACGAACACACAATGCTACGTCTTAGCATTCCTACATGTACTCTGAATACCATTATGCCATTCTAACAAAAGAGACTTGAATAATTACACCCCAGTGAGGCTGACAGAGCCTGCACATAAAATATGATTTATGGTATTTTTCGAAATGGGCTATTGTTGAACACAGGAAAAATATAGCTTGCAAATGAAAACATGGTTATAATTCTTGGTAGAGAATAAGAAAGAAGGGACCCCCGACCCCCTTACTTCTCCCCATGCAGTGAAATATTTTCATCCGGACCACCAGTACATTCATGGCCTACTCTTTTTTGAACAGTCAGGCCTCTATCTATCATGACCGATTGAAAAGAAAAACGAAAAGTTGGGAGATACAGCCTTTTCGAGTGTCCTATTCATTTGCTTTACTTACTTTAGAGGCGTGGTTTTTAGGTTTGAATTTGTGCAAAATATCACTTTAAAATGTAGTCTTCCCAGCACTGCAAAAACTGTCGAGATCGCCTATCTATAGTATAAATTCCATTTATGGCACTGAATGCTTTCGATCGTCATTATGTTAACCATAGAGATGCATTTTTTTAGCTTAGGGCATATTGCAGCCAAAATTTTAATTTAAAAAGTCTTATTTATACAACTCGATTATTTTTAGTCGCATTCAATAACATTAAAATGAATAAGACAATGACGAGAAAACCTATAAGGCGCCGAACCTGATTTAGAACAACAAAAATATTTTGGGGAAAGCTACAAAAGCATCAGAAAACAGCACAATAGAATATTACAAAGAGCACTGCCATAATAACTTAGTTTGCTATATGCCCAGTATTTCGCCAGCTATAAAAGCAAACCGTACATCGAACTAATGGAGGTAAAATGAATGTGAGCACCCCAATAGAAGGTTAACTTTGTATTTTAAGTATTCGGCCGCTTAGAATATTTTAATTTATGTTTCCGCATTTATTTCCTTTTTTCGTCGTTAAGATTGGTTTGCACACGCAACTGGATAAAAACCGAAGCGTTTCCTAATCTAAGATCCAGTGATAATGTAAAATTTGCCGTGTAATGCAGAGTAAGAGATAAGTTAGGTGGACAAAAGATAATCATATTTTTTTTATAATGAATAAATTTTCCATGGTGCATGTAATATTGAATATTGGCACCTGCCTCATAGTGTGATTTTAACATCGAAAATAACAGCTGCTGAAAATTATTTTGCCTCTTTTGAGTTATCATCACACGGACGAATTTTATCACGGTGCCGTTTTTAAATGTCCGCCAGGCATCAATTATATGTCGATGTAAAATTAAAATTACACAGTTGCAGTCATTCCTGTTCATATGAATTCAAATTTTTAAAATAAAATTGTCAGATCTGATATTGCGGTCCGGTAAACTCTGATCATTGCCAACATCAACTGAACTCCACAAATCGTTTAGCGATGACAGTAGAATAGAAGCAGGAAATACGCAAATTTATCAACTTGCGGGCTTTATTTGCAGTGGGTTGTATACAGCTGTTTCGAAAAAGGTTGTCGGATAAAAAGCGCAAAAGTGCACGCGACAATCCCGAAAAATAATGTGGGATATGATCAATGAATTTTAAAATATATACATGAAACCCGCGATGCCTCGTCTAGTCCGTACAAGGACGATCTTAGATCGCGGGCTATTGGGATAAATGAGTTTTTAGAGTAAAGCGTGGATAACTACCCACAATACCTTTCTGGATTGTCGCGTGCACTTTTACGCTTTTTTCCGACAACCTTTCTCGAAACAGCTGTATAATGCAGGTATTATGTATGATTGGCAGCTTTCAACAGCGGACAAATAAGTGAAATAATAAATACCCCCAGAAACCAATTGTAAAATAATGAACTGGGGAGGTTTTCCGTTGTTCTTTAGACCAATAGAAAACCTGCTCTTTCTACGGCTGAGCCTTTGCCTTTATATATGAGTTGAAGTCTGAATCAAGAGGCACACCACACGTAGAATAACTGAAGCAGTAACGAAGCCATCATCTCGCTAAAAGATACAAGTAAAGCTCATCCAGGTATGCCAAAGAAACTGAACATTATCCATACCAAAACACAATGCATCTCATGGAGAATTGGCTCTTAGTATTTTTCGATTTATCCCTACCAAATCGTTTTTATTTTGTCGCTAGTGCAGTTGATCGTTAGTGTGATGTCTTGAGACCGCTCTTTCAAACATCGGTATAACATTATCGCACTGTGTACGAAGTCAGTTAATTTCTGTAAAGTGGAACTTATGTTTTTCCCAGAGACTCTAGCAGTTTTACCACATGCCAGTTATCGTTTGGTGATGTAACGTAAAACAATTTTCAAACACGATATTTTCACATTTATCCGCAAGTCGCTTAAAACAGGTGCCACGGACACAACAAGGACATTGTGGCCTTTTTCTGCTACCAACACAACTTTAAAGCGAGGAGGGTTATTTAAAAGTAATTTGTCTCCATACCAGTGTGAATGGAATAAACGTTTTGGTCGTATTAGATTTGAAAAGCCACCGTGTATTAAACCTGTATGTGCGTTTTATCTGCCAAGCACAGTTCTCGGCTCTCTCAGTCTCGATTGTAACATGATTGTAAATCGCGCATCGTGAGACGTGTCTAGGAATGACCGAATTCTCAGTGCTTAATCAGTAAAGTTCAATAAATCTCGTCCGTCAGGAATTCGCTTTTTCATCAACTGGCTGATTTCGAAAAGACAAGCCATTAATATTGAGCAGTCGCAAATTAAATTGCTAGTCGTTAGCCTGAGCCGTGAAGCAGGTATTGTCAGTGGTTCAATGCCTGGAAAAAAACAAAGGCATGCAGCTGGAATATATGGGGCAACGTCCCACCAGCGATATTTATCCGGCTCAAAATGTGTGACTCATGATCGAGTAACCAAAGGCAAAAGAATAGTTTAAACTTTACTCTTTACTGATTTCTCACAATCAATATCAAAAATCCACAACTGCTAGGCAGGGGAGAAATTAAGCTTTCAGTAGAAGTGCAAATAAAAGCATTGCAGATTCATTGAACTGCCAACTATATACCATTGTAAGAAAAAAATCCGGCATCTTCATGTCACTTGGCAAACGTTTGCTTTATATTGAATGGATATGGCTAGTTATTAGCAAAATCCATTTTAAACATTCAAACTTTAAAAGGTGTCTATTTGCGAAAAAAGTATACCAATGTTTGTCTTTTCTATTAGGAGTTAGATGTCAAAACGATAACGAAATCTACCAAACAGCGCATTTCATTTTTATCTGATCTGCTTTTTAAAGATGTACATTATTCGGAAATATTGGTAAGCAAACGGTCAAAAATAGCACGGCGCAACAAGACATAAAGAATAGTACATGCTAGGTCGAAAATATGCAATTTTAATTTAGTTACACATTATTTTTTTGTGTGAAAAAACTGATATTTATTCTATAAACTGAGTAAAGCATAATTTGTTTAATTTCTGGAAACACTGGTGTGAAATTGGAGCGTATACACGAATTTGTAAAGGAAATAGTTTTGTTGCACCTATGTGAAATTTTTTGAAAAAGATACAAAGTAAAAAGGTTTTAAACCAAAAAGAATCCTTTTAATTGTACGGAAAGCATTATACTGAATTATGCTGACTAAGAATTAAATATTATTCTGTTATCATAGTTCTGAACGGATGTATTTTCCATGTTCCGAATAATTAAACAATTTCCTTCTAGGAATAAAGGGCACGCGTTCATTCGAAATACTGTGAAAGTGAGGCAAAATTTTCCTTTTTGAAAGATAGGAAGATTCGAATCATGTTATAGCTAATGTGAGCTGCTATAAAAAGAATTCGTGGCAAATCAAAGGGATTATATCTCGAGCTCCTTTGAAAATGATTTACAAGAGATGTAGGTTGGGAAAACGCATAATGGAATATCTCAGCATGCAGCAATAATAAAGTGTTTGTAATTTTGAAAGCAAACTAACGTGTTTCGCTGACAATGCATGTGATTTTAATCTCTTGAAATTTATTCATCGGGAAATTATCGAGCTCCAATACTTAATTAAGTAAAAATATAGGGTTTGATGAAAATGATGCCTAAGAAAGAAAATGTAGGGTAAAATGTTCTGGCAAAATTAAGGGTTTTACGCACACACAAAAAAACACGCTCAGTAAGTTCCATAAATTTTGATACATTCCAATTGGAATCATGAAGGTCGAAATCCTATAACATCGGTGCTGTTTCAGTGTAATTAAAGCTTTTATTTTGCAATCAACTTCTATTCAAGAAAAACCTTAATTTATCCACCGACTTTAATCAGTTCTAGGCAAATACTTCGGGGTTATCTGCTTTTTGCAAAGAAGTAAAAATCCTTTTCTCTAAATGATTTAAAATTAAGTTTTCTGGCGTAAAGCGGATGTTTGGAAACTGAATGAATCCGAAAGGATAGGGTAATTATTCGGTCTTCTTTGAACATTTCTTTTGTTTCCATAATAAACTACAGGCGATCTATTAGCTCTAGCGTTTTCGGCGGCATGTTCTATGGAACCTAATGTGGGGTGTTGTGATTATTGAACGAATGCCATACTCTTGCTTGAATTGCACAAGGTTTGCAGCAAACACCTTAATTGTTATATCCGATCGATAGATCTTTTTATAGTTTCTAGCTCAATCTTGGAAACATGTCGAATTTTACTAAGATCAGAACGGTTATATTCATTTCTACGTTCGGTTTCGACAGAAAAATTGCTGTGAAAAAGCACCATAAAATTAGTGAACTGAACAATGGTAAATTTCAGATTTAAGAGTTTTATAGCCTGCATGCGAGCAGGCTCTTATGTTTGTGTTTCGCGTGAGTCTCGAATGCGAGCGGTGAAGCTTCGAGTTACAGGCCGACGCGAGCGAAATGAGAAGAGGACGCTCGGATATAAAGAAACGCGCCCGAAACCCAAATGAGAGGGCCTAGCAGGCTAAGTGTCATAATATGCATGGAGAAGACGATTGATAGCTGAAAATCGAATTTTGAAAACATTTCCACAGACGCCAGGATGTAACGTTACGTGGAAGGAAAAAAAACGAAGAAAGACAATTATTTTTCTTTTTAAAATACGAACGGAAACACAGAGAGAAACAGCCATTGTTGTATCTGTGCTGCCATTGTTATACAGTGAGGTATTGATACTTAGGTGGGGCCAAAAAACATTGAAAAAACTAAACAAATAAGAATGTTAACTACAAAGAACTTGACAACCGCGCACGTATCGCTGTAGCAGGCTTAATTCTGTGTTTCCTCAGGGGCACCCAAAATGTTTAGGAAAACACCTGGAATGATGTTCTACTGTTTTCCCTGCATATTATGATGATATATAGTGCCTTTAAAGGAAACTATGTGAAATCTAATTTACAGTTTGATCCATCTCCTAGTTTCGGTTCTTTTAAATGAATATATCAGGGGCAGAAAATGTTTATAGAGAAACGGAATCTTATTCTCAAAATTTAAAGTAGCTGCTTTCTCTTTCTGAAAAAAAACTCAGCTGATGTTATTTCGTGCTCAAAACGACATTTCTTATCCCTCCGCAAACAAAAGGCGTTGTTGCGCAAGTGTGAGGCGAACGTAACACAAGTTTTTCATACAATCAAAAGAGCAAGGCTGATCACTACGCAGAACATTTAACGCGACAACGACATGATAGAGCCCAAACTGAAAGCCAATGGACAGCTGTTTCGACCTCGTTGGGTCTCGTCAGCACGGTGTAGCAGCAAAAAGATAGGAAAACTAGCGCGAACGCTAATTCTCTACCAAATCGCACGTGATCAGCTTTGCTCTTTTGATTGTATCTCTATTTTTGGCTGACTAGATCTTTTACAGATCCTAGGTACACCGGCAGCATTTCCATTCGCGGTCGTTTGCTTCTTATTTACAAGTTTTTGGTCTAATTAATTACGAATTCGTAAGGTGATTGAAGCCTTCCGAACATATAATCCGCTGAATAGGTTCTTTGGGCGTTCTTGATTCCTAGGGCAAAACCTGAAGTTCTGCGATGTGGTCACGTGTCTTTTGTTTTTGATCACTCTTGGTAGCCGACTGAGGGTTAAAGGGACGGTGTCCCGGATGATAATCTCGAACCCAGACCTCACTCCTGCTTGTACTGTACTGCCGTGGGAGATCTGGGTACGAGATAACCCGGATGATAATTGCCGTTAAGGCGGGACTCGACCTAAATTTGAATGAAATTTGAAGAGGTTTACAGAAGGGATAGAAGAAAGAAAATGATTTTTCGGGAACACCAACAGACAGTTGATACCCACGCAAGAGCACCCCAGGTTGCTAGTGGACTAACTTGGTGTCCGTCTATGAATTATCAACTACAAATTCTAATTTTAAACTTCAGTAAATCTTCACAATATTTCTTATTTCTCTTTTACAAATCCTTTAAGAAAACTATTTCCTCCCAAACATACCCAAAAATCACCCCAAAATTTACAAAACACACCATAACCTAGATTTATGGGATGAGCATAGAGTTTTTGGATTGCTTGAAATGTGAACGAGATGTTCCATTAAAGCCATGTCAAGTGGCGGAAAAATGGCGTTTAGGTTAAGTCCCCGGCGCCTTAAGCTTGCTTTATTATCTTGGAATAGGAAGACAAAATCGTCAAAAGTACTGGGAGCAAAGAAATGCGAAGTAAAGAAACATGATGGCACTGAATATTGGTTTCTGGTCCGCCTGTCATGAAATCAAAATCCACTTTCATTCTTGTAATCCTGGCCCTGGTTGTTCAAAAGGTGGATAGCGCTATCCACCGGATAAATCACTATCCAGCGGATAACACAATGGATTTTGTTAATACTTATCCAATGGATAGTGATTTATCCGGTGGATAACGCTATCCACCTTTTGAACAACCGGGGCCTGTACTTTATCCCAAACTACTTGATTTTTGTTGCTCTGCAGAATCGTTTCATCCAATTTAGTTGTATATTTAACCAGCATTTGGTGAATAATGATATAGCATGGGAGTTAGGTAAGCGAAATGTCCATATTTCGGCGAGACACAGTCCTGGAAATGCCAATCTTGATGATGCTACTCTTAGACCAACGTTTCGATTTAAATAACGGCGTGGGATACTTATTCCAGTGAACAATCACTGAACCCCTTTCCTCTCAGAGGCAAACCTTGAGTTACTGATGTCATGAAATGCTAAATTAAGTGCTACCATTCAAATGAAAAGTAACTAGTCGTACCTTCATGTCAAGTGTTCTAACGTTTGAGTCTGTAGACGGAAACCTTAGTGTGAACTACCAAATGAAAGCTATTGAGTAGTATTTTCCTGCGTTGCTGTTCATAATGATGTACTTGGTGGTTCTAACTAAGATACGACCTTCCAAATGAAAGCCGCAGCCGTACTGCAGGGCCGTAGCATGGGGAGGAGCCGGGAGGGACCCAGGCCCCCCAATAATTTTGACAGGCACGTTTGGTCAGCGGTTAGGCTCTTCACGCTTCACTCCTCCCGAACTATCTATCATTGTTGCTAAAACATCGAAGTGCTAGCTCAACTGAAAAAACAAAAACTTGTCTTTCACCACATAAATATAACCATTGAGCTCTAAAGGCTTTCATTAACATTATAACCTGGTTCTATAAAAGGTGTCTATGTACACATATTTAATACATCACTAACATAAACCAGTTACAAAATGACATTCGAGCTGAGAACCCAACAATTCTTTATAAATTTGGGTGAAAGCCTAGAAAGTCTACAGCCCCTCAAATGCCCTGCGTTTTGGTCACAATTTTTTTGGTCAGTTCAAAGCCGTTTAAACTTGCTGAAAAACTACTCACATGATCTAAGAAGGCTGGTAATGCTATTTCAGAGACCCTATATTAAAAAAAAGGGGAAGCATGCCTCTGGACCCCCCAGAAACTAGCCTCTTCCGCGCTCGTGATACAGCACTTTCCTGTGGTACTGCTTATTATGCTGTACAAGGTGGTTCTAACTTTTGAGTCTGTGGGTGAAATCCTAAAGTGTGACCATTCAAATGAAAGCTTTTGAGCAGTACTTTCCTGTGGTACCGTTTATTATGCTGTACAAGGTGGTTCTAACTTTTGAGTCTGTGGATGAAATCTTAAAGTGTGACCATTCAAATGAAAGCTATTAAGCAGTACTTTCCTGTGGTACTGTTTGTTATGCTGTACAAGGTGGTTTTAACTTTTATGTCTGTGGATGAAATCCTAAAGTGTGAGCAGACAAATGAAAGCTACTGAGCAGTACCTCCCTTTAGCATGCTAATTCTGTACAAGAAGGTTCTAGCTTTCGAGTCTGTGGATGAAACCAGTTAATCACGTACGTTGTGACCTTTCAAATGAAAGCTATTGAACAAACAGTACTTCTCTGTGGTGCTGTGGCGTTCCACTCTTTCCGCGAGAAAAAAGCGGAAATTCAGTACAATTTGTCAAATATCACTTTGGTGCTCATTTGGGGGTAAAAAGTTAAATTTAGGTACACTTCACTGTGCTTTTATCAGTGCTTTCACGGCTCCTGTTGCTATCCATTCGCTGCTTTCCGGGTGAAGAAAAAAATGTATTGATGGATTTTATGATGACTGAGAACACCCGACGAGAAAATCATTTAGCAACTCTTTCACTCAGTCACTCTTTGATTAAGCAACGTTGGAAAGAACTGCTCATTATATAGAGACACAACTGAAGATTTCGTCCATTGCTCAAAAACTAGAAACATCTTGCATAGCGTAGTACACAACACCTATGGAAAGTGCTTTTGTAGATGATTCATTTAAATGGCCACACACCAGGATTTCATGCACCGACTTAAAAGTTATAGAACCACCTTGCACAGCATACTGTCGAATACTGAATCAGCAGCACCATAGGAAAATGATGCACAATGAATTATTTCACAAAAGACCATGCTACCTTATAATACCGTACAATAATCACAGGAAAGTTCTACCTGAACCACCTTGCACAACAAAATAAACAGCATGACCACAAGAAACTTATAGCTTTCATTTGAATTTCTATTTTCATCGAAATGACTGTCGTTGGTTATGGCTTGAAAAATTGAGACTAACTGACTAAATCTGATTTGTCGTGCAAAAGACAGAATTATCCTCGGTTGCAGTGTCATTTCGCGACCAAATACTGCCTTTCTGGCAAGTGTTGATTTGTCTGATCTTGTTGCTATGCGTTCGTACTATTACACAATGTTACGCTACAGTTGAAGCTTTGTTTAGCCCGAGGATGCAGGTGGTCTGTTCTGATCTGGGCAATTCCAGAAAACGTCATTTCATTTGTTTATCACATCACACACGGAGAAGAGATTCTTCAGACGTTCTGGGTGGGCATAAGGAACTTTAAGATTCCCGGTTTTATCAGTTACGTCCATCAAGTAAGTAACTTGTTCCGCTCCAACCGGGCGGCGAAAACATAAAGCAAAGCTGAGATATAACATGCGTCATACTCAACTTTGGCCATTGCCTTATTTTGCCGTTGTCGGGCGATTTTTAAAAGGCCCAGTTCAAGCGTCGAACTTCACATGTGCCGATTGCCGAACCTAATGCAAATGAGAAAAATCTATTGTTCTTGCTCATTTGCATTAGATTCGGCACCTGTGAAGTTCGACGTTTGAACCGGGCCTAAGCTTTTTATCTGCAAATGACGTTTTGGGTCCCCGTTCAAGCGTAAGTGGGTTTTTCCGCTTTTTGACTCGTTCTGGCGTCATCACGCCAAATACTTCATTGTCGTCATGACAACTAAACATAAAAAATGTGCAAAGAAGGAAACAATTTCGTGGTTTTCCTGTGACGTGGGGCAAAGAATGATTGTAAGTTTTTTGGTGAAAATAAAATGTTTCTGCTTTAGTAGCTTGGCCAACTGACTGCACTTTCACAGGCAAAGTGTCAGTCCTCAAACATCACCTTTACGAAGTTTGCATACAAAGGCTCGATATGCAGCCATCGATTGATTGATTGATTGATTGATTGATTGATTGATTGATTGGTTGATTGATTGAAGTGAAAAATGATGTCACATACTTTGGTCAAAGGTGACTCCAAAGGTATACTATGTCTTTTAAAATTCTACTAGATACACGACAAGGGTTTTATATCAAAACCATCGAAGCCGGTGCCGTGCAATAACATATCAACTCAGTGTGTTAAGCCAGGGCTATTTGTCTGACTACGAACTAATCAAAGGTGAAGCAAATTAGGCCGGTTTTTTGTGCTGCACTTTTGAAGGTGAATGAAATTCTATTGAACACTTAACCCTTTCGCTCCCAGACTCAATTCTGGAGACATAGAAAACATAGTTCCAACCGTTTTAGTTTTGTGGACGAAATCCTATGGTGTGACCATTTAAATGAAACCTCTTTCATAGTACTTTTGCATGGTACCATTTGTTTTTCAGTATTTTAGAAAATGAAATTTGGGATTTTTCTTGAATTTTGAGTTTTGGTATTCTTTCGAGTTAAAAGGTTAATTGTACACTAAATCAATACCTCGTTTTCACCTTTACTTCAGATTTAACTGAGAATGATGAAATTTGCCGTTTTCGTGCTTTTACTGGTTTACGCAAGTGGAGGTAAGGACGTTTTGTAACTTTCGTTTATCCGTTTAGACCCAAGCTAAACCTCTTATCTATTTGCTTCTTTCTTTGTTTATTCGTCAATGTTTGTTCACTTGCCTTCTTTTTAGCTGTTTATTTTTTATTTCGTGTGATTGACCTCCGTCTTTCATTTGCTTCAATTCTATCTTTGAGCCTTCGAGCTGGCGTCATAATTTGATTTTGTTTAAAGGATACTATCCCAGTCGAAATATCGTGTTTTCATGATTGTGGCCAGCAGCTTGGTTTAAGCTTACGTTACTATCAGCCAAACGTGATACAAGGAATGAAATATTAACTAGACAGACAAAATAACGGCTAGAAAAGTTAAAATTTCGCAAAAATGGCAAGTTTGATTTCTCGACCGCCTGTCAATAAACCAAATCACATGAACTGTAATCCACTTCAATCCTTGCAATACTCCACTTTGTCTCCAAACTACTAGTTTTTTTTTTGCTCTATAGAATCTTTTCATCCAACTAAGTTGTGTATTTGGTGGCATTTGGCGATATAACGTGGAAATAAGCTAAACGAACAATGTCCCTGTAAGGGGGCGAAGTCTTCCTCCCCCCCCCCCGGGGGGATTAACACATGGTTTAATACATCAGTTCTCAACTTCTCTTCTTCTAAGCTTTTGTCTTACTAACTCACTCTACTATTAGAGTTTTAAAGGATGCATTTTAATACGTTTTCTTAAGCTTAATCGCATATTTATTTACTTAACCAAAGAGCAAATGGATCTCGCCACAAGATTAGATTAGATAATTGAATCATAACAATTTCTTATTTTTGTAAAAGATCATTTCAAGTTATTCAACTAAATATACAATAATATTTTGGACGCCTGAGGAAGGTAAGAACTTAAAAATACAGGGCTGTTACTCACAGTCAAACTTAACCGGCTTAACTGACCACTTGTAACCACAAATGTAGTGAGCAAACGTAAAGGTGGCGCATAACTTATGCGCAAAAAAAGGTCCGGCCTTATATAAACCAAGGAAATTAACAGCAAGCTTTATTTATTTTTAAAAGTGCTACGCCAACCCCAAAATGACATTCAACGTCAATATTTAAAAGGTTTGTGTTAAATGTGGAAACAAGATGTCCCGAACTTGAAGCTATTGATAACATTTGCAATTGTTATTATTTATCTGCTTTTCCTTTCCACAAACACCCACTTAATCGGAAGTTTCCAGAAAACGTAAAAAAATGCTGCAAGTCACTAGATCTGTGACAGCCCTTTACATTGGGTTTGTAATGTTTGCAACTGGCTAATTGATTATTTATAGTCCATCCCATATCGAACGACAATAATATGCACTTTTTGACTGAAAAAGACGTCCGGCCCCGCTCGAATTCAAGTGACCTCGCACTGCACGACTATTCTTGTACTTTCTAGTCATATTATAAAATACTCATTGACTGAGTTAGGTCGGGCCTGACGGGAAAATAATTGGCTCTCGGTCATGGCGTACGTACGGACCTCGCTGCGCTCGGTCCGTACGCCATGACCTCGAGCCAAATATTTTCCCGTCCGGAAGGGCTCCATAAATTTTCAGTATGGCAACTGTCTCTTTGTCAATAGGCCATTTGCACGATGGCGTCATTTGACTACAACTACCAGAATTCATTTCGTTTTTCCTTTCTTATTTAAATTTTGTAATCCCAGTGCGGTTTAAATAACAATAGCCCTAATTTGCACTACAAAACGAAAAACTGAAGCATTCTGGTAGTTGTAGTCATATGACGTCATCGTGCAAATGGCCTATTAAAGGCCTCATTGGCTTGAGTGCGCCATTATAAATTTCCATTTTGCTCAGTTCTTGTACTTGCTATTACTTGTTTTGCCCCGCCCCGATTAGCTTTCCAGCTATTTGCAAGGCAAACAAATCAGTCAACTCTTTCATTATTATACTAAGAATACATTGTTGTTGTTGTTTCTTGTTGAATAAATTGTTGTTGTTGTTCTTGTTGAATAAATTGTTGTTGTTGTTGTTGTTGTTGTTGTAGGTTTGCTTTGTTGCTTAGTATACCTTTGCTTGTTTTCTCCTGCATGTTTGTTAATTTATTTTCTTGTTAAAGTTTGCTTGTTTGTTTACGTGCTTCACTATTTGTTTATTTGTTTCTTGCATTTGCCTTTTTGTTTACTTGCTTGCTTTCTTACTTGTCAATTGCTCATTTCTTTGTTTGCTTGCTTGCTTGTTTCCGATTTCGGCTTTGCTTGTTTATTTGTTTGTTTGATAAGTTCTGACATTCTCCCTCCCTTCTTTCCTCACATTCTTCAATTTAAGGATTATTTTATTTTTGACCATTCTATACATGGTCCCACAACTGGGCAAAGCAACATGCTTTACTTGTCGCGAGTTCGCACTAAAATTGCTAAAAGTTCTTTTTTGTAATGTAATCAAGAGATTTTCTCTTTATGTAAGGGATGGACAATTTTTAATGGGCTAAACCGTTATAGGTCTTTTTATTAGCTATATTTCAGCTTTTGTATTTTATGTCCTAATATCCTTTGTAAATAGTTCTGATAGTTTAATACAGCTTTATATAGTCCTTTTCTATCTTTAAGTATTTGTTGTATAGTTTTTCTGTTTTGTAATTTATTTCTATCAGGGCTCTTAGTATTGATAGCAGATCTTCTGTCTTCTGAAAGGGCCACGCTGATCCATTTGTAATTCATCTCTCTCAAACTAATGGTGTCTTCAGTCTGTCTGTCTATCCGTCTATCCATCTATCCTTCCCTTCTTTCCTCTCACCCGGCTTCCATCTCATGACACGATACACAGTTCGAAATTTCACAGCCGAGCTTGCCTTTCAGAATTCTTTTTCAGGAGAAGCCTTAAGATGCATATCTTGCTTCAGTAGCTATCCTTACATCTTTCCACTTATTCTTCCATCTCACTGCACAATACACAGTTCGACATTTCACAGTTCCACATTTCTTTTTCAGGAGAAGCCTTAACATGCAGCTCTTGCGTCAGCAGCTATCACTCATTGTTTCCTCTTATTCTTACATCTCACTGCACAATGCACAGTTCGAAATTTCACGGCACCTTGCCCTTTCTTTTTCAGGAGAAGCTTTAAGATGCAGCTCTTGTTTCAGTAGCGAAAGTGACGAACACTGCATGGAAAAAGCAACAATGAAGGAATGTGGCGAAGTTGACGACTCGATCTGCATGAGCGTAGCGTCCCACCATCACTATAGCTCCATTTACTATCGATCATGCTCAACTAGAAAGACTTACGAAGCCTTGAGGAAAGCATGCATCTTAAAACTTCGCCTACCAAAATTCGGTGTCAAAAATGAGTGCGAAGCAAAATGCACGGCTGGTCAGTGTTCGGAAGAAAGCATCCCTGGTCTTGCTTACCAGCATTGACGTTGCAGCCTATACTATACATGCTTGACATGGCTGAGCTGTTTCTTTGTAGAGATTATATCTAGAAATCTTTACTTTTACCAGTTAACGTAAACATCAGTCAGAGGAAAATTAAAGGCTTGGCTTTAAAATGCAAAGTTATTATTTGTTACTTCTACTAATGCTCTCGGCTTCCACTATCCCCCTCCTCGAACCTTTTGTTCGGTGTGTGTGTGTGTGTGTGTGTGTGTGTGCGCGCAGAGGCCACAAGTATAATAATTGGACTCAAATGTAATAACAGCTGACCTCATGTAATAACTATTGGCCCTACAGTACGACGTCCGTCCTATATGATCAAGTAATTAGTCACGTCATTGACCGTGGGAAACAAGCTTATATTTACTTTTTGCCGTGGATTAACCTTTAGCCCCAATGGTGATCAACATTAAATTTCTCCCAGCAATGTGGCCAAACATTGTATATCGTCTCGTCGTATCGTCTTAAGAGAGGTCATGCGAATTAAGAATAATTATGATCAACCAAGATATATTCTCTTGATATTTTAACAACTTCTCCTAATTTCTGTAAGATATTGGGGCTTAAGGTGGCTCATGGCAGTCTCTAGTAATTTCCAGTACTTACACTTTGATGAATCAATACAACAAGTTTATCAGTTGATGCTACAATAATGGTAACAAACAAATGCCCAGTCATTGGTGAACAAGTTATGGCCATCCACATGACTTAATAGTTACCAAAACAATAGTATAACATAGACACCCTTAATGTTGACTTAAAGTGCTTATAACTACGAGCTCGGCGACCCCCATTTTTATTACCGGATTGTAAGTAACATGTTAAGATACAAATTTTTGCAAAGTTAAAAAAATTCTTGGGAAGGGGCTCAGAGCCACCCTAAATTTTCGAAAAATTAATAGCTCCTGCTATTCATATATTATTTGGTCATGTAACGTGACTAATGACTTCATTACACGATTATTAGTTTACCTGTTTGTGTGCTTTAGGGGAGTTAATCAAGTTCTGCTGTACTTCTTCCCAAAACTTATGGTAATTAAGCGCTGGCTAAACGTTCTAACATTGTTGTACAACGTTTGTATCGTTTAACAATGTAGATAGATCGATAGATAGATAACTTTATTTATACACGGTATTTCCATCAGCTTAAATTAGACGATGTTAGACGATATACGATGTAATGTTTAGCGAACAGTTTTTTTTTTTTTGATGAATGTTTTGTTTTCGTTCAAACATGATGTTGGGCGCAACAACGTTTGAACGTTCAGCCGACTTTCTAACACAACAACCCTAGCAACAACCAAAAATGTTGGACAACAATATTGGGACGTTTAGCCGCGCATCCATGATTGTCATCCGACAAATGTTGGAAAGTTTAGCTGGGGATTTACATTTAAGGCCAACTTTTCTTACAATTGGGGCCAGTTATTACACATGTGGCCTCTACAATGTGCGTCTTATTTTCAGACCTGAGTGCAAAACATACCTATTTTCACACCAAAACGGATCAAAAACCCGCCCATTTTGGCCGCGGAAACTGCTTCCGATCCGACTGCCGTTTGGACCCCTTGTGGGAAGAGAAAGAGAGGAGTACCGCATCTACAACCCCATAAAAGAAGGGCGAGCGTCAACGTTACTTATGTATGGGAGTCCCCCGGGTTCTTATCTTTGCAGATCAAAGGCCATTTTACAGGGGGGGGGGGGGGGGCGTTTTTTTCCACCGATCCCTACCCCCTGCGTCCAACTCCCCACCTTCCTCTTCCTGCAACGGCAGTCCTCAACCTGGAGACAGGGGGTGCAGATTTTCAATTAAATTAATAGCCCAGAAGGTAATAGGTTTGGCAAAGACAACCTTATACTTTTCTCATACGCTAGGTATTCCTTCTTGAGACACCCGACAACTTCAAGCCGTAAAGTTGTGCTCGATAAATAGATTAATGTGGTAAAAATTCACTCAACAAATGAACTCATATTTCAGAAATTTATTTGCTTTCACACACTTTGTAAAGAAATTTCCACAGCTATTGTTTGTGAGCTGAAGCAACTATCGAAAATGACGAGGGATACCGTCCAATAGTCACATCTTTGTAATTATAGACAAAACCCATGTTTATAAAAGGAGACACTCAGTTACATGAAATACCGAGCTTATTCAATTTAACTGATATCACACAGCATTCACAAAATAAAACCTTAACTTTACATAGGGGGCTAACATGGATCACGAAATTCCCAGACCTTACGTAACGATAATACTATGCAATATGCGGTAATATCATTAACTTGAATAGTTTTTATAACAATTCGGTATTTTATTCAGACACGAAAACGACGCAAACGAGCCCTGTCGTGACCGTGTATGTAACCGCGGCCTTTTACTATTGCAGGCTCAACTATAGTAAGAGTTGATTAACTAACCTTTGGTCACCTAAATTTTTATTTTAAAATACATTCCAATTTCTATTAAGGAGTCGGTAAAGGGAATCATCACACTTGTTTAAAAGCCATTAATATCTACGGGGACGCATTTCTCAGGTCCAAGTTCCAGCGGCATCATCATTATTTGCTGGCAGCCTCCCTTTCAATTTCCAAAAGTTTCTTCACTCCATTGTACATGTCCTGGACACACTGCACCTCAGAAAGACCCAAACGCCTGCGGTTACTGATGTCAAACACCCCGGCATCTTCTCCTGTAGACACGGTGTGTTCACCATGAATTCCTCGAGCCTGACGGACAAAAGATAAGCTGTTAATTTTTACTGGGAAGTGCAAGAGTCAATTCTTGCCGCGTAATGAGGCCCTGCCAGGGTAAAATCCGACAGGCGACATGACCCAAAAAGTAGCGACAGTACGTAAAATGAAATTGCGACAAAATACAATCTTACTCGGCACAATTCCGACAGCGACATCAAAGCCGAAAATTAGCGAAAAAGAACGGTGGTTTGGCATATTTTTACACCAATTTGAGGTCCTTGAGGACCCTTGAGGTTCCCTTGAGCATCGCATTATACATCATTTACGCAACTCCACAACTCCCCGGGAGACCTGGGACCCTGGGACCCTGGGAATGAGGTCGTCAGTCAAGCGACAGCAACCCCGCGCCGATATTCATTCACCATTTTGCATGACTCTTGCATGTCTTGCATGACTATTTAGCTCGCAAACAAGTGCAGCGTTTTCCGTCAACTTGAATTTTAATGTTAAGCTCTTAAAATCAACGAAAATTAAATCTATGTTGGTAAACAATCGGCACATAAAATAGCTTTTCGGGCCCGAAAAGTCTTCGGGAGTTTTGAGAAACGCAGGCCAGGCTCGAACCACCGACCTATCAAACGAAAGTTAAACGCGCTAACCACTAAACCACCGCTCCTCCACGATTTATCAGGTCAGTTGGTCTAAAAATGTTATACGCAGGTCAGTTACCATGAATGGCTATAGTAGCATGTTACGTGTTCGATGCGCACCGAACGATAACTGAACTATTGTAGAACTGTAGGAGTTTCTTTATAACGTACCATTATCCACCTTTTGTAAAATTCCGACAAACTATGTTCGTTCAATTTCCGGCAGCGACGTGAAGCATTGATAAAACACCGACATGAGACATTTAAAATTCAGACAAGCGACACGGGACCCCCCCTGGCAGGGTCTCCGTAATGTCATGGATCTTTTGAGTTTGTGGATAAATTCCTATAATGTGAACATGTTAATGAAGGTATTGTAAAGTACTTTCTCATGCCGCTGTTTATACAAGGTGGTTCTAACTTTTGATTCTGTCGATGCAATCGTAAAGTGTTACCTTTTAAATGGAAGCTATCGAGCAGAACTTTACTGTAGTACTGTTTATTATGCTGTTTAAGGTCGTTCTAACTTTTGCGTTTGTGAATAAAATCCTAAAGTGTGACCATTCAAATGAAAGCTATTGAGCAATACTTTATTGTGTTGCTGTTTAACGTTACATTTATTATGCTGTACGAGATGGTTCCACTTTTGAGTGAACATGGATAAAATCCTTAAGTGTGACAATTCACATTAAAGCTGCTGAGCAGCAATGGTGCTGTTATATTGTTCTTTAAAAGATGGTTCCAGTGTTTGTGTCAGCAAGGTGACGTGCGACCAGAAACGAAAGCTGCTTTGATATTTTACAAGTCCAGTACGCTTGTGTAATTCCTGTATTTGTTTTACAGTGTTTTGTAACATGTATCTGGGATTCTTTTCCAGCTTTTAACACGGGAGGTTTTGAGAGTAAAATGCACAACTTGTGTGTTTTGCGAAAGTTGTGATGTTCATCATGTCACGAGCGTGAGACAAAAAATTGAATGACCCTCCGCACACCGGTCGGATACTTCCGTACACCGATCGAATACTTCCGTACACCGGTCGGATACTTCCGTACACCGATCGAATACTTCCGTACACCGATCGAATACTTCCGCAAACCGGTCGGATTCTTCCGTACACTGATTGGATACTTCCGTACACCGGTCGGATACTTCCGTACACCGGTCGGATACTTCCGTACACCGATCGAATACTTCCGTACACCGGTCGGATACTTCCGTACACCGGTCGGATACTTCCGTACACCGGTCGGATACTTCCGTACACCGGTCGGATACTTCCGTACACCGGTCGGATACTTCCGTACACCGGACGGATACTTCCGTACTAGTACGTTTATGTACGACATGCGTCCTGTGTGTACTGCAAGAATCAGCAATGCATAATATACAGTACCTGAATATGAAATTCATCGCAGATCTTTTTAAAGTCCGGATGCTCACTTGCGTGAGGGATCTTCACGTGCACACTAGCTCGCATTCCTGTGCCCAGATTGGTAGGACAAGAGGAAAGGTAACCTCGGGAGTCATCGTGCTGGAAACCAAGTTGTTTGTCCAACTCGTTGACCGCCAAACACAACCTTCTGAACACAGATGCGATATCGCTTCCTAAGACAGAACGATGGGTACTTGTCAGATAGCGTTCGGGGGTTGGGGGGTTTAGTACTTGACTGTGGTGGTTTTAAACAAGTTAGGCTGTGTAAGGTGGTTCTGTCAATGAAATCCTCAAGTGTCACTATTCAAAATCAAGGCTCAGATTGAGCTGTACAAATACATGTATAACTTTTTCTGTAGAATCCGTTTTGGAATTCTTTTTTATTTTGAGAAATACCTTGTTCCATGCTGATGATTCTAAGCTGATCTTCCTCGTTCACCCACACCAAGAAAGTTTTGTTGTCATTGTGGTAGATTCCTCGCCCTTGCGGCCACATCTTGTTGATGCCCGCAGTTTCCAGGAAACGGTCGCCCTTCTTAAACAGGAAGTGGTCATCGACGAGTTTTTTACGCGTTTCCTCGTTCATCCCGGACAATGGGTAATACTTGCCCGCGAGATCTCCGGTCAGCGACGTTAGAACGCCAACAATCTGAGAGGAATAACAGAAAAAGTGAATTTGTTTTGGTAGAACACAACACAGGGAATCAAACGTTTCACGCGCTATGGACTAAAAGCAAAGCCACCTTTACAATACGTCATAACATATACAGTTGACTCTCATTAGCAACCCCCTCCCCCCCCCCCCTCCCTTCTGCCAGCGGGCTTAGGAGAGGTGGGCGTTTACGAGAGATGGGTACTCATGTCTAAATACAGCGTTTATACGAGAAATGTTTTAAAAAGGATTTGAATTTTTATAAAGATGCTTACCGAAGGGAGATGGTCGCTTATGAAAAAGATAGTCTAAATGCAGCGTTTATCACGAGCATGTTTCAAATGGTAAGTTTCTGTATTGCTGTGTGATACGATTATATTTAACTTGTGAAGTAATATTTGCCCCCGCTTTGAATAGCTGTCTTGCTAGTTTGCGTGTGGCAAAGCTCAAAAACGTTTTCCTGTGTTAAATAAGGTTGTTAAATCGTACCTTCTTCTCAACCTCAACTCTTTCTTTGTTATGGAGACTAGGTGGCAAACCATGTCCTTTGAGGTTACGCGCCACACGGATTCGAGTTGACCTAATGAAGTTGTGCTCGGGGTCCAAATCAGGGGCGTCAATCTTCTCGGGATCCATGTCCGAGGTGTGCTTATCCGCCAGTTTGTAGGGTGAATGGTACTCTTCAATGATCGGGTCGAAAAGTTTCCCAAACAAGCTGTACGCCTCTTCTTCAGAGGCATAAACACCATTCGAGGAATCAAGGTTTGCGATACCAGAGCTCATCTGGTCCCAGATATTGCAGCCTCTGACTGTTTTCTTGTCTTTGAGCTCATTGAAGAGGTCGTCGGTGAGGTATTTTTTCAAGAGAGATTTTACCTCAGGCCCTCTGAGTACCTCTGGATACTTTTGTTGTTCCTCACTGAAAGAAAGATTAAAACGCCGTGAACTTCTCACTCCAGATGAGATGCAAAACAAAGTCACAACGGCATTACCGACTGATGGTCAAGGTTAAATCGCACACCAACCACAGGGAGCCCACGTGACCGGTTTTTGCAGCATAAAGCAACTAGGAGCGACTTTTCCTTCCTGGATGGAATGCTAATACATCCATTTTTAAATTTTATTATATTAATGTATTCTAGTTTTATTGGACTGTAATGTGTTTTTCTTGGCAGGTCCACATCAGCCTTTGGCTGCCTTCTCTTAACCTGCATGACCAAATAAAATTGTCGTTGTTGTATCGCAGGGTTCCCCAAGTTTAAAACTCTCAAATTTAACTTTGCCAGATACTAAAAAACAAACAGTGCCATAGAAAAGTACTACCTTAGAGCTTCTACTTGAATACTTACACCACAGGATTTTGTCCGCGGACTCAAAAGTTAGAATTACACAAATCCCACCCGGCTGTTACAGTCTCTCTCTACATAATCGTCGCGGTACCGAAGGCGGCCGTGTAACAGACGTTGACTGCAATGTCTGTAAAAGATTCTCTGGTGGTTTTAGCGGAAATATTAATGAATTGTTCGACTTGTACCTAAGTACTTTTCGTTAGTAGACTGTAAGCTAGGCAATACTTACGCAATAGCCGCTCTTTCAATCTCCAGAAGTTTCTTGACTCCATTGTACATGTCTTGGACACACTGCACCTCGGAAAGACCCAAACGCCTGCGGTTACTGATGTCAAACACCCCGGCATCTTCTCCTGTAGACACGGTATGTTCACCATGAATTCCTCGAGCCTGACGGACAAAACAGAAGATAAGCTGTTATTTTTTTTTGATATTAGCCTTGAAGTGCCAGTTCGATATAATTTTTAAATTTCATTTTTGTGCATTTTTCGTAAGGATATGACGTATTTAGTAACCTGTCCAAACCGTTTTTCAATCCTATGGCTATCAAGGGAAAACGGTTCTTTTTTCGGTCGTGCTTTTCGCATTTGCATAGCCTCTATTAAATTTTCATGTTCCTCAAGTTCCAAAAGATAGGGCGAAAGTGACATCAGACTAAAAAATTCCTCTCTTCAATCACTCAATCACGACGACAACGGCAGAGAGGAATTTTTGAGTCTCTTGACGTCCAGTAGGCCTGCACCTCTTCGGAACCTCTAATTTCATTCGACCTGGATGAGGTGCACCTCTATTGTTTTTAGGGCTAGGGTCAATTGTTGTGTTGTTTGTTCTATTGTTTTCTTAGCCAATCCTGTGAGGCGTTCCGAAAGGTGCAGGTCTGCCCCAGACGTTTGCTGGCTTTCTTTTGACACTTCAGGAACATGTGGGACTCAAATGACAAAGGCCATGGCGGCCATGTTGGTGCGCATAACAAAAGAAGTTCATTAAAATTCTTTTGTAGGTGTGCACCAACATGGCCGCACTCTATTGTCACGCACTCTATTGTCACGCACTCTATTGTCACGCAATCTATTGCCACGTTCTCTATTGCCACGCATTCTATTGCCACGTACTCTATTGTCACGCACTCTATTGTCATGCACTCTATTGTCACGCACTCTATTGTCGCGCACTCTATTGTCATTTTTAACTCGTGAATACGCGAAGCGTTGAGCGAATTACAGCAGTGGAACCAAATTTCTCTCGGCCTTCGTTGATTTAAACACCATTTTTATTGGAAAAAATTTGCACTAGGCCTCAAAAGCACAAGCAAAGGAATGATAATTTTATACCTGAATATGAAATTCATCACAGATCTTCTTAAAGTCCGGATGCTCACTGGCGTGCGGGATCTTCACGTGCACACTAGCTCGCATTCCTGTGCCCAGATTGGTGGGACAGGCCGTGAGGTATCCATGCTGTTTGGTATGTTGAAAACCCAGCTTTTCGTCAATCGCATTCACTGCATTACAGAGGCGTTGGAACACAGACAGTATATCGCTTCCCATCTCCATACTGATAATCCGCAGCTGGTCTTCCTCGTTGACCCAAACCAAGAAAGTCTTGTTGTCGTTGTGGAAGATCCCTCGACCTTCTGGCCATTCCTTGTTCACACCCGCCGCCTCCAGGAAGCGGTCACCCTTCTTGAACAAGAAGTGGTCATTAACCAGTTGTTGCCTTGTCGCCTCGTCCATCCCGGTGAGCGGATAGTACTTCCCTTTTAGGTCTCCACCCAACGATTCCAACACTTCAACGATCTTCTTCTCGAGCTCAATCCGTTCTGCTTTGGACAGGTTGGGGGTCAGGTTGTAACCCTTCAGATTACGAGCGACGCGGATACGAGTAGATCGGATGAACCGTCCTTGCGGGTCCAAATCTGGTGCGTCTACCTTCTCTGGGTTCATATCCGAGTTATGGCCATCTGCGAGCTTGTACGGACTGTGGTATTCTTCGATGATGGGGTTCAACAACGGCCCAAAAAGGGTGTAGCTCTCCTCGTCCCCGGCGTAAACTCCGTTTGATGAATCCAGGTTCTCCAAACCAGAGTTTATCAGGTTTTCGAGAGTGAAACCACTTTTCGTCTTTTTGCTCCTCAAAGCGTTGTACACATCTTGAGTGAGGTACTTCTTCATTGTCATTTTAGGGTTGCATTTCGGGTCCGAAAGTTGTTTTGGAAGCGGCATGTTGTCCGAGGATCTGTAAATGGAAAGCATCAGAGAATGAAACATGACGAGACGCAACGGGGTCTATCTGGAAGTACCTAATGAATCCTTTCATACCGATTTAGCCCACTTTCTCCAACAAGAGCCCCCTTTGTAATAATCCTGCCCCCCCCCCGAGTACCGTTTTGTTAATAAGCCCCGCCTCCCTCCCCCTTGAGTGTTGCTTTTGGCTTCCTTTATTGACAGCCGGCATCGGACGTTGAAGATGCTACGCCAGAAAACCATCTTAGCGACGGGCTATTATTTTTTTGACGAGGGGGGTTGGAAAATTTTCGCATGCAAACATTTTTTTTATATGCGGCACCTGCTGCAAACAATTTATTTTGTGTCTCCGTCCAACTGCCATACTTCCAGCAAACAATTTTTTTCTTTATTTTTTGCTTGCATACAATTTATTTCAGTGTTTATAGCCTCTGCAAACAATTTATTTCAAAATTTTCCAACCCCCCCCCCCCCCCCCCGTCAAAAAAATAATGGTCCGTCCCTTATCAAAGAAAGTGGCATTGAAGACATTAAGGTATAATAGCGAGCTAAATTCTGATTATGCAAACCATTGTTACCGTTGTACTATGCGAACTGTACATTTTCTGTTATTGTTCATTAAAGTGCTTTTTCGCGCTCGCATATTTTCGTATGTCCAAAAAAGAAATAAGGGGATATACTTCATGGTGGGTTTTAATTTATGCACATCAAAGAATCCGGCAGTTATTTAGGGCTAAAAACTCATTTTAAAATGGTTAGCTTTTTTTACTGTTATGGATATCACTACCCATAACAGTAAATAAAAGCTAACCATTTTAAAATGCGTTTTTAGGATCCCTATATGATAGGATCCCTGTATGGTGTGTTAGCATGAAATATATACCGAAATAAGCGTCCCCTCTCCACTAAGCACCCACCCTTAAGCTGCCAAAAGTAAGTAAGCGGCCAAGGCGCTAAATCGAATCAGTACGGGAATCAGTACGGTAATCAGTACGGTAATCAGTACGGTAGCAGGAGAGAGTCAAAGCCTCAAAAGCCATAAGCGTTAAAATCTGCTGCTCTATTTACTCATGCGCGTAGCGGCATGAGTTTTAAAATGGCCTTGGTTTTTCTTCTTATTTTTCTTTTTTTTAAAACTTTCTTACGCATGCGCATGAGTATAGGCTGCTTGCAGTCTCTTGTCAATTTAGTTCCTGAAACACACTGTTGATATTGAGGTAACATGCCACTTCATTTGCTCTCCAGGTTCACATTTTGTCAGTTGTCATTTTGTGAGTAGTTTGAGGGAGTTTCAACAGTTTCTTTATATACTATCCTAAGGAAGATTCACTGACAACAATGCACTAACTGCATTTTGCCATTTCAGGTTACTATGGTTCAGTCATACTCATTCATGGATCAACTTGCAAAAGAACAAATTATGAGTGGCTATCCTAAATGGGAACAGCAAGGTTCAGTGATTTGATATGTTGATAAGTGCGTAAATTTCATCTATCAAAAATCTCAATTGTACGCAACATAGTATTAAACAACTACCTGAAACTTCAATCGAAACACGGCTACCTTTTTCGATCAGATTCGTTGCAGAATGGCCCTTATCGCAGATGAGTACGCCACGCCAACATATCAGCGGTTTCTCGCTTTCTTGACCCTATAGTCTCGTTTTGATGTTTACGCTCATCGTCGTCAGAGGTTCTCGTAAACATTAAAACGAGACTATAGGGTCAAGAAAGCGAGAAACCGCTGATATGTTGGCGTGGTGTACTCATCTACGATAAGGGCCATTAGGGACTTCCAGCTGAAAGCCACTTGCATCTCGTCATGCAACTCACGTTAGGTTTTAAAACCTGATTACCCATGCGCATAGCGGCATGAGTCAAGGTTTCGGTAAGGTTTCCTTGTTTCCTTTTTTAGCTTTCGTCCCGCTTTTCGTGGTCACAAATTGCCTTGTTTTTTTTAAAGTTTCCCGCATCCCGCGGGAGGACTTTCACTGGTCTGATTGGTTGACATGCGACCTCGTGATTTCGGCGTGCCCGTAATCACGTTCTTGTTTTCAAATAACCGAGTCAAGCTACTGGCATTTGGACTTCACCGGAAAAGAAATTACATTTTTCGATGGGAATTTATGTTGATATAAATTTGTGATTGAATTTTAATTTGTGTTGTCGCTAGTTTTAGAGAAATGCTTATAAAACGTGTTTAAATTCAGTTGTAAATTCAGTCGTAATAAATGATATCTGATAATATGTAAACAAAACAAGACTTACATGTCACGCAAAATTCGTTGAGAGGGAAGGGGTGCGTGACCCAGTTAAAATAAACCATAAAACGTTCTTATGCAAGCGCATGAGTACAGGCTACCAGCTAGCCTCTTGTTTTTAATACTCTCTCGTTTAGTTGGAACTCGGTGCTTTATAACACTCCCTAAGAGCATGTCTCACGGCGGAAAAGAAAACTATGCTATTTTAAAGGGATACTGTTCCCCCGAAATAGCAAAATTTCGCTCAGCTTATTTCCACGTTATATCGCCAAATAACACCAAATATACAACTTTATTACATCCACTTTGAAATCACTGGTGATCCTCGCAATCTGATTGGCTCTCAGCAGTGCGATTTATTCCCGAATCGCACTATTTTTTGCTCTAAATCGCATCTTTGCTCTAAATCGCACAATTTTTTTGCTCTAAATCGCACAATTTTTTGCTCTAAATCGCACTATTTTTTGCTCTAAATCGCACTATTTTTTGCTCTAAATCGCATATTTGCTCTAAATCGCATCTTGACACATGACGTCTAAGTCTTTCTGTTTTGCATACAAAATGAGATGTAAAAGCGTTTCCGGTTCCTCTTTTCTACAAACCGGCTACTGGATCAGTAATATATTGGTACTGACTAAAATCCTGTATTTGGGAGCTTAAATTGTGCGATTTCAATGTAATAAAGTGGTAATTGAACTTCGTGTCGTGCAATTTTGGTTTGAAATCATACTTGTGATTTCAAATCGAACGAGCGCGCAGAAATCACGCGTTTGATTTCAGACCAAATTGCACACCACTCAGTTCAATTACCACTATAAATTGGATAAAACGATTTCATAGAGCAAAACAAAAGCAGTAGTTTGGAGACAAAGTGCAGGATTGTAAAGATTGAAGTGGATGACAGTTCATAAAATTTGATTTATTGACAGGCGGTCAAGAAATCAAACTTGCCATTCTTGTGAAATTTTGGCTTTTCTAGCTGTTATTTTGTCTGTTTAGTTCATATTTCTTTGCTTCTATCACTTTTGGCGATGGTTCCTTCCAATTTCAAGATAATAAAGTGAGCTTAAAGCAAGCTCCTGGCCATAATCTTTCGACTGGGATAATGTCCCTTTAACCGCTTTTGAAATGTTCAAGGTCCATTGATCACGCGATCGAAACACGTGATGATCACAAATGTCACACAGTAGTATACTAAATATCACAAATGACTTCCGGTCACGAAATCGTGTAAAATTTAGGACCCATTCAGGCACAACCATGCGATTGCTCAATCTGCTTTAGCTGATGGCTAATATTCTCCAAAATTTTACTCATTGTAGACATTACAGTACAGATATTGGTCTGTAATTGGATGGATCTATCTTATTATCCTTCTTTAAAAGTGGGGTTACCTTTGCCAATTTCCAGATTGAGGAGAAGCCTCCATTCTCGATAGAGAGATTGAACAGCGACGTCAGAGTTGGGGCGACTACATCAAAGGCATTCTTAAGCAAACGAGCGCTTATTTTGTTTAGAACAACTGCCTTATTTGGCTTACTTTAACAACACACTCATTCGAGATTGGTTGAAACTGAAACACACTGGAAGTATGCCGGCTTGTAGCATGATCGATAAAGCTTCGAGTTCCATTTCTAATTTTCTCAGCAAGTTGCAAGCCAATGTTTACGAAAAAGTTGTTAAATACTGATACAATGAACGAAGGGTCGGTGTAAGTGATCCCATTGACAGTTAAGCTGGTAATGTTGTGACTGGCTTTGCTCCCCGGAATTGTCTCTTTCAAAGTTTTCCATAGATCTTTAGAATTTCTTTTAGAGTCTAATATTTTGACTTAGCTTTATTGATTTCCCGGTGAAATTTGTTTCTTAGAGAACGATACCGCTACTAGTGATGATCAGTCTTGTTCCCTTTTGCTTTTTTGAGGTGCGGGTAAAATCACGATCGCTCATTGAATCCGTAATCTTAGAGTTCATCCACGGAGTTGGTATTCCTCTAATCTTGCGAATTTTAGTCGGTGCATGTTCTTTCGAACGTCCAGGAAAAGCTTATTTCAGGTTAGAACGCAATTTCACGGCGGCCATATTGGTCTTCCAAAACAACGAAATGGCGGCCATATTGGTGTCCTAAACGAATCCTATGGGACTTTTTCCAACATTTCCTATTGTTTTAGCACTAAGCAATAAAATCTTACGTTAACTACACAACTTTAGCTGATTTGTGGGCTAAAAAGTTTAACGCCTTTCGTTAGAAACTACATTTAAAAAATTGCTTTCGGACCCGAAAAGTCTTCGGGAGCTTCGAGAAACGCACGCCAGAAGATATAGTGTTTTCACGCACGTGACCGGCGGCCATATTGAAGCTTTCAAATTCAACAAAAACCAAATCTTGACTTTATTACTCATGCGCATAGCGGCATGAGTCAAGGTTGCGGTAAGGTCCTTGTTTCCATTTTTAGCTTTCGTCCCGCTTTTTGTAGTCACAAATTGCCTTATGTTTTTAAAGTTTCCCGTATCCCGCGGGAGGACTTGCACTGTTCTGATTGGTTGACATGCGACCTCGTGATTTTCGTCGTGCCCGTAATCACGTTCTTGTTTTCAAATAGCCGAGTCAAGCCACTGGCATTTGGACTTCACCGGAAAAGAAATTACATTTTTCGATGGGAATTTATGTTGATATCAATTTGTGATTGAATTTTTCTTTCTGTTGTCGCTAATTTTAGAGAAATGCTTATAAAACGTGTTTAAGTTCAGTTGTAAATTCAGTCGTAATAAATGATATCTTATAATATGTAAACAAAACAAGACTTACATGTCACGCAAAATTCGTTGAGAGGGAAGGGGTGCGTGACCCAGTTAAAATAAACCATAAAACGTTCTTATATGCAAGCGCATGAGTACAGGCTACCAGTTAGCCTCTTGTTGGTAAACATTCTGCACGTAACACAGCTTTTCGGGTCCGAAAAGTTTTCGGGACTTTCGAGAAACGCACGCCTGGATTGTTAACAGCGACATGCCAGGAACATTATTAAGATCTTGTAGGAACGACTTTTTATCGTCTTTATCATATGATATCATATTTATAAAAGCTGCGATATTCGACGCTTTTCGGAGGTACTATTACTGGACACTCTTGATTATACAATAAACAAGAGAATGATCGCCAAGGTCAAGATCTCTCACTCCAGAATCCACGACTTTGCTTAACTGTTCGTAAAGATCAAATCAAATTATATTTTACACTATTACTTCTATCTATGATTAGTTAATATTTTTTTTGATCAATTTGTAATAACAGCATTCAACCATAAACATGTAATGGCTGTTAATGAGGGTCTATTACTTCAAGCATTTCTGCTTTTCTTTAGACTCCTCATCACTTCTTGTGTTTAATTTGTAATTACGTTACACATTATTGTAAACAAGTGATGGAAGTAATAAAGTTGAAGTTGAAGTTGAAATCAGTGTTTCAGAATTCTCAGTGACGCGTGTCGGAACCTCAATGATTTGTTGAAGATCACGGGTTATTCCCTTGAGCTTTCGTCTTTCAGGAGAATGATTTGCATTTTTGCTCTTGCTTGCGAAATCTATTTTGAAGTTACCAAGTATTCTACCGTGTTTCGTTTTGCGTGAGTATTGTTTTTGCCGTAGCATTCGAACGCCGAAAGGCTGCATATAAAATTTGCTTCTAACGTAACATGGCAGAGTACAATATTCTCGAATGGAGTGAATAAATAAAATACGCAAAATACAAAAATACAAGCTGGTTACCAAGCCAACGTGACCTATAGCTCCTTAGCGACACGGTTCAACATACAGTGAAGCCTTCTTGATGGAAGACATTTTTACTTCATTTGCCCGAAAGATTAATAAAGCACAAGCTCAACTTGCGAAAAAGTAAAACACGTCAGCTGTTCGCTTTTTTTTTTTGTTGACAAGTGACTCAATGAAAACGTACAGAGCTAAACGCGAACGTGACCAGGCAATATGACGAACAACTTACTTCAACCTATCGCATCAACATTTTCCTATTTTTTCTTCTTTTGTATCAGTTACAAAATTCCATGAAGTATTTATATCGTTTGTTGGATATACTATAATTGCACAGACATACAGAATGTGGCATATTTTACTGATTTTACAATGTTTATAGGTTTTTTCCCCCTGGCGTTCCCGACTAAATCATGACGACTTAATATTTTAGGGCAGACGGTACGACTCCAACAAAACGCTTCAATACTTTTATCCCTCAGAGGTTTTTATCGTATTGACTACGCAGTTTTCCGTTTTTTCTAAATTGCCTTGTTATCTTAAATAAATTGGCTGTATTTTCCAGCTTGGAGCGATATAAACAGAATAAACAGTCGCGAATTTATAGGAAAGAAAGAAAACCAAATTGAGACCTATGAGCTGACAACTACAACAAGCAGTGAACCTTATAAATACGGCGGAACTGCAATCTGCTGTACTTACTGGCTATCACCTGCCGACGTAGAAGCTGCAGCGTTTGTAGAAGTCGAGGGTTGTTGCTGGTTGGACTTGGATCTCGACGGAAAAAGCCCCATTTCGAGTTGAGAACGACGCCGCAATTTGCATACACTTTACAATTCGGCTCCGAAAATAATCCACCGCGGTCAGATATTGTGATTCCTTTTGTTTGTTGACCAACACTCAAGTGTCACAAATTCTTTTGTTCGACTGAGCTAAATTAACGAACGTCTCGCCAACTTGAAAACATTAAAAAAGTGTCATTGCGATGAAAAAATCTTAGCATGTTATGTTTGTCCTCGCAGATTACAATCACCGCTGATCACTCAGTTGTTGACGTGGTTATCCGCTGATGTCGGTTCGCTGGGTCACTCACATCTTGAATCATCTTGAATTGGGTAACACAATACCCGGCGAGAAAAATCTTTTCGAACAAATTTGAAACGATGAAAACTGCATCTCTTTTATGGCCCATTCGGGTTTTTGCTTTTCTTACAGCAGATGCACCCAACCAACCAATCGGTGGGAAGTGGTTCGGGAAGGCCTTTGTCGTGATCCATAAAATTCGTATTTTAAAATTTAATAGATCAAAAACCGGAATTATATTTTAATGAAATGTCGCCTCAAACCGTCTAACATCGAAACAATTCACTCTTTCTTCTTTTCGAGGGGATAGAAAATGTCGTTTGGGAACGAAAAGGATTTTCGGAAATTTGAAAGCAGCTACACAATTCGGGGAATAAAATTCCTTCCCCAAAATGTTCTGCCGCAATAATATTCGGCTACATGTAAATGAACTGAAAAGCTCAAACGGTTTTTTCGCTTTCACATAGTTTCCTTCAATGACACTAAAATTATATATAAAAAAAAAAACAGCATAATGCCATTCTAATCTTCTAAGCACTTTCCTTAACATAAGTAGTTGCTGGGTGAAAGCTTTCCTTCGAAGAATCAAATGTCTCAAATTGTCGGCAGCTGTGTCGGTTGAGTCTGAATGGCAAGCGTGACCATGTAAAGCTATCAGTACTTACCAGCGAAGCTGTTTCTTATGCTTTTCGAATTCCAGGTGGTTCCGCTTTTGAGTCTTTGATGAGGAAATCCTCCAGTGGGGCCCGTTTCAGTTTTAAAGGGCTTTTGAACAGTTATTTCCTGGCACTGCTGTGTTTCGGTCACGGACTGAGAAGAGTCGGCGATGATAATTTATGCAATATTATAAAATGCTCAAGGAAAATCGCGCGCTATGATTGGTTAAACCGAGTTCATTATGGGTGCTTACCATTTAGCCAAAAAATCAGACAATTTCCGGAAAATCCGTTCGGAAATAGACCTCTTTAGCTTGTATGTTTTGTTTTCCCAATGTAGATCATGTGATGTTACCCTAGAGAACTGTTTCTTTTAAATTCTGTTTTCTTCACGTGCGTATGTATGCATAATTTATGAAAAGACAAAGGACAAATTCCCTTGAGAACATCACATTACCTACAAAACATACAAGCTAAAGAGGTCTATTGTGGAATACCTCCAGAGGTAGTCCTGGTTGTTTACCATTTACCCAAAAAATCCGGCAATTTCGGTTGGAATGTAAATGGAAATTAAAAGGCTAATTTGGTCTTCTCAAACGGAAACACAGTTTCTGGAGAAAACGGGATTTCTTCAAAGGTAGTCCAAATTTCCGAACAGATTTATCTACCAGTTCCAGGCCCTGCGCCAGTTTTGATGCGTAAGTGTGGTTACTCAGCTCGTTTCTGATGTCAATGGTAAATGGTACACACCAATCTCAAACGGAAATTTCTCTTTATGGAGTTTTGCTTACCATGTACACAAACCGTCGAGCAACCTGTTTTCCCCTGTAAATGGTAAACACTCCCTATTTTCCCGTTTTCGGAATGGAACGTTGGAAATTTCCTCAACCTCGTTCCCAGGGCTTTTCCCCTTCACGCCCCCCCCCCAAACCCCCCCCCCCCCCTCTCTCGAAGGGAAAAGCCCTGGGAATGAGGTTGAAATTTCCTTACCATTTGAATTCAAATTGCTAAATCAAGGTATGTAAGATGGGGAAATGGAATATTTAAATGGTAAGGGCAATCTCGTCGGTTGGTCGGTAAATTTGGAAAATCGCTTACCATTACGTAAAAATCTGCGGGAAAAATTTGGTACATTGGAGGCCCTATTTCATTGCCTTACATGTCTTCAATGTCCTTGAAACTTGCAGGCCATATAAATTGATGATTAATCCCGAGATTGTCAAATTTAAAAAAAAAAATGATCTAGCGGTTTCCAAATTATCATCACATTTGTAGGCGTAGACCAAATTACGTACAAAAATGGCAACAAAAGCAGCTGAACACACGCTAATCAAATTTCAAATGGAATCAAACTATTATGAGATGAAACTGCATTCCCAAAGCGCATCGTTTTATTTAGATATTAGCCAATTATGTCGATAGTATGTTTTTCACTGTATTTATAATCCCCAAAACTTCATCTCCAAAAATTTCGAAAACGCTCTCATACATTTCTTTTAAACTTTGTCCAGTTGAGGCCCATGGTCTAATCAATTAGTCCACTAGCGGGTTTTACAAAAAATTATCTTGATCTAGAGAAACTCCGCGATTTGTGAATTTCGGAGGGTTACCATTCCGTTGCCATGGAAGCACCAATGTAAACAAATCCTATAATCCCATAAAGTATTGTGTGTTTGTATGCAGAGTGGCTTGTCTTTTTATGCGCTACAACAAAAGATATGGTCAATTAAAATTGAAAGGGTGTGGACTTGAGAAATGGGTACGAGCCTCCTTAAATCGAGAACAACAGCAGACAGCCATCACTGACATGATGCAACACACGCGAATATATAACAAACGGCGTAACGTAGACGTCATTTTTCCGCGTGACGCAAAGGTAATGGGGGACGTCTGAGCGCATTTTACCAAAAAAAAGAACAACTCATATTTATAGTAGTAAATAAGGGTATTTGTATTTCGTAACTTCCCCAGCAGCGTGCTTTTAGTTTAATGTTTTGAATCACGGTTTTTTAGTGGTTCAAACGGCACAACTGATATTTGACAGAATATTTTATCTCGGCGTTCAAAAACAACGTTTCTTATCTGTGAAAAGATAAGCTGAGTTATGTTCTGGCCTCTGTATATCAACAAAGGCTATTATTTTATATTCAAAAAACCCAGTGAATATTGGGAACCAAGACATCGTTCCAGCTACTTTGTAACATTTTTGCTAAATTTAGTAAACTGTGTCATAACTTAAGAATAATAAGTGATGCAAAACGAACAGATTGTAAATAAGAATTGTGCAACTGACCCTAGCCATGGGTCGAGACTTGATATCACACGAACACCGATAAAGTTAGTGTAATTGTCAGATTATAATGGAATTTATGTAGATCTTGCTACGCTATTGGAGAAACGTAGAGATAGAGTTCTTAAGCTTATCTTTAGTTCAATGCTATAAGATAGTTTTTTTGGATTAGACAGACTTCCATTTCAAGACTCTTTCGAGCTCACTAAGTGTAATCGAACTAGAGCCAATCATGACTATAAACTTTATGTAAAAGCAGCTATTCGCAACTGCTATAAATACTCCTTCTTTGTACGCATTGTTAATAAGTGGAACGACTTGCCTAAGGATGTTGTACACGCCTGTTCAATAACTATATTTCGAAATAGAGTCAAGATGTACATGTACACTACTAGCCTGCGTAGCTGGCGGTTTTTTGTTGGCGCGCGCGATAATTTGCGAGCGGCGAAGCCGTGGTTTCTCGCGGCTTATCGCGCGCACCAACAAAAAACCGCCAGCTGGTTTCTCGCGGCTTCACCGCTCGCAACCTCGCGGCTTATCGTGCGCGCCAACAAAAAACCGCCAGCTACGCAGGCTAGTACACTACTAAATAATTGTAAATAGTGTTAATTGTAATAGTTTTTTTAAAATGTTTGAAATTGTTTTTGATTTTAGAAATTTTATTTGGGGATATTGTTTTATATAGTGTTAACCTCACGATTTCCCCTTTTAGGAAGTGTTTTTATTTTTTAGTTGATTTCCTGAATAAAATGTTATGTTATGTTAGATGTTATGTTACGCTTTTAGATTTTGCATTGCATTGACCTTCGACTTCAACGTTAAATAATCGGCGGGATTATCTGTAATGATATCACCAACATCGAAATATAACACTGCGACCGGTTCGATAATACGGACAGTCGCTTTTCGGGAATTTCATTTCATTACATAGTCAGAAAAAAAACGTGCTGTATTTGTCACGCCAAAATAATACGATTTTTAATTCTTTACAAATAAACTTTCCAAGATATATTTAATATATGTTTAAATATATAAATAAATATAAATAAATAAATAAATAAATATATATAAATGTTTAAATACAAGTCAAATAACCCCTGTTGCCATTGCGTGCTCAATGGACTTTGAATACTTAAAAACACTTACGCGGTTAAAATTACATGCTCTATTTTCGTGAGAAGGCTTTTAAAATATGGAGTGTTGTAAAGCACTGCTATAGAGATTTCATTTGAATGGTCACACTGTAGGATTTTATCCACAGACTCAAAAAGGTAGAATCACCTTGTACAGCACAATAAACAGTACCAAAGGAAAGTACTGCTCAATGGCTTTCATTTGAATGGTCACACTGTAGGATTTCATCCATAAACTCAAAAGGTAGAATCGCCTTGTACAGCATAATAAACAGTACCACAGGAAAGTACTGCTCAGTAGTTTTCATTTGAATGGTCACACTGTAAGATTTCAACCACAGACTCAAAAGTTAGAACCACCTTGGGCAGCATAAACTGCTAGCAGTCTCTCTCTGGATAGTCGAGCGGGAGAGCAAATACGCGATCAGCGATCCGAGCGGCGAGCGATCGAGGTCATCGAGTGAAAGTCTCTCTCTGGATAGTCGAGCAGGAGAGAGCTTGTTTTCGTATGATTAGCAGTTTTTTTTTAGCTTGCCCGCTCGTCGCTCGATTGACTGCAGTCTATGTACAGCATAATAAACAGCACCAAAGGAAAGCACTGCTCAATAGATTTCATTTGAATGGTCACACTGCAGGATTTCATCCACAGACGAAAAGTTAGAACCACTAGAACCAATGCAGTCAGTGGTAACAAAAGTTTGGATTCATTTTGATGCTGGTAGGAGACATAGAAAGGTTGTATCGCTGCAAAATCGCGCGCGCATTCTACGGTCTGAAACTACCGTCCGTGATCCGTGTTCCAAATGTGCGCAGCAAAACTTCTAAAACTCTTCATACGCCGTCCTTTAAATTACATCCGTAACAAACACAATTTCGATTTCTCAAAGTAAAACCCTTGTAAATGCAAAGCGTCTAAGCCGAGAACCATAAATAAAGAGCTGATTGGTTTCCTTACAAGCTTCAAATGAGACAATTAATTAGTTCTAATTCTTTTGGCTAGCGCCGCGCAACATACCTGATCAAAAAGCTACGCTGTCGAAAACCGTCCTGTCCAAACCGAAGTGGCACGAGAAGGGTGAAATGTTAGTGATTCACTGCTCTTATCTACAGCTGCCGCTGAGATCCATTTCTTTATTCTTTTGTTTTACAACTCTGTCGTTTAGTTTCCTAAGATTCGGTAAAAGTTTACATGTGTTGAGTATATCCCTTGCTAGGACCTTTCATTAGGTAACTTTAACGAATGCAAAAAGCTTCCAGAGACGCAGAATTTATTCGAGATGAAAAACAGACACAAAAAGCAATGACTGCTGTAACCGATGCCTGTTATGCATGTTATGTAAAATGCTTTTAAAACTGCAACATGGATACTGGTGTTTAATGGAGCGTGAACCTCTGTCGTTTATACAGTCCGATTCGTTGCTGTTTTGAGCCAAAGATGAGATGTGGGCGAACCAATGTTCCAAATGATTTGTCTTTAGCTCCCTTTACGCAAGTAGTTTTGAATAAGTCTGGAGACCCTTTCAAACAGTCGGAAGGATGGGGTCACTCCCTGTGACGGTATTCTGGAACTAACAGATACCAAGGGTAATCCTTATGTAATCCTAAACTCTATTTTTCCCTTATGATTCGACCTATTCACTCCAAACACTATCCAAGCCCACATCTTTAGCGATGTTTTGCGTTACTGTTCGGAGGATTTGGGCAACATTAGCAAGACTTTTAAGTGTTTTGTGCGTTTGGGTATGGAACGCCAAGCGTGACAAAAATTTACAAACATGGTTAAAATGTGTTGAAAACTTTGCATAAATTGTTCCTAGTGCGGCAAATATAGGTTGCTATATGGTCATACATATACATGTATATATGACCTATAAATTGCAATAACGGTCCGGTAGAAAAATAAAAAATGAAAACAGCCAAATAGTAATTAATAAGCTTATCATCACAGCTTGCAGCATTGACAAAGAACTCACAACTTTTAATAGAGCTGACATTAATCGTGATTTACCTGTATTCAGAGGCGTTTTGAGGCCGTTTTTTTGTATGCCTAATTAACTCCTATTGGACTTTTCATATCTTTCGATTCTTTATTTTTCATTCTTCTATGACAATGTTATTACAATTAGATATATAAACTTCTCACAATCATCCCTGCTCGTCCTTTATAGAATCAATAAAAATGTCTCACAAATGAAGACGAGTTCTTCCGTGACGTGATGAAACATCGTTCTCACGCTGTTTAGATTTTAGATAACGTCAGCTGAAAAAGAAGAAATTAATAATTAAAAGTGTTTTGTCGTTTGTCTCACGATGCAGTCACTTCAGATGCAGATTGCAACGTTTCAGACGATGAGGTCGATTGATTACGCGTCAGTGTGGTCGGCTGTGGTTGGTGGAACCCGGTGACAAGCTGTTCTCTCTGCGGTCCGCTGTAGTACCGTTTTCCTGTTGTCGTGTTTCTTCACAGGCAGCCCAGACAATCTGTTTGTGTAACATGACCGTTAAATGTATGGGATTTACCGAAATTTCATATTATAGCGACGTATCGCCAAATGTATGTACTGACGCTAAATAAACGTTAAATTACCTTATTTGTTGTGTGTTGTCGTCCTTTTACCGTAAAAGTTATATTTTGAGTGATTTTGAAGGATTCTGAGTTCGCCGTTGACTGTACGTCTATATATTTAAGAGGAGGACCACAGGGAGCCTATACAATCTGTTTGTGTAACATAATGACCGTTTATAATTTTATAGGAAATGTATGGGATTCACCTAAATTTCATATTATGGCGACATATCGCCAAATGTATGTACTGATCAACGCTAAATAAACGTTAAATTACCTTATTTGTTGTGTGTTGTCGTCCTTTTGCTTTTGATAATGGCCGGTCTCGTGGGCATGCTCTGAAACGGTTTAAGTCTGGGTACGAGCAAGTGGTATACCCCTGTCATGCTCCTTAATTCTCTCGTGCATGGACCTACCTGTTTCCCAGATGTGGACTTTGCCGCATTCACAAGGAATCTTGTAAACTGCTACACCATCTTGTTTGGTTGGTTCCACAGGGTCCTTTGGTTGCACTAAGTGTGACCTAATCGTTGTGTCGGATTTGAAGACGGGTGCGAAAACCTTGTTGTTAATTGTTGTAGGCAGTGGCGAAGTAGCTCCGATACTTCAGATACTTCTTGGACATAGAGTAAAACCGCGGTGGATTAAATTCTGTCAAGAGATCTCTTCTTGGGGCTGGTCTTCTGGTCTTGCTGATCTCTAGCACAAAGGAGGAAGGACAACCGTAAGAAATAAAAACTGATGATAAATGTTTCTTCTCCTTAGAGATAACTGAAGGTCTGATCACGAAACCGGCGTTTCAATTTTAATACGGAAGAGTTAGCCTGAGAATTCAAAACAGACTTCGTTTCGCGGCGCCACCACTGGAGCCGCTGCGAAACGCCGCCACGAAACGACGTCTGTTTTCTCAGGCTACGGAAGAGTCTACAGTCGCAATTTTCAAGAAATCAGGAACAAATTGACAACCAATTGGCGCGTGTTGCCTATTTCTGTGCATGCTTGACCGCATGTGATTCCTTTGAACTTGCCTCGAGTTCTCATTGTCGATCCCTATGTGTGTCACGGTTTTCACCGGAAAAGAAAGATGCTGAAGTTCAAAAAGCAATTAAAAAAGAAGAAAAAAGCGATTAAAAGTTCTCCGACAACTTTTTTTAATGCGCCTGGCCCCAAAAAAATCAATTAAAAATTAAACTTTTCTATCGAGAAAATTGTTTATTAAAAATCGCTTTCCCAAAAAAAACCCAACTCCTTGCCAATGAGAGTTAACTATTTTGTCAATCCATTGGTCTGTAAAGAACGGATACGACAGGTGTAATTTTAAATTACCTTTCTGGAAACCAGCTATGCAAATCAAGTTTATAAAGGAAACTTTCAACGAAGTGTAGGACTTGCTTCTTTATACAGCACCTGTTTTAAGAGGATTTCCATACTAGCTCATGATCTGGTAAGAATCTAAAATTATTTTTCCTCGTAAAATGTTCCATGTTGTGTCCATGTAATTTGTAACCAAAAAGTTGTTTGGAGGCTGTTTTACTCTCTTTAGTTTTAGTTCTTATCATTTAACAAGAAAGGTTTGTTGTACTTTTTGCGGCGTGAAATTTCGCTTCATCGTTTTTGCTCCTTTTTTTTGGCGGCTTCGTAAATGCATCAAAAGAATCTCCAGTTCAGTGCAGCACAGTATTTTCTCCGACATTTTTGTAGTAACCCAATAAAAGAAAGAAAATAAAATACCCCGAATCAGCTTTGTCTTATTCAAGGCACGACAAAGTAATCAACTCCAACCATTTATTAAAAATGTCGCCATCGACTTTTCTTTATGAAAACGTGTTGCAGTTAGGGATACCTGTAAAAAATCTTAGTTTCAAGATCGACTGAGGCAAAACTTTGCATTATAGAAATGAAATACTGCATAGTTTTGTTATCATTACAGCTGAAGAATAAGACCATCTGCTTAAATTTGTTGCAGACTTTTTATTTTGATTAATTATTGCTCCAAAGAAAAAGATCTAACCTGATAGAAAAACGAACGGTGGATAATTGTTGTTTTATAAAAAGCAATTAAAAGGTGTTAAAACGCAGATACAGTGAGCGGCTAGCTTTTATTAAGTTTCCATCCGGGCCTTGCATGGTATAAATCTGACATCCTGTTCAGTTTACCTTTTTATATAAAATAAATAAAGAAATAAATAAACATCAGTGTAAGATCTTGAGTTTTTTTTGGGGGACAAAATGCAAAGATACAAGTTCCCAAAACCCTAGTCCCAGTCAGTACCAAGGGTAAGACACACAAAACCAAAGCCCACTAAAACGATTCTATTGAGGAAACAGAACCACAGCAGTGAACAATGGAGATGAGGAAACAGAGCTTGGATAGACAAAAAGACCAAGGAAATGGTGAGCCATATAATGCATGGAAGAAGAAGGGGAAAGAACGGGAAAACATTAATACAGTGCCCAAGGCCACAGAGATAGCTCCCAGAAAACAAAGTCTCGCGGAATCGAAGATCAACCGAGACGTGCGCAGATGTAGAGCACAGCATCATAGGACCCATCCGCATCAACCCAGGAGACATGTAAAAATGCAAGGAGTTGTTTTTTGGGACAAAATGCATTAATATAGAACCCCAAGACCACAGCCCCAGCTGAACCAAGGGTAAGACACACAAAAACAAAGTCCACCGGATTGGTTCCATTAAGGAAATAGAACCATAGTACCAATGAACAATGGAGATGAGGAAACAGAGCCCGGACAACAAAGAGACCAAGGAAATGGAGAGCTATACAATGCATGGAAAAAAAAAAGAGAAGAGAAAAGGATGGGTAAACGCATCAATACATTGCCCCAGGGACACAGAGAAAGCCCACAGAATGCAAAGCCCCACAAAAAACAAAGCCCAGTCGACACATGCGCAGTCGCAAAACTCAGCATCATAGGACCCATCAACAAAAAGCCAAGGAGACATGTAAAAATGCAAGGAATTGATTTGAAATAAGAAATTAAAATATATGTTTATTATTAAAATAAATAAATAAAAAATAATAATTTAATAATAATTAAATTTTAGTAAAAAATTTAAAATTTTTTATATTAGAGAGTTGACGTGAATTAAAATGAGATTAGGAATTTTATTTGGCTTAAATGCTTTGTGAAATTATATATAATATGAGGAGCTTTTTCAATATAACGCGATGGGGTAAGGGACTCTTAAGAGTTAGAATGCTAAGAGGAAGGTTAACATGAAAGCATAATATAGATTTGCATTATTTTCTTTTATATACGGTGCTTCTTGATTTAGTATATCCTTTTGACAAAATTAGAGGAACAATGTAACTGTGTAAAAAAGGGGAGTAGGGAGAATTAAATTCTTAAAATGCTTGAGGGAAAGAAATGCTAATTGTAGTTAATGGGAGCTTTTCTAAGAGTTTGAAGTAATAAATTTTTAAGTGGTAAAATTGACTGATTTAAATGGGTTCAATATGGATTAAATTTTTGTCTGGAAAACTAAGTTTAACATTAACTGGTAAAGAAATTTGTAAGGGGAGACTAACAGTTCTTTCTATTTCTAGGTTACAATAAATGGCAAGAAAAGAGGAGGGAATAGTGGAAGAAAAAAGAGCATCAAGGACATTTATCATACTTTTTAAAAAATAAAAAATGAAAAGATGAAACCAATTTTGTTTGACGAATAATTATTTGGAATAAACCTGTTATTCATTTTAATAAAATGAATAAAATTTTATTACGTTTTGGAGAATAACGACTGATTTTAAACAGTTTGGTGAAATCACAAAGGGTGGGACATGCCCATGAGAGAGGGGGGGGGGGGGGGGAAGGATATAACCAAATAGAAAAGGAATTTGTAACAACCGGGACAAATAAGAGATTATATTTTCCTGGTTATTACGTTTTGTGAGACAAAATGCAAAGATATAAGACCCAAAAACCTAGTCCCAGTTAATACCAAGGGTAAGATACACAAAATGAATAAAATGAAAGGACACGCCCATGAGAGAGTGGAAGGGGGGGGGGGGGGGGTATAACCAAATGTAAAGGGAATTTGTAACAACTGGGTCAAATAAGAGATTATATTTTTCTGGTTATTACTTTTTGGGGGACAAAATGCAGAGATATAAGACCCCAAGAACCTAGTGCCAGTCAATACCAAGGGTAGGATATACAAAATGAATAAAATGAAAGGACACGCCCATGAGAGAGTGGGAGGGGGGGATATAACCAAATAGAAAGGGAATTTGTAACAACCAGGACAAATAAGAAATTATATTTTTCTGGCTATTACTTTTTAGGAGACAAAATGCAGAGATATAAGACCCTAAGAACCTAGTCACAGTCAATACCAAGGGTAAGATGCACAAAATGACTAAAATGAATGGTCACGTCCATGAGAGAGTGGGAGGTGGGGGGGGGGGGGGGGAGGATATAACCAAATAAAAAGGAAATTTATTAAAAAACCAGGACTAATAAAAGATTAGATTTTTCCGGTTTTTATTTTAAATTTTGTTCAATATTTTTTATCGTTTTGATTAATTTCCTTGATTGGCAAGTAAGCTGTGCAGCCAATTGCTTAGCTTTGATGAGCTCCTGGAGTAATTCCCGGCTCATTGTCGGCCTGGCTCTTCGTCTCCCTGATTCGTTGTTCTTGGCTCTTTTCTGTTTTTTTAGTTTTCTCTCCTATATGGGGTGAAGATTAGTGACGATATTTTTTATAAAATTCAAATATAGTAATTACATGGGAAAATAAAAAATTGATTAGTGAGCTCACTATTTATAGATCCGACCATGTCATTCAAAACGGCAAAAATATGTATTCCCTGTCTCATCAGGAGTCCAGAGGGAAGACATGGCAGTAAGGCTGTGGGGGATTGAGGGCAGGGAAAGAAAAATACCGAGAGGAGTGGGGAAGGGAATTTAATGCAAATGAGCTATCAGCCATTGCCAACACGTTTCAACGCCATTTGGTACCAACTGGCTGGACCCTACGTGCATTTTGCTGTGAATGAAGGACATGGTTTAAAAACGTTTTGTTTGCAAATTAATGTCTGTTATGACTTGGGAAATACCTTTTTTCTTTTCTTGGTTTTCCTAATGGCCTTCGTTTTTGGTATGGAAATACCAGCTAGCACTTCATCCGACACGAACGATGCGTCAAAATTTGTATTTGATGCTGGAGCAGCAGAAGATGACTTGGGACATAAACAAATAGGTAAGCTTGAATTGGAATTTGCTATTTACGAGTAGAGTAAAATGATGAAGTGAAGAAGCATGTTTTAAGGCATTCGGAAAAATTAATATAGCTCTTACCATTTTAAAATTTTGATTTTTCCTTTACGCGACGCATGCACTTTTCCTTTAAAAGAGTGAAGGCATAGAAGAATCCCTCGCAATAACTTAATACGAGGATTTTGATTGACGACATAAATTTAAAATTTTGAAATTTGAATCGTGAGGGAAAGCGTAAAAGAAGAGAAAACGGATTCTGCACGCGCAAAATTGTATATTTCGCCACGGTAGCAAATCGTTGGTTAGTAACGAACGCAACGTGACTTAAACTTAATCGGTATTTAAGGGATAGTAAGTTTATAATTCTGTAAAAAGGTTTAAGGAACCGATCTGAAAAACCTGAATATCAATTGAAGAGGAGGAGGATGGAAAAGAATGAACCAGAGTTAGAGTTAGTGAGGACTTGGAGACGAAGTTTGTGTAAGACTAGAGGGATTTCAAATACCTTGAGAAAAGAACTAAATGAAATTGACACCTTCTTTAACCGGATTGTGAAGATTGAAATTGAACTGTATACATTGGAGAGGGATTATGAAGAGGAACATGTAGCCATAGCTGGGGAAATAAGGCAGAAAAACGAAGAACGATATGAAGAGGTAGAAAAAGAGAAGGAAGAGATGAGACAACAGATCAAAAAGAATGGATTAGCAGTTAGTGAAATATTTTCAACAAGGTTGAAAACCATGGCTTCTGAAATACAAGGATTGAGATTAAGACTGAAGAAAAGAGGAAAGGGAAATGTATTAAAAGGCAAGGAGAGAAAGGCGTATGATAAGGACATTTATGAAATTAGACAGACAATGAACAATTATGCACGGCTGGTTGAAAGGAGAAAGGTTATTATGCGAAAACAAGTGGTGGTTGGTATGAAGAAATTGAGGTTACAAGAGGAAACACAAGATATAGAAAATGAGAAAACAAGAGAACCGTCAAACTTGCATAATTTTTCTACAATGGAGTTAACCGCTGAAGTGAAATCGATGCTAAGAAAAAGTGGTGGATATGTGCCAAATTCATCTGATCGATTAGGAACTGATTGTATTACATATGCTAGAATATTGAAGAAAAGTGTGGAGAGAGTTATGATGAGGTATATATCTAATTTAACTAAATCTGGTTTTAATTTTTTCAAATTTAGAACCAGCAAGGTAAAGAATTCTGAGAAATATAAAAGGTTGCTAAACAGGAGGGGCACTAGTATGAGAATGAAAATAAGGTATAATTTAAATAATCCTCAGGTAGATTTACGAACTAGGGATTATATTTGTAGGATCTTAGAGGTACTAGATAGAACCCTTATCAAATTAAGGAGAAGAGGGAAGCGAAACTTAATTTTGGAGAAAACAGACGATGAGAAGGGGCTCTATAAATTGATGAAATTGTTGAAGAACGATGACATTATATTAAGAGAGAGCGACAAAAAATTGGGATGGTCTTTGAATACATCTAAATGGTATGAAAGGGAATATTTAAGGCAATTAGGGACAGACACGTACAAATGGGTTGGGTCTATAGGGGTGGTAGATGATTTGAAAAGGAGTTGTAGACATGAATTAAAAACAATAGTATGGAATTATGACTATTTACTTAGTAAGGAGGAGCACAAGAAATTTAACCTTTGGAAAAGCGATGGTTATATATTGCCTAGTTTAAATTTGATGCCAAAAGTACATAAATTAAGTTGTGGGGCATGTCCTGAAAATGAAAGGGAGTTAACTGCTAGACCAATTGTGACAGGTCATAGTTGGTGCACCGTGGAGGCCTCTAAATTCTTACAGAATGAACTGAAGTTCATTATTGATCGGTTTAAGGATTTTATTTTGGAGAGTAATTTACCAAATACCTTATTAAAGAGTGGGGCAGAACTTGTAAATATTATTAAGCATAAGAAAATTGAATGTTTTGGGTCTAATTATATGGTTACTTTTGATTTTAAGGATTTGTATACTAACATTCTTTATGAGGATGCTGTAGAAACCTTAAATGATTTGACTGAGATTTTAAATCTAGATGTGAAAAGAAAGAAATTTATATTGGAATTATATTGTTTTTGTAATAATTGGAATTATTTTAATGTAGGTAATGATGTTTATAAACAAGATAAGGGGGTTAGCATGGGTTGTTATTTCAGTAAGGAGATTAGTGATCTTGTTCTGATGTACTCTGAATATAAATATTTGCTAGTGTCTACGGGTAAGGGGCTGAAGGTTTTAAAGAGGTATGCTGATGATGGAATTATGATTTTTTGTGGGGATAAGCCTTATGTAATTCGCGAGGTTAAGAAATTAATGTTGTTTTATCCTAATAATTTGACTATTACCTTGAAATACAATCGAGTACGTGTACAGTACCTTGATTTGTTAATAACTATTGATGATATAACTGCTGTTACAAAGAGGCTTCATTATAGGACATATTTTAAAAAATTCCATAAGTTTGCATATTTAGATCCGGGTTCTAGTCATCCTGCTCATGTCTTCAACGGTTTGATAAAGACAGAAAGTATAAGATATATAAGGAATTCAAGTAATGAAGGGGATTATGAACATTCATTTGATTTGTTTTTAAGGAGATTAATGAAATTGGGTTTTAGAAAAGGATTTATATTAAGAAATAAGGTAGTTTATATGGATTATTTTGCTAGTAGAGGGGGATTAATTTCACAAAGAGAAAGAACAGAGGGGTATATAAGAAATAAGGTCGTGGTTCCTGTTGTTTATAGCAGAAATGATGATTTATATGCTAATGTTAAGGGGATTATAAGGGGTGTTAGGAAGGTAAGGCTTAATAAAAAACTAATGATTGTACCAAGTGTGATGCCTAAGTTTCGAAATATTGTAAGCACTCGCAAAATATTGCATGAGAAAATGGCTAGGTTTTCCTTTAAGCCCTCTTTATAATTCTGGTTTATAAATTGCTGGTATAGATGTTTTATCTAAAGAAATTAGTAGGTTTGGTACTTGAATTATGAACTTAATTTGGAGAAATGTTCTTATATTCTAGGTTATGAAGGATTATTAAATAAAGATATAAATTACTTGATGAAGAGAAGAGTTTTATGGATTATTAATAATTATGCTTTGATTTTGATATTTAAGGGAGAAATATTGTAAATATTGTTATTAATTTACAAATTTTATGGTTTGTGAGGTTTATTAAAGAAGAACTGAAAAAACCATAATAATTATAATTATTACTAAAATGAAAAAGTATTTTTTGATCCAAAAAAAAAAAATAAAAAAAATAAAAAAAAAAAAAAAAAAAAAAAAAAAAAAAAACGGAATTTGGAATAAAAAAACCTTTTTGATAGTAAAATTATTTTAATAAAGTTTATATATAAATTAGTTTTTTTGGGGGAAAAGAACGGAGTTTTTTAACGATGCATGAGCCACCCAGGTTTGTCAAGAACCAACTTTACAAAGAAAGATAATACCAAGTAGTATCATTCTAAGTGACCATACCAGCACAAAGTACCGCGTCGTTCTACAGGCATTTCGCACCATTTAGGCCAGAAAGGGGCCTGACACAACAGGTCATTGGTAGACCGCCCCAAAGGCAGACATGCACCGCCATGCGACAGGACTAAGGCTAGCCAAGCACATGGTATAAACATTGCTTTTTTTGGGGGACAAAATGCAAAGATACAAGTTCCCAAAACCCTAGTCCCAGTCAGTACCAAGGGTAAGACACACAAAACCAAAGCCCACTAAAACGATTCTATTGAGGAAACAGAACCACAGCAGTGAACAATGGAGATGAGGAAACAGAGCTTGGATAGACAAAAAGACCAAGGAAATGGTGAGCCATATAATGCATGGAAGAAGAAGGGGAAAGAACGGGAAAACATTAATACAGTGCCCAAGGCCACAGAGATAGCTCCCAGAAAACAAAGTCTCGCGGAATCGAAGATCAACCGAGACGTGCGCAGATGTAGAGCACAGCATCATAGGACCCATCCGCATCAACCCAGGAGACATGTAAAAATGCAAGGAGTTGTTTTTTGGGACAAAATGCATTAATATAGAACCCCAAGACCACAGCCCCAGCTGAACCAAGGGTAAGACACACAAAAACAAAGTCCACCGGATTGGTTCCATTAAGGAAATAGAACCATAGTACCAATGAACAATGGAGATGAGGAAACAGAGCCCGGACAACAAAGAGACCAAGGAAATGGAGAGCTATACAATGCATGGAAAAAAAAAAAGAGAAGAGAAAAGGATGGGTAAACGCATCAATACATTGCCCCAGGGACACAGAGAAAGCCCACAGAATGCAAAGCCCCACAAAAAACAAAGCCCAGTCGACACATGCGCAGTCGCAAAACTCAGCATCATAGGACCCATCAACAAAAAGCCAAGGAGACATGTAAAAATGCAAGGAATTGATTTGAAATAAGAAATTAAAATATATGTTTATTATTAAAATAAATAAATAAAAAATAATAATTTAATAATAATTAAATTTTAGTAAAAAATTTAAAATTTTTTATATTAGAGAGTTGACGTGAATTAAAATGAGATTAGGAATTTTATTTGGCTTAAATGCTTTGTGAAATTATATATAATATGAGGAGCTTTTTCAATATAACGCGATGGGGTAAGGGACTCTTAAGAGTTAGAATGCTAAGAGGAAGGTTAACATGAAAGCATAATATAGATTTGCATTATTTTCTTTTATATACGGTGCTTCTTGATTTAGTATATCCTTTTGACAAAATTAGAGGAACAATGTAACTGTGTAAAAAAGGGGAGTAGGGAGAATTAAATTCTTAAAATGCTTGAGGGAAAGAAATGCTAATTGTAGTTAATGGGAGCTTTTCTAAGAGTTTGAAGTAATAAATTTTTAAGTGGTAAAATTGACTGATTTAAATGGGTTCAATATGGATTAAATTTTTGTCTGGAAAACTAAGTTTAACATTAACTGGTAAAGAAATTTGTAAGGGGAGACTAACAGTTCTTTCTATTTCTAGGTTACAATAAATGGCAAGAAAAGAGGAGGGAATAGTGGAAGAAAAAAGAGCATCAAGGACATTTATCATACTTTTTAAAAAATAAAAAATGAAAAGATGAAACCAATTTTGTTTGACGAATAATTATTTGGAATAAACCTGTTATTCATTTTAATAAAATGAATAAAATTTTATTACGTTTTGGAGAATAACGACTGATTTTAAACAGTTTGGTGAAATCACAAAGGGTGGGACATGCCCATGAGAGAGGGGGGGGGGGGGGAAGGATATAACCAAATAGAAAAGGAATTTGTAACAACCGGGACAAATAAGAGATTATATTTTCCTGGTTATTACGTTTTGTGAGACAAAATGCAAAGATATAAGACCCAAAAACCTAGTCCCAGTTAATACCAAGGGTAAGATACACAAAATGAATAAAATGAAAGGACACGCCCATGAGAGAGTGGAAGGGGGGGGGGGGGGTATAACCAAATGTAAAGGGAATTTGTAACAACTGGGTCAAATAAGAGATTATATTTTTCTGGTTATTACTTTTTGGGGGACAAAATGCAGAGATATAAGACCCCAAGAACCTAGTGCCAGTCAATACCAAGGGTAGGATATACAAAATGAATAAAATGAAAGGACACGCCCATGAGAGAGTGGGAGGGGGGGATATAACCAAATAGAAAGGGAATTTGTAACAACCAGGACAAATAAGAAATTATATTTTTCTGGCTATTACTTTTTAGGAGACAAAATGCAGAGATATAAGACCCTAAGAACCTAGTCACAGTCAATACCAAGGGTAAGATGCACAAAATGACTAAAATGAATGGTCACGTCCATGAGAGAGTGGGAGGTGGGGGGGGGGGGGGGAGGATATAACCAAATAAAAAGGAAATTTATTAAAAAACCAGGACTAATAAAAGATTAGATTTTTCCGGTTTTTATTTTAAATTTTGTTCAATATTTTTTATCGTTTTGATTAATTTCCTTGATTGGCAAGTAAGCTGTGCAGCCAATTGCTTAGCTTTGATGAGCTCCTGGAGTAATTCCCGGCTCATTGTCGGCCTGGCTCTTCGTCTCCCTGATTCGTTGTTCTTGGCTCTTTTCTGTTTTTTTAGTTTTCTCTCCTATATGGGGTGAAGATTAGTGACGATATTTTTTATAAAATTCAAATATAGTAATTACATGGGAAAATAAAAAATTGATTAGTGAGCTCACTATTTATAGATCCGACCATGTCATTCAAAACGGCAAAATATGTATTCCCTGTCTCATCAGGAGTCCAGAGGGAAGACATGGCAGTAAGGCTGTGGGGGATTGAGGGCAGGGAAAGAAAAATACCGAGAGGAGTGGGGAAGGGAATTTAATGCAAATGAGCTATCAGCCATTGCCAACACGTTTCAACGCCATTTGGTACCAACTGGCTGGACCCTACGTGCATTTTGCTGTGAATGAAGGACATGGTTTAAAAACGTTTTGTTTGCAAATTAATGTCTGTTATGACTTGGGAAATACCTTTTTTCTTTTCTTGGTTTTCCTAATGGCCTTCGTTTTTGGTATGGAAATACCAGCTAGCACTTCATCCGACACGAACGATGCGTCAAAATTTGTATTTGATGCTGGAGCAGCAGAAGATGACTTGGGACATAAACAAATAGGTAAGCTTGAATTGGAATTTGCTATTTACGAGTAGAGTAAAATGATGAAGTGAAGAAGCATGTTTTAAGGCATTCGGAAAAATTAATATAGCTCTTACCATTTTAAAATTTTGATTTTTCCTTTACGCGACGCATGCACTTTTCCTTTAAAAGAGTGAAGGCATAGAAGAATCCCTCGCAATAACTTAATACGAGGATTTTGATTGACGACATAAATTTAAAATTTTGAAATTTGAATCGTGAGGGAAAGCGTAAAAGAAGAGAAAACGGATTCTGCACGCGCAAAATTGTATATTTCGCCACGGTAGCAAATCGTTGGTTAGTAACGAACGCAACGTGACTTAAACTTAATCGGTATTTAAGGGATAGTAAGTTTATAATTCTGTAAAAAGGTTTAAGGAACCGATCTGAAAAACCTGAATATCAATTGAAGAGGAGGAGGATGGAAAAGAATGAACCAGAGTTAGAGTTAGTGAGGACTTGGAGACGAAGTTTGTGTAAGACTAGAGGGATTTCAAATACCTTGAGAAAAGAACTAAATGAAATTGACACCTTCTTTAACCGGATTGTGAAGATTGAAATTGAACTGTATACATTGGAGAGGGATTATGAAGAGGAACATGTAGCCATAGCTGGGGAAATAAGGCAGAAAAACGAAGAACGATATGAAGAGGTAGAAAAAGAGAAGGAAGAGATGAGACAACAGATCAAAAAGAATGGATTAGCAGTTAGTGAAATATTTTCAACAAGGTTGAAAACCATGGCTTCTGAAATACAAGGATTGAGATTAAGACTGAAGAAAAGAGGAAAGGGAAAAGTATTAAAAGGCAAGGAGAGAAAGGCGTATGATAAGGACATTTATGAAATTAGACAGACAATGAACAATTATGCACGGCTGGTTGAAAGGAGAAAGGTTATTATGCGAAAACAAGTGGTGGTTGGTATGAAGAAATTGAGGTTACAAGAGGAAACACAAGATATAGAAAAGTTGTAAAGTTGGTTCTTGACAAACCTGGGTGGGTCATGCATCGTTAAAAAACTCCCTTCTTTTTCCCCCAAAAAAACTATTTATTTAGTTAATTTTATTTCACTTTTTTTTTTTATGAATCATCAATTAATTCGTATCAAAAGAGATTTCAATTAAAACATAAAACTGTTAAAACGAACGATAAAATCCGACGTTTCGAAGTAGTCATGACTCCATTATCAAGGAAAATATAAAAAGATCATGCAAATTACAGCATTTAAACGGTTTTGGCGCGAAGAATAACATAAGAAGGTGCAAAGATTATAAAAATACTTTCGCACTTTCGTACTGTTTTTTCTTTTCCCTTACATAAATCTTTTCCCTTACATAAATCTTTTCCCTAAATTATTTCAAATTTCATACTTCAAATACTATTAATACGGTATTTATATAAGCATAAAATCTCTATTTATTGCATATCTGCGCGCGCTCGGCCCCAGGTCCTTATCCAGCGTTTGAATTCAAATTGCGCGTACAAACAAATGTCGCGAGCAAACTAGCCGAAACGACCCAATGTTGGTTTTCTTTCCGCGCTCGGCTGTTTTGTCTATTTAGTGAATGAAAATGACTATTATTTTTGGATGGCTCAGCAGCTTTTAGTCTTCAGCCAGTATAGTTAGCATCTGCAATCGAAAACATGGCTTGCAGTTTCTGTTTTATCGCTCGTCTCTGCTGTTTTTCGCCCACTGAATCACGGCACCAGTCAAAGGAGAGAGCTCAAAAAATCTTCAATGCTGGACACTGAGGTAAAAGAATAGTTTTATCGTATAAACAAACTACATAGATTGATAACAGTCAGCTCAGACACGTAGGGCCAGCTGTGGTACCACGGTTTGAAACGTGTGGTAGAGAGTTTACCGAATTTATTTGGCAAATTAAAATAATCATCAATTTCATCGAGATTTTACCTGTCTCTCGTGCGCTCGTATTACTTCGGGAGTATTTTGCTATAAATTAATCTCTCTACCGGGTCTGTTCACTGTGCCCCTGACGAGAATGACAGACCTTCTGAACAGATAAAAATTTCCATACTATCAATCTATGTTGTCTATTAATAAGTTTTTAGTGAGCTCACTAAAATGCATGTTTATGAATTTTAATGTTTAGGTACAACTGATTAGTTCAAAATCCAAATTAGTCAACAAACTGTTCCGTTTTCGTTCGATTTTTTGCTGTCTACTTTCGTCCTTTTAAGTCTTAATTCTTCAATTTTTAAGTTTGACTTTTAGGTGTTTTTACGGTGTGACACAAACGAATTATTTCGCCCATTGGTCCAAACATTCTAAATTGAAGGTTTGCAGCGGGTATTATAACATTCGGTATGAAGCTCTAATGTTTTATTACAAATGAAAATATTAGCCACATATTAAGGTTTCTTTTTCTGCTACAATTCTTTTTCTTCTAGCACAAAGGATTCGTTCAGTCCTTCTCTCTTTTGTTTGCTGGTTTTAACGTTCGGTTGTCGGTCACCTTGTTGTTCAGTCGTTCATGGGTTCAGTTGTCCTTTCAATTGTGCTATGATTTTCTGTGCTTCATCTTGGCTGCCCTTCCGTTCGTTCTTTCTCGGTTTGCAATTTTGAGTTGAGCTGTTCGTATCTTGTACATTTTACATAAATGATATACATGTATATGAACTGAAAATTATCAGTGATGAAAATTTTTTTTTTTAAGTTTGGTTTGTTTTGTTTTTTGTTTTGTTTGTTTTTAATCAAAATGCTTATGACGTTTTTTAACTCCTTCTTCAATCCATCTTCTTGCGTCTCTACATTTCTCCTTGACTTGGGGGCTTGTAGTTGCGCTTACATCCCATTCTTTCCCCTTTTTTCTTCCATGCATTATATATCTCTCCATTTCCGTGGTCTTTTTGTCTATCCGAGCTCTGTTTCCTCATCTCCGTCGTTCGCTGGTGCCGTGTTTCTGTTTGCAAAATAGAGCGCGGTCTAGTGGACTTTGGTTTTGTGTGTCTTACCCTTGGTATGACTGGGGCTATGGTCTTGGGGTCCTATATCTTTGCATTCTGTCCCAAACAAAGAAACTAGAAAAATTATGCAAGTTTGACGGTTCTCTTGTTTTCTCATTTTCTATATCTTGTGTTTCCTCTTTTAACCTCAATTTCTTCATACCAACCACCACTTGTTTTCGCATAATAACCTTTCTCCTTTCAACCAGCCGTGCATAATTGTTCATTGTCTGTCTAATTTCATAAATATCCTTATCATACGCCCTTCTCTCCTTGCCTTTTAATACTTTTCCCTTTCCTCTTTTCTTCAGTCTTAATCTCAATCCTTGTATTTCAGAAGCCATGGTTTTCAACCTTGTTGAAAATATTTCACTAACTGCTAATCCATTCTTTTTGATCTGTTGTCTCATCTCTTCCTTCTCTTTTTCTACCTCTTCATATCGTTCTTCGTTTTTCTGCCTTATTTCCCCAGCTATGGCTACATGTTCCTCTTCATAATCCCTCTCCAATGTATACAGTTCAATTTCAATCTTCACAATCCGGTTAAAGAAGGTGTCAATTTCATTTAGTTCTTTTCTCAAGGTATTTGAAATCCCTCTAGTCTTACACAAACTTCGTCTCCAAGTCCTCACTAACTCTAACTCTGGTTCATTCTTTTCCATCCTCCTCCTCTTCAATTGATATTCAGGTTTTTCAGATCGGTTCCTTAAACCTTTTTACAGAATTATAAACTTACTATCACTTAAATACCGATTAAGTTTAAGTCACGTTGCGTTCGTTACTAACCAACGATTTGCTACCGTGGCGAAATATACAATTTTGCGCGTGCAGAATCCGTTTTCTCTTCTTTTACGCTTTCCCTCACGATTCAAATTTCAAAATTTTAAATTTATGTCGTCAATCAAAATCCTCGTATTAAGTTATTGCGAGGGATTCTACTATGCCTTCACTCTTTTAAAGGAAAAGTGCATGCGTCGCGTAAAGGAAAAATCAAAATTTTAAAATGGTAAGAGCTATATTAATTTTTCCGAATGCCTTAAAACATGCTTCTTCACTTCATCATTTTACTCTACTCGTAAATAGCAAATTCCAATTCAAGCTTACCTATTTGTTTATGTCCCAAGTCATCTTCTGCTGCTACAGCATCAAATACAAATTTTGACGCATCGTTCGTGTCGGATGAAGTGCTAGCTGGTATTTCCATACCAAAAACGAAGGCCATTAGGAAAACCAAGAAAAGAAAAAAGGTATTTCCCAAGTCATAACAGACATTAATTTGCAAACAAAACCTTTTTAAACCATGTCCTTCATTCACAGCAAAATGCACGTAGGGTCCAGCCAGTTGGTACCAAATGGCGTTGAAACGTGTTGGCAATGGCTGATAGCTCATTTGCATTAAATTCCCTTCCCCACTCCTCTCGGTATTTTTCTTTCCCTGCCCTCAATCCCCCACAGCCTTACTGCCATGTCTTCCCTCTGGACTCCTGATGAGACAGGGAATACATATTTTGCCGTTTTGAATGACATGGTCGGATCTATAAATAGTGAGCTCACTAATCAATTTTTTATTTTCCCATGTAATTACTATATTTGAATTTTATAAAAAATATCGTCACTAATCTTCACCCCATATAGGAGAGAAAACTAAAAAAACAGAAAAGAGCCAAGAACAACGAATCAGGGAGACGAAGAGCCAGGCCGACAATGAGTCGGGAATTACTCCAGGAGCTCATCAAAGCTAAGCAATTAGCTGCACAGCTTACTTGCCAATCAAGGAAATTAATCAAAACGATAAAAAATATTGAACAAAATTTAAAATAAAAACCGGAAAAATCTAATCTTTTATTAGTCCTGGTTTTTTAATAAATTTCCTTTTTATTTGGTTATATCCTCCCCCCCCCCCCCCCCCTCCCACTCTCTCATGGACGTAACCATTCATTTTAGTCATTTTGTGCATCTTACCCTTGGTATTGACTGGCACTAGGTTCTTGGGGTCTTATATCTCTGCATTTTGTCTCCTAAAAAGTAATAACCAGAAAAATATAATCTCTTATTTGACCCAGTTGTTACAAATTCCCTTTACATTTGGTTATACCCCCCCCCCCCCCTTCCACTCTCTCATGGGCGTGTCCTTTGATTTTATTCATTTTGTGTATCTTACCCTTGGTATTAACTGGGACTAGGTTTTTGGGTCTTATATCTTTGCATTTTGTCTCACAAAACGTAATAACCAGGAAAATATAATCTTTTATTTGTCCCGGTTGTTACAAATTCCTTTTCTATTTGGTTATATCCTCCCCCCCCCCCCCCCCTCTCATGGGCATGTCCCACCCTTTGTGTTTTCACCAAACTGTTTAAAATCAGTCGTTATTCTCCAAAACGTAATAAAATTTTATTCATTTTATTAAAATGAATAACAGGTTTATTCCAAATAATTATTCGTCAAACAAAATTTGTTTCATCTTTTCATTTTTAATTTTAAAAAGTATGATAAATGTCCTTGATGCTCTTTTTTCTTCCACTATTCCCTCCTCTTTTCTTGCCATTTATTGTAATCTAGAAATAGAAAGAACTGTTAGTCTCCCCTTACAAATTTCTTTACCAGTTAATGTTAAACTTAGTTTTCCAGACAAAAATTTAATCCATATTGAACCCATTTAAATCAGTCAATTTTACCACTTAAAAATTTATTACTTCAAACTCTTAGTAAAGCTCCCATTAACTACAATTAGCATTCCTTTCCCTCAAGCATTTTAAGAATTTAATTCTCCCTACTCCCCTTTTTTAACACAGTTACATTGTTCCTCTAATTTTGTCAAAAGGATATACTAAATCAAGAAGCACCACATAAAAACACCGTATATAAAAGAAAATAATGCAAATCTATATTATGCTTTCATGTTAACCTTCCTCTTAGCATTCTAACTCTTAAGAGTCCCTTACCCCATCGCGTTATATTGAAAAAGCTACTCATATTATATATAATTTCACAAAGCATTTAAGCCAAATAAAATTCCTAATCTCATTTTAATTCACGTCAACTCTCTAATATAAAAAATTTTAAATTTTTACTAAAATTTAATTATTATTAAATTATTATTTTTTATTTATTTATTTTAATAATAAACATATATTTTAATTTCTTATTTCAAATCAATTCCTTGCATTTTTACATGTCTCCTTGGCTTTTTGTTGATGGGTCCTATGATGCTGAGTTTTGCGACTGCGCATGTGTCGACTGGGCTTTGTTTTTTGTGGGGCTTTGCATTCTGTGGGCTTTCTCTGTGGCCCTGGGGCAATGTATTGATGCGTTTACCCATCCTTTTCTCTTCTCTTTTTTTCCATGCATTGTATAGCTCTCCATTTCCTTGGTCTCTTTGTTGTCCGGGCTCTGTTTCCTCATCTCCAATGTTCATTGGTACTATGGTTCTATTTCCTTAATGGAACCAATCCAGTGGACTTTGTTTTTGTGTGTCTTACCCTTGGTTCAGCTGGGGCTGTGGTCTTGGGGTTCTATATTAATGCATTTTGTCCCAAAAAACAACTCCTTGCATTTTTACATGTCTCCTGGGTTGATGCGGATGGGTCCTATGATGCTGTGCTCTGCATCTGCGCACGTCTCGGTTGATCTTCGTTTCCGCGAGACTTTGTTTTCTGGGAGCTATCTCTGTGGCCTTGGGCACTGTATTAATGTTTTTCCCGTTCTTTCCCCTTCTTCTTCCATGCATTATATGGCTCACCATTTCCTTGGTCTTTTTGTCTATCCAAGCTCTGTTTCCTCATCTCCATTGTTCACTGCTGTGGTTCTATTTCCTCAATAGAATCGGTTTAGTGGGCTTTGGTTTTGTGTGTCTTACCCTTGGTACTGACTAGGACTAGGGTTTTGGGAACTTGTATCTTTGCATTTTGTCCCCCAAAAAAAGCAATGTTTATACCATGTGCTTGGCTAGCCTTAGTCCTGTCGCATGGCGGTGCATGTCTGCCTTTGGGGCGGTCTACCAATGACCTGTTGTGTCAGGCCCCTTTCTGGCCTAAATGGTGCGAAATGCCTGTAGAACGACGCGGTACTTTGTGCTGGTATGGTCACTTAGAATGATGCTACTTCGTATTATCTTTCTTTGTAAAGTTGGTTCTTGACAAACCTGGGTGGCTCATGCATCGTTAAAAAACTCCGTTCTTTTTCCCCCAAAAAACTATTTTATATATAAACTTTATTAAAATAATTTTACTATCAAAAATGTTTTTTATTCCAAATTCTGTTTTTTTTTTTTTTTTTTTTTTTTTTTTTTTTTTTTTTTTGATCAAAAAATACTTTTTCATTTTAGTAATAATTATAATTATTATGATTTTTTCAGTTCTTCTTTAATAAACCTCACAAACCATAAAATTTGTAAATTAATGACAATATTTACAATATTTCTCCCTTAAATATCAAAATCAAAGCATAATTATTAATAATCCATAAAACTCTTCTCTTCATCAAATAATTTATATCTTTATTTAATAATCCTTCATAACCTAGAATATAAGAACATTTCTCCAAATTAAGTTCATAATTCAAGTAAGTTCATAATTCAAGTAAGTTAGATAAAACATCTATACCAGCATTTTAAAAACCAGAATTATAAAGAGGGCTTAAAGGAAAACCTAGCCATTTTCTCATGCAATATTTTGCGAGTGCTTACAATATTTCGAAACTTAGGCATCACACTTGGTACAATCATTAGTTTTTTATTAAGCCTTACCTTCCTAACACCCCTTATAATCCCCTTAACATTAGCATATAAATCATCATTTCTGCTATAAACAACAGGAACCACAACCTTATTTCTTATATACCCCTCTGTTCTTTCTCTTCGTGAAATTAATCCCCCTCTACTAGCAAAATAATCCATATAAACTACCTTATTTCTTAATATAAATCCTTTTCTAAAACCCAATTTCATTAATCTCCTTAAAAACAAATCAAATGAATGTTCATAATCCCCTTCATTACTTGAATTCCTTATATATCTTATACTTTCTGTCTTTATCAAACCGTTGAAGACATGAGCAGGATGACTAGAACCCGGATCTAAATATGCAAACTTATGGAATTTTTTAAAATATGTCCTATAATGAAGCCTCTTTGTAACAGCAGTTATATCATCAATAGTTATTAACAGATCAAGGTACTGTACACGTACTCGATTGTATTTCAAGGTAATAGTCAAATTATTAGGATAAAACAACATTAATTTCTTAACCTCGCGAATTACATAAGGCTTATCCCCACAAAAAATCATAATTCCATCATCAGCATACCTCTTTAAAACCTTCAGCCCCTTACCCGTAGACACTAGCAAATATTTATATTCAGAGTACATCAGAACAAGATCACTAATCTCCTTACTGAAATAACAACCCATGCTAACCCCCTTATCTTGTTTATAAACATCATTACCTACATTAAAATAATTCCAATTATTACAAAAACAATATAATTCCAATATAAATTTCTTTCTTTTCACATCTAGATTTAAAATCTCAGTCAAATCATTTAAGGTTTCTACAGCATCCTCATAAAGAATGTTAGTATACAAATCCTTAAAATCAAAAGTAACCATATAATTAGACCCAAAACATTCAATTTTCTTATGCTTAATAATATTTACAAGTTCTGCCCCACTCTTTAATAAGGTATTTGGTAAATTACTCTCCAAAATAAAATCCTTAAACCGATCAATAATAAACTTCAGTTCATTCTGTAAGAATTTAGAGGCCTCCACGGTGCACCAACTATGACCTGTCACAATTGGTCGAGCAGTTAACTCCCTTTCATTTTCAGGACATGCCCCACAACTTAATTTATGTACTTTTGGCATCAAATTTAAACTAGGCAATATATAACCATCGCTTTTCCAAAGGTTAAATTTCTTGTGCTCCTCCTTACTAAGTAAATAGTCATAATTCCATACTATTGTTTTTAATTCATGTCTACAACTCCTTTTCAAATCATCTACCACCCCTATAGACCCAACCCATTTGTACGTGTCTGTCCCTAATTGCCTTAAATATTCCCTTTCATACCATTTAGATGTATTCAAAGACCATCCCAATTTTTTGTCGCTCTCTCTTAATATAATGTCATCGTTCTTCAACAATTTCATCAATTTATAGAGCCCCTTCTCATCGTCTGTTTTCTCCAAAATTAAGTTTCGCTTCCCTCTTCTCCTTATTTTGATAAGGGTTCTATCTAGTACCTCTAAGATCCTACAAATATAATCCCTAGTTCGTAAATCTACCTGAGGATTATTTAAATTATACCTTATTTTCATTCTCATACTAGTGCCCCTCCTGTTTAGCAACCTCTTATATTTCTCAGAATTCTTTACCTTGCTGGTTCTAAATTTGAAAAAATTAAAACCAGATTTAGTTAAATTAGATATATACCTCATCATAACTCTCTCCACACTTTTCTTCAATATTCTAGCATATGTAATACAATCAGTTCCTAATCGATCAGATGAATTTGGCACATATCCACCACTTTTTCTTAGCATCGATTTCACTTCAGCGGTTAACTCCATTGTAGAAAAATTATGCAAGTTTGACGGTTCTCTTGTTTTCTCATTTTCTATATCTTGTGTTTCCTCTTTTAACCTCAATTTCTTCATACCAACCACCACTTGTTTTCGCATAATAACCTTTCTCCTTTCAACCAGCCGTGCATAATTGTTCATTGTCTGTCTAATTTCATAAATATCCTTATCATACGCCCTTCTCTCCTTGCCTTTTAATACTTTTCCCTTTCCTCTTTTCTTCAGTCTTAATCTCAATCCTTGTATTTCAGAAGCCATGGTTTTCAACCTTGTTGAAAATATTTCACTAACTGCTAATCCATTCTTTTTGATCTGTTGTCTCATCTCTTCCTTCTCTTTTTCTACCTCTTCATATCGTTCTTCGTTTTTCTGCCTTATTTCCCCAGCTATGGCTACATGTTCCTCTTCATAATCCCTCTCCAATGTATACAGTTCAATTTCAATCTTCACAATCCGGTTAAAGAAGGTGTCAATTTCATTTAGTTCTTTTCTCAAGGTATTTGAAATCCCTCTAGTCTTACACAAACTTCGTCTCCAAGTCCTCACTAACTCTAACTCTGGTTCATTCTTTTCCATCCTCCTCCTCTTCAATTGATATTCAGGTTTTTCAGATCGGTTCCTTAAACCTTTTTACAGAATTATAAACTTACTATCACTTAAATACCGATTAAGTTTAAGTCACGTTGCGTTCGTTACTAACCAACGATTTGCTACCGTGGCGAAATATACAATTTTGCGCGTGCAGAATCCGTTTTCTCTTCTTTTACGCTTTCCCTCACGATTCAAATTTCAAAATTTTAAATTTATGTCGTCAATCAAAATCCTCGTATTAAGTTATTGCGAGGGATTCTACTATGCCTTCACTCTTTTAAAGGAAAAGTGCATGCGTCGCGTAAAGGAAAAATCAAAATTTTAAAATGGTAAGAGCTATATTAATTTTTCCGAATGCCTTAAAACATGCTTCTTCACTTCATCATTTTACTCTACTCGTAAATAGCAAATTCCAATTCAAGCTTACCTATTTGTTTATGTCCCAAGTCATCTTCTGCTGCTACAGCATCAAATACAAATTTTGACGCATCGTTCGTGTCGGATGAAGTGCTAGCTGGTATTTCCATACCAAAAACGAAGGCCATTAGGAAAACCAAGAAAAGAAAAAAGGTATTTCCCAAGTCATAACAGACATTAATTTGCAAACAAAACCTTTTTAAACCATGTCCTTCATTCACAGCAAAATGCACGTAGGGTCCAGCCAGTTGGTACCAAATGGCGTTGAAACGTGTTGGCAATGGCTGATAGCTCATTTGCATTAAATTCCCTTCCCCACTCCTCTCGGTATTTTTCTTTCCCTGCCCTCAATCCCCCACAGCCTTACTGCCATGTCTTCCCTCTGGACTCCTGATGAGACAGGGAATACATATTTTGCCGTTTTGAATGACATGGTCGGATCTATAAATAGTGAGCTCACTAATCAATTTTTTATTTTCCCATGTAATTACTATATTTGAATTTTATAAAAAATATCGTCACTAATCTTCACCCCATATAGGAGAGAAAACTAAAAAAACAGAAAAGAGCCAAGAACAACGAATCAGGGAGACGAAGAGCCAGGCCGACAATGAGTCGGGAATTACTCCAGGAGCTCATCAAAGCTAAGCAATTAGGCTGCACAGCTTACTTGCCAATCAAGGAAATTAATCAAAACGATAAAAAATATTGAACAAAATTTAAAATAAAAACCGGAAAAATCTAATCTTTTATTAGTCCTGGTTTTTTAATAAATTTCCTTTTTATTTGGTTATATCCTCCCCCCCCCCCCCCCCCCTCCCACTCTCTCATGGACGTAACCATTCATTTTAGTCATTTTGTGCATCTTACCCTTGGTATTGACTGGCACTAGGTTCTTGGGGTCTTATATCTCTGCATTTTGTCTCCTAAAAAGTAATAACCAGAAAAATATAATCTCTTATTTGACCCAGTTGTTACAAATTCCCTTTACATTTGGTTATACCCCCCCCCCCCCCCTTCCACTCTCTCATGGGCGTGTCCTTTGATTTTATTCATTTTGTGTATCTTACCCTTGGTATTAACTGGGACTAGGTTTTTGGGTCTTATATCTTTGCATTTTGTCTCACAAAACGTAATAACCAGGAAAATATAATCTTTATTTGTCCCGGTTGTTACAAATTCCTTTTCTATTTGGTTATATCCTCCCCCCCCCCCCCCCTCTCATGGGCATGTCCCACCCTTTGTGTTTTCACCAAACTGTTTAAAATCAGTCGTTATTCTCCAAAACGTAATAAAATTTTATTCATTTTATTAAAATGAATAACAGGTTTATTCCAAATAATTATTCGTCAAACAAAATTTGTTTCATCTTTTCATTTTTAATTTTAAAAAGTATGATAAATGTCCTTGATGCTCTTTTTTCTTCCACTATTCCCTCCTCTTTTCTTGCCATTTATTGTAATCTAGAAATAGAAAGAACTGTTAGTCTCCCCTTACAAATTTCTTTACCAGTTAATGTTAAACTTAGTTTTCCAGACAAAAATTTAATCCATATTGAACCCATTTAAATCAGTCAATTTTACCACTTAAAAATTTATTACTTCAAACTCTTAGTAAAGCTCCCATTAACTACAATTAGCATTCCTTTCCCTCAAGCATTTTAAGAATTTAATTCTCCCTACTCCCCTTTTTTAACACAGTTACATTGTTCCTCTAATTTTGTCAAAAGGATATACTAAATCAAGAAGCACCACATAAAAACACCGTATATAAAAGAAAATAATGCAAATCTATATTATGCTTTCATGTTAACCTTCCTCCGTAGCATTCTAACTCTTAAGAGTCCCTTACCCCATCGCGTTATATTGAAAAAGCTCCTCATATTATATATAATTTCACAAAGCATTTAAGCCAAATAAAATTCCTAATCTCATTTTAATTCACGTCAACTCTCTAATATAAAAAATTTTAAATTTTTACTAAAATTTAATTATTATTAAATTATTATTTTTTATTTATTTATTTTAATAATAAACATATATTTTAATTTCTTATTTCAAATCAATTCCTTGCATTTTTACATGTCTCCTTGGCTTTTTGTTGATGGGTCCTATGATGCTGAGTTTTGCGACTGCGCATGTGTCGACTGGGCTTTGTTTTTTGTGGGGCTTTGCATTCTGTGGGCTTTCTCTGTGGCCCTGGGGCAATGTATTGATGCGTTTACCCATCCTTTTCTCTTCTCTTTTTTTCCATGCATTGTATAGCTCTCCATTTCCTTGGTCTCTTTGTTGTCCGGGCTCTGTTTCCTCATCTCCAATGTTCATTGGTACTATGGTTCTATTTCCTTAATGGAACCAATCCGGTGGACTTTGTTTTTGTGTGTCTTACCCTTGGTTCAGCTGGGGCTGTGGTCTTGGGGTTCTATATTAATGCATTTTGTCCCAAAAAACAACTCCTTGCATTTTTACATGTCTCCTGGGTTGATGCGGATGGGTCCTATGATGCTGTGCTCTGCATCTGCGCACGTCTCGGTTGATCTTCGTTTCCGCGAGACTTTGTTTTCTGGGAGCTATCTCTGTGGCCTTGGGCACTGTATTAATGTTTTTCCCGTTCTTTCCCCTTCTTCTTCCATGCATTATATGGCTCACCATTTCCTTGGTCTTTTTGTCTATCCAAGCTCTGTTTCCTCATCTCCATTGTTCACTGCTGTGGTTCTATTTCCTCAATAGAATCGGTTTAGTGGGCTTTGGTTTTGTGTGTCTTACCCTTGGTACTGACTAGGACTAGGGTTTTGGAACTTGTATCTTTGCATTTTGTCCCCCAAAAAAAGCAATGTTTATACCATGTGCTTGGCTAGCCTTAGTCCTGTCGCATGGCGGTGCATGTCTGCCTTTGGGGCGGTCTACCAATGACCTGTTGTGTCAGGCCCCTTTCTGGCCTAAATGGTGCGAAATGCCTGTAGAACGACGCGGTACTTTGTGCTGGTATGGTCACTTAGAATGATGCTACTTCGTATTATCTTTCTTTGTAAAGTTGGTTCTTGACAAACCTGGGTGGCTCATGCATCGTTAAAAAACTCCGTTCTTTTTCCCCCAAAAAACTATTTTATATATAAACTTTATTAAAATAATTTTACTATCAAAAATGTTTTTTATTCCAAATTCCGTTTTTTTTTTTTTTTTTTTTTTTTTGATCAAAAAATACTTTTTCATTTTAGTAATAATTATAATTATTATGATTTTTTCAGTTCTTCTTTAATAAACCTCACAAACCATAAAATTTGTAAATTAATGACAATATTTACAATATTTCTCCCTTAAATATCAAAATCAAAGCATAATTATTAATAATCCATAAAACTCTTCTCTTCATCAAATAATTTATATCTTTATTTAATAATCCTTCATAACCTAGAATATAAGAACATTTCTCCAAATTAAGTTCATAATTCAAGTAGTCATAACTTCTAAGTTAGTTAGATAAAACATCTATACCAGCATTTTAAAAACCAGAATTATAAAGAGGGCTTAAAGGAAAACCTAGCCATTTTCTCATGCAATATTTTGCGAGTGCTTACAATATTTCGAAACTTAGGCATCACACTTGGTACAATCATTAGTTTTTTATTAAGCCTTACCTTCCTAACACCCCTTATAATCCCCTTAACATTAGCATATAAATCATCATTTCTGCTATAAACAACAGGAACCACAACCTTATTTCTTATATACCCCTCTGTTCTTTCTCTTCGTGAAATTAATCCCCCTCTACTAGCAAAATAATCCATATAAACTACCTTATTTCTTAATATAAATCCTTTTCTAAAACCCAATTTCATTAATCTCCTTAAAAACAAATCAAATGAATGTTCATAATCCCCTTCATTACTTGAATTCCTTATATATCTTATACTTTCTGTCTTTATCAAACCGTTGAAGACATGAGCAGGATGACTAGAACCCGGATCTAAATATGCAAACTTATGGAATTTTTTAAAATATGTCCTATAATGAAGCCTCTTTGTAACAGCAGTTATATCATCAATAGTTATTAACAGATCAAGGTACTGTACACGTACTCGATTGTATTTCAAGGTAATAGTCAAATTATTAGGATAAAACAACATTAATTTCTTAACCTCGCGAATTACATAAGGCTTATCCCCACAAAAAATCATAATTCCATCATCAGCATACCTCTTTAAAACCTTCAGCCCCTTACCCGTAGACACTAGCAAATATTTATATTCAGAGTACATCAGAACAAGATCACTAATCTCCTTACTGAAATAACAACCCATGCTAACCCCCTTATCTTGTTTATAAACATCATTACCTACATTAAAATAATTCCAATTATTACAAAAACAATATAATTCCAATATAAATTTCTTTCTTTTCACATCTAGATTTAAAATCTCAGTCAAATCATTTAAGGTTTCTACAGCATCCTCATAAAGAATGTTAGTATACAAATCCTTAAAATCAAAAGTAACCATATAATTAGACCCAAAACATTCAATTTTCTTATGCTTAATAATATTTACAAGTTCTGCCCCACTCTTTAATAAGGTATTTGGTAAATTACTCTCCAAAATAAAATCCTTAAACCGATCAATAATGAACTTCAGTTCATTCTGTAAGAATTTAGAGGCCTCCACGGTGCACCAACTATGACCTGTCACAATTGGTCGAGCAGTTAACTCCCTTTCATTTTCAGGACATGCCCCACAACTTAATTTATGTACTTTTGGCATCAAATTTAAACTAGGCAATATATAACCATCGCTTTTCCAAAGGTTAAATTTCTTGTGCTCCTCCTTACTAAGTAAATAGTCATAATTCCATACTATTGTTTTTAATTCATGTCTACAACTCCTTTTCAAATCATCTACCACCCCTATAGACCCAACCCATTTGTACGTGTCTGTCCCTAATTGCCTTAAATATTCCCTTTCATACCATTTAGATGTATTCAAAGACCATCCCAATTTTTTGTCGCTCTCTCTTAATATAATGTCATCGTTCTTCAACAATTTCATCAATTTATAGAGCCCCTTCTCATCGTCTGTTTTCTCCAAAATTAAGTTTCGCTTCCCTCTTCTCCTTAATTTGATAAGGGTTCTATCTAGTACCTCTAAGATCCTACAAATATAATCCCTAGTTCGTAAATCTACCTGAGGATTATTTAAATTATACCTTATTTTCATTCTCATACTAGTGCCCCTCCTGTTTAGCAACCTCTTATATTTCTCAGAATTCTTTACCTTGCTGGTTCTAAATTTGAAAAAATTAAAACCAGATTTAGTTAAATTAGATATATACCTCATCATAACTCTCTCCACACTTTTCTTCAATATTCTAGCATATGTAATACAATCAGTTCCTAATCGATCAGATGAATTTGGCACATATCCACCACTTTTTCTTAGCATCGATTTCACTTCAGCGGTTAACTCCATTGTAGAAAAATTATGCAAGTTTGACGGTTCTCTTGTTTTCTCATTTTCTATATCTTGTGTTTCCTCTTTTAACCTCAATTTCTTCATACCAACCACCACTTGTTTTCGCATAATAACCTTTCTCCTTTCAACCAGCCGTGCATAATTGTTCATTGTCTGTCTAATTTCATAAATATCCTTATCATACGCCTTTCTCTCCTTGCCTTTTAATACTTTTCCCTTTCCTCTTTTCTTCAGTCTTAATCTCAATCCTTGTATTTCAGAAGCCATGGTTTTCAACCTTGTTGAAAATATTTCACTAACTGCTAATCCATTCTTTTTGATCTGTTGTCTCATCTCTTCCTTCTCTTTTTCTACCTCTTCATATCGTTCTTCGTTTTTCTGCCTTATTTCCCCAGCTATGGCTACATGTTCCTCTTCATAATCCCTCTCCAATGTATACAGTTCAATTTCAATCTTCACAATCCGGTTAAAGAAGGTGTCAATTTCATTTAGTTCTTTTCTCAAGGTATTTGAAATCCCTCTAGTCTTACACAAACTTCGTCTCCAAGTCCTCACTAACTCTAACTCTGGTTCATTCTTTTCCATCCTCCTCCTCTTCAATTGATATTCAGGTTTTTCAGATCGGTTCCTTAAACCTTTTTACAGAATTATAAACTTACTATCACTTAAATACCGATTAAGTTTAAGTCACGTTGCGTTCGTTACTAACCAACGATTTGCTACCGTGGCGAAATATACAATTTTGCGCGTGCAGAATCCGTTTTCTCTTCTTTTACGCTTTCCCTCACGATTCAAATTTCAAAATTTTAAATTTATGTCGTCAATCAAAATCCTCGTATTAAGTTATTGCGAGGGATTCTACTATGCCTTCACTCTTTTAAAGGAAAAGTGCATGCGTCGCGTAAAGGAAAAATCAAAATTTTAAAATGGTAAGAGCTATATTAATTTTTCCGAATGCCTTAAAACATGCTTCTTCACTTCATCATTTTACTCTACTCGTAAATAGCAAATTCCAATTCAAGCTTACCTATTTGTTTATGTCCCAAGTCATCTTCTGCTGCTCCAGCATCAAATACAAATTTTGACGCATCGTTCGTGTCGGATGAAGTGCTAGCTGGTATTTCCATACCAAAAACGAAGGCCATTAGGAAAACCAAGAAAAGAAAAAAGGTATTTCCCAAGTCATAACAGACATTAATTTGCAAACAAAACCTTTTTAAACCATGTCCTTCATTCACAGCAAAATGCACGTAGGGTCCAGCCAGTTGGTACCAAATGGCGTTGAAACGTGTTGGCAATGGCTGATAGCTCATTTGCATTAAATTCCCTTCCCCACTCCTCTCGGTATTTTTCTTTCCCTGCCCTCAATCCCCCACAGCCTTACTGCCATGTCTTCCCTCTGGACTCCTGATGAGACAGGGAATACATATTTTGCCGTTTTGAATGACATGGTCGGATCTATAAATAGTGAGCTCACTAATCAATTTTTTATTTTCCCATGTAATTACTATATTTGAATTTTATAAAAAATATCGTCACTAATCTTCACCCCATATAGGAGAGAAAACTAAAAAAACAGAAAAGAGCCAAGAACAACGAATCAGGGAGACGAAGAGCCAGGCCGACAATGAGCCGGGAATTACTCCAGGAGCTCATCAAAGCTAAGCAATTGGCTGCACAGCTTACTTGCCAATCAAGGAAATTAATCAAAACGATAAAAAATATTGAACAAAATTTAAAATAAAAACCGGAAAAATCTAATCTTTTATTAGTCCTGGTTTTTTAATAAATTTCCTTTTTATTTGGTTATATCCTCCCCCCCCCCCCCCCCCCCTCCCACTCTCTCATGGACGTAACCATTCATTTTAGTCATTTTGTGCATCTTACCCTTGGTATTGACTGGCACTAGGTTCTTGGGGTCTTATATCTCTGCATTTTGTCTCCTAAAAAGTAATAACCAGAAAAATATAATCTCTTATTTGACCCAGTTGTTACAAATTCCCTTTACATTTGGTTATACCCCCCCCCCCCCCCCTTCCACTCTCTCATGGGCGTTTCCTTTGATTTTATTCATTTTGTTTATCTTACCCTTGGTATTAACTGGGACTAGGTTTTTGGGTCTTATATCTTTGCATTTTGTCTCACAAAACGTAATAACCAGGAAAATATAATCTCTTATTTGTCCCGGTTGTTACAAATTCCTTTTCTATTTGGTTATATCCTCCCCCTCCCCCCCCCCCCCCCCTCTCTCATGGGCATGTCCCACCCTTTGTGTTTTCACCAAACTGTTTAAAATCAGTCGTTATTCTCCAAAACGTAATAAAATTTTATTCATTTTATTAAAATGAATAACAGGTTTATTCCAAATAATTATTCGTCAAACAAAATTTGTTTCATCTTTTCATTTTTAATTTTAAAAAGTATGATAAATGTCCTTGATGCTCTTTTTTCTTCCACTATTCCCTCCTCTTTTCTTGCCATTTATTGTAATCTAGAAATAGAAAGAACTGTTAGTCTCCCCTTACAAATTTCTTTACCAGTTAATGTTAAACTTAGTTTTCCAGACAAAAATTTAATCCATATTGAACCCATTTAAATCAGTCAATTTTACCACTTAAAAATTTATTACTTCAAACTCTTAGTAAAGCTCCCATTAACTACAATTAGCATTCCTTTCCCTCAAGCATTTTAAGAATTTAATTCTCCCTACTCCCCTTTTTTAACACAGTTACATTGTTCCTCTAATTTTGTCAAAAGGATATACTAAATCAAGAAGCACCACATAAAAACACCGTATATAAAAGAAAATAATGCAAATCTATATTATGCTTTCATGTTAACCTTCCTCCGTAGCATTCTAACTCTTAAGAGTCCCTTACCCCATCGCGTTATATTGAAAAAGCTCCTCATATTATATATAATTTCACAAAGCATTTAAGCCAAATAAAATTCCTAATCTCATTTTAATTCACGTCAACTCTCTAATATAAAAAATTTTAAATTTTTACTAAAATTTAATTATTATTAAATTATTATTTTTTATTTATTTATTTTAATAATAAACATATATTTTAATTTCTTATTTCAAATCAATTCCTTGCATTTTTACATGTCTCCTTGGCTTTTTGTTGATGGGTCCTATGATGCTGAGTTTTGCGACTGCGCATGTGTCGACTGGGCTTTGTTTTTTGTGGGGCTTTGCATTCTGTGGGCTTTCTCTGTGGCCCTGGGGCAATGTATTGATGCGTTTACCCATCCTTTTCTCTTCTCTTTTTTTCCATGCATTGTATAGCTCTCCATTTCCTTGGTCTCTTTGTTGTCCGGGCTCTGTTTCCTCATCTCCAATGTTCATTGGTACTATGGTTCTATTTCCTTAATGGAACCAATCCGGTGGACTTTGTTTTTGTGTGTCTTACCCTTGGTTCAGCTGGGGCTGTGGTCTTGGGGTTCTATATTAATGCATTTTGTCCCAAAAAACAACTCCTTGCATTTTTACATGTCTCCTGGGTTGATGCGGATGGGTCCTATGATGCTGTGCTCTGCATCTGCGCACGTCTCGGTTGATCTTCGTTTCCGCGAGACTTTGTTTTCTGGGAGCTATCTCTGTGGCCTTGGGCACTGTATTAATGTTTTTCCCGTTCTTTCCCCTTCTTCTTCCATGCATTATATGGCTCACCATTTCCTTGGTCTTTTTGTCTATCCAAGCTCTGTTTCCTCATCTCCATTGTTCACTGCTGTGGTTCTATTTCCTCAATAGAATCGGTTTAGTGGGCTTTGGTTTTGTGTGTCTTACCCTTGGTACTGACTAGGACTAGGGTTTTGGGAACTTGTATCTTTGCATTTTGTCCCCCAAAAAAAGCAAAGTTTATACTATGTGCTTGGCTAGCCTTAGTCCTGTCGCATGGCGGTGCATGTCTGCCTTTGGGGCGGTCTACCAATGACCTGTTGTGTCAGGCCCCTTTCTGGCCTAAATGGTGCGAAATGCCTGTAGAACGACGCGGTACTTTGTGCTGGTATGGTCACTTAGAATGATGCTACTTCGTATTATCTTTCTTTGTAAAGTTGGTTCTTGACAAACCTGGGTGGCTCATGCATCGTTAAAAAACTCCGTTCTTTTTCCCCCAAAAAACTATTTTATATATAAACTTTATTAAAATAATTTTACTATCAAAAATGTTTTTTATTCCAAATTCCGTTTTTTTTTTTTTGATCAAAAAATACTTTTTCATTTTAGTAATAATTATAATTATTATGATTTTTTCAGTTCTTCTTTAATAAACCTCACAAACCATAAAATTTGTAAATTAATGACAATATTTACAATATTTCTCCCTTAAATATCAAAATCAAAGCATAATTATTAATAATCCATAAAACTCTTCTCTTCATCAAATAATTAATATCTTTATTTAATAATCCTTCATAACCTAGAATATAAGAACATTTCTCCAAATTAAGTTCATAATTCAAGTACCAAACCTACTAATTTCTTTAGATAAAACATCTATACCAGCATTTTAAAACCAGAATTATAAAGAGGGCTTAAAGGAAAACCTAGCCATTTTCTCATGCAATATTTTGCGAGTGCTTACAATATTTCGAAACTTAGGCATCACACTTGGTACAATCATTAGTTTTTTATTAAGCCTTACCTTCCTAACACCCCTTATAATCCCCTTAACATTAGCATATAAATCATCATTTCTGCTATAAACAACAGGAACCACAACCTTATTTCTTATATACCCCTCTGTTCTTTCTCTTCGTGAAATTAATCCCCCTCTACTAGCAAAATAATCCATATAAACTACCTTATTTCTTAATATAAATCCTTTTCTAAAACCCAATTTCATTAATCTCCTTAAAAACAAATCAAATGAATGTTCATAATCCCCTTCATTACTTGAATTCCTTATATATCTTATACTTTCTGTCTTTATCAAACCGTTGAAGACATGAGCAGGATGACTAGAACCCGGATCTAAATATGCAAACTTATGGAATTTTTTAAAATATGTCCTATAATGAAGCCTCTTTGTAACAGCAGTTATATCATCAATAGTTATTAACAGATCAAGGTACTGTACACGTACTCGATTGTATTTCAAGGTAATAGTCAAATTATTAGGATAAAACAACATTAATTTCTTAACCTCGCGAATTACATAAGGCTTATCCCCACAAAAAATCATAATTCCATCATCAGCATACCTCTTTAAAACCTTCAGCCCCTTACCCGTAGACACTAGCAAATATTTATATTCAGAGTACATCAGAACAAGATCACTAATCTCCTTACTGAAATAACAACCCATGCTAACCCCCTTATCTTGTTTATAAACATCATTACCTACATTAAAATAATTCCAATTATTACAAAAACAATATAATTCCAATATAAATTTCTTTCTTTTCACATCTAGATTTAAAATCTCAGTCAAATCATTTAAGGTTTCTACAGCATCCTCATAAAGAATGTTAGTATACAAATCCTTAAAATCAAAAGTAACCATATAATTAGACCCAAAACATTCAATTTTCTTATGCTTAATAATATTTACAAGTTCTGCCCCACTCTTTAATAAGGTATTTGGTAAATTACTCTCCAAAATAAAATCCTTAAACCGATCAATAATGAACTTCAGTTCATTCTGTAAGAATTTAGAGGCCTCCACGGTGCACCAACTATGACCTGTCACAATTGGTCGAGCAGTTAACTCCCTTTCATTTTCAGGACATGCCCCACAACTTAATTTATGTACTTTTGGCATCAAATTTAAACTAGGCAATATATAACCATCGCTTTTCCAAAGGTTAAATTTCTTGTGCTCCTCCTTACTAAGTAAATAGTCATAATTCCATACTATTGTTTTTAATTCATGTCTACAACTCCTTTTCAAATCATCTACCACCCCTATAGACCCAACCCATTTGTACGTGTCTGTCCCTAATTGCCTTAAATATTCCCTTTCATACCATTTAGATGTATTCAAAGACCATCCCAATTTTTTGTCGCTCTCTCTTAATATAATGTCATCGTTCTTCAACAATTTCATCAATTTATAGAGCCCCTTCTCATCGTCTGTTTTCTCCAAAATTAAGTTTCGCTTCCCTCTTCTCCTTAATTTGATAAGGGTTCTATCTAGTACCTCTAAGATCCTACAAATATAATCCCTAGTTCGTAAATCTACCTGAGGATTATTTAAATTATACCTTATTTTCATTCTCATACTAGTGCCCCTCCTGTTTAGCAACCTCTTATATTTCTCAGAATTCTTTACCTTGCTGGTTCTAAATTTGAAAAAATTAAAACCAGATTTAGTTAAATTAGATATATACCTCATCATAACTCTCTCCACACTTTTCTTCAATATTCTAGCATATGTAATACAATCAGTTCCTAATCGATCAGATGAATTTGGCACATATCCACCACTTTTTCTTAGCATCGATTTCACTTCAGCGGTTAACTCCATTGTAGAAAAATTATGCAAGTTTGACGGTTCTCTTGTTTTCTCATTTTCTATATCTTGTGTTTCCTCTTTTAACCTCAATTTCTTCATACCAACCACCACTTGTTTTCGCATAATAACCTTTCTCCTTTCAACCAGCCGTGCATAATTGTTCATTGTCTGTCTAATTTCATAAATATCCTTATCATACGCCTTTCTCTCCTTGCCTTTTAATACTTTTCCCTTTCCTCTTTTCTTCAGTCTTAATCTCAATCCTTGTATTTCAGAAGCCATGGTTTTCAACCTTGTTGAAAATATTTCACTAACTGCTAATCCATTCTTTTTGATCTGTTGTCTCATCTCTTCCTTCTCTTTTTCTACCTCTTCATATCGTTCTTCGTTTTTCTGCCTTATTTCCCCAGCTATGGCTACATGTTCCTCTTCATAATCCCTCTCCAATGTATACAGTTCAATTTCAATCTTCACAATCCGGTTAAAGAAGGTGTCAATTTCATTTAGTTCTTTTCTCAAGGTATTTGAAATCCCTCTAGTCTTACACAAACTTCGTCTCCAAGTCCTCACTAACTCTAACTCTGGTTCATTCTTTTCCATCCTCCTCCTCTTCAATTGATATTCAGGTTTTTCAGATCGGTTCCTTAAACCTTTTTACAGAATTATAAACTTACTATCACTTAAATACCGATTAAGTTTAAGTCACGTTGCGTTCGTTACTAACCAACGATTTGCTACCGTGGCGAAATATACAATTTTGCGCGTGCAGAATCCGTTTTCTCTTCTTTTACGCTTTCCCTCACGATTCAAATTTCAAAATTTTAAATTTATGTCGTCAATCAAAATCCTCGTATTAAGTTATTGCGAGGGATTCTACTATGCCTTCACTCTTTTAAAGGAAAAGTGCATGCGTCGCGTAAAGGAAAAATCAAAATTTTAAAATGGTAAGAGCTATATTAATTTTTCCGAATGCCTTAAAACATGCTTCTTCACTTCATCATTTTACTCTACTCGTAAATAGCAAATTCCAATTCAAGCTTACCTATTTGTTTATGTCCCAAGTCATCTTCTGCTGCTCCAGCATCAAATACAAATTTTGACGCATCGTTCGTGTCGGATGAAGTGCTAGCTGGTATTTCCATACCAAAAACGAAGGCCATTAGGAAAACCAAGAAAAGAAAAAAGGTATTTCCCAAGTCATAACAGACATTAATTTGCAAACAAAACCTTTTTAAACCATGTCCTTCATTCACAGCAAAATGCACGTAGGGTCCAGCCAGTTGGTACCAAATGGCGTTGAAACGTGTTGGCAATGGCTGATAGCTCATTTGCATTAAATTCCCTTCCCCACTCCTCTCGGTATTTTTCTTTCCCTGCCCTCAATCCCCCACAGCCTTACTGCCATGTCTTCCCTCTGGACTCCTGATGAGACAGGGAATACATATTTTGCCGTTTTGAATGACATGGTCGGATCTATAAATAGTGAGCTCACTAATCAATTTTTTATTTTCCCATGTAATTACTATATTTGAATTTTATAAAAAATATCGTCACTAATCTTCACCCCATATAGGAGAGAAAACTAAAAAAACAGAAAAGAGCCAAGAACAACGAATCAGGGAGACGAAGAGCCAGGCCGACAATGAGCCGGGAATTACTCCAGGAGCTCATCAAAGCTAAGCAATTGGCTGCACAGCTTACTTGCCAATCAAGGAAATTAATCAAAACGATAAAAAATATTGAACAAAATTTAAAATAAAAACCGGAAAAATCTAATCTTTTATTAGTCCTGGTTTTTTAATAAATTTCCTTTTTATTTGGTGATATCCTCCCCCCCCCCCCCTCCCACTCTCTCATGGACGTAACCATTCATTTTAGTCATTTTGTGCATCTTACCCTTGGTATTGACTGGCACTAGGTTCTTGGGGTCTTATATCTCTGCATTTTGTCTCCTAAAAAGTAATAACCAGAAAAATATAATCTCTTATTTGACCCAGTTGTTACAAATTCCCTTTACATTTGGTTATACCCCCCCCCCCCCCCCTTCCACTCTCTCATGGGCGTTTCCTTTGATTTTATTCATTTTGTTTATCTTACCCTTGGTATTAACTGGGACTAGGTTTTTGGGTCTTATATCTTTGCATTTTGTCTCACAAAACGTAATAACCAGGAAAATATAATCTCTTATTTGTCCCGGTTGTTACAAATTCCTTTTCTATTTGGTTATATCCTCCCCCTCCCCCCCCCCCCCTCTCTCATGGGCATGTCCCACCCTTTGTGTTTTCACCAAACTGTTTAAAATCAGTCGTTATTCTCCAAAACGTAATAAAATTTTATTCATTTTATTAAAATGAATAACAGGTTTATTCCAAATAATTATTCGTCAAACAAAATTTGTTTCATCTTTTCATTTTTAATTTTAAAAAGTATGATAAATGTCCTTGATGCTCTTTTTTCTTCCACTATTCCCTCCTCTTTTCTTGCCATTTATTGTAATCTAGAAATAGAAAGAACTGTTAGTCTCCCCTTACAAATTTCTTTACCAGTTAATGTTAAACTTAGTTTTCCAGACAAAAATTTAATCCATATTGAACCCATTTAAATCAGTCAATTTTACCACTTAAAAATTTATTACTTCAAACTCTTAGTAAAGCTCCCATTAACTACAATTAGCATTCCTTTCCCTCAAGCATTTTAAGAATTTAATTCTCCCTACTCCCCTTTTTTAACACAGTTACATTGTTCCTCTAATTTTGTCAAAAGGATATACTAAATCAAGAAGCACCACATAAAAACACCGTATATAAAAGAAAATAATGCAAATCTATATTATGCTTTCATGTTAACCTTCCTCCGTAGCATTCTAACTCTTAAGAGTCCCTTACCCCATCGCGTTATATTGAAAAAGCTCCTCATATTATATATAATTTCACAAAGCATTTAAGCCAAATAAAATTCCTAATCTCATTTTAATTCACGTCAACTCTCTAATATAAAAAATTTTAAATTTTTACTAAAATTTAATTATTATTAAATTATTATTTTTTATTTATTTATTTTAATAATAAACATATATTTTAATTTCTTATTTCAAATCAATTCCTTGCATTTTTACATGTCTCCTTGGCTTTTTGTTGATGGGTCCTATGATGCTGAGTTTTGCGACTGCGCATGTGTCGACTGGGCTTTGTTTTTTGTGGGGCTTTGCATTCTGTGGGCTTTCTCTGTGGCCCTGGGGCAATGTATTGATGCGTTTACCCATCCTTTTCTCTTCTCTTTTTTTCCATGCATTGTATAGCTCTCCATTTCCTTGGTCTCTTTGTTGTCCGGGCTCTGTTTCCTCATCTCCAATGTTCATTGGTACTATGGTTCTATTTCCTTAATGGAACCAATCCGGTGGACTTTGTTTTTGTGTGTCTTACCCTTGGTTCAGCTGGGGCTGTGGTCTTGGGGTTCTATATTAATGCATTTTGTCCCAAAAAACAACTCCTTGCATTTTTACATGTCTCCTGGGTTGATGCGGATGGGTCCTATGATGCTGTGCTCTGCATCTGCGCACGTCTCGGTTGATCTTCGTTTCCGCGAGACTTTGTTTTCTGGGAGCTATCTCTGTGGCCTTGGGCACTGTATTAATGTTTTTCCCGTTCTTTCCCCTTCTTCTTCCATGCATTATATGGCTCACCATTTCCTTGGTCTTTTTGTCTATCCAAGCTCTGTTTCCTCATCTCCATTGTTCACTGCTGTGGTTCTATTTCCTCAATAGAATCGGTTTAGTGGGCTTTGGTTTTGTGTGTCTTACCCTTGGTACTGACTAGGACTAGGGTTTTGGGAACTTGTATCTTTGCATTTTGTCCCCCAAAAAAAAACCACCCGGATTCCCAAAGAACGTAGCACTGCCAACACTGGTTTCAATGTTTTTGTGAAGGCTCGAGGGGCTGAGGACAGACCGAACGGTAGGCATTGAAACTCGTACGTCCTGTCCTGGTAAATGAACCTCAGATACTTCCTGTGGGAGGGGTGAATTGGAAGTGCATAATATGCATCCTTCAAATCCAACTTCATCATAAAGTCCCCTTGTTGTAGTAGGGATCTTACCACTTGCAGTCCCTCCATCTTGAAGGACTCCTTTCCCAGGAAACGGTTTAGAGCCCGAAGATTGATAACGGGTCGGAAATCGCCATTTTCTTTTTGTACTAGAAACACGGTTGATGTGAACTGGTCGTCCTGTGGCTGGACCTCTTTCACAGCCCCCTTCACTAACAGGTCTTTGATTGCCAGTGTCATTTGGTGGGCATCTGAGTCGTTTCTTACTCGGGTAATTCTCATACGCCATTGTCTGGGGCGCCTGGAAAAGGGGATCTTGTACCCCTGAATTGTCTGTAATGTCCATGAGTCCTGTGTTATCTTTCTCCAGTTCTGAACAAAAAATTGTAAGCGGGTTGCTGAGCCATTGGTAGGGGGGTTGATCAATTTGAGATGGGGGAACGGATAGTCAGCTCGAGCTGGTTCTGGAGCCGGGCGGCTGGGTGGAGGATCCTTCTGTTCTTGTACGCATACGCTTGGGGGAGTGGGGGTTAAACTTTGAGCCATATCCCCATTTCCGTTTTCCTCCAGCCCGACTGTTGTCAGTGGTGCGGTAATTCCCACGAAAGGGCTGTTCCCTTCCATATGGTTGCTTCGAGAAACGCCTTGAGGTTGTTGGGGTGCTTATAAGCTTGCTGTTAGTTGAGCTATGATCATGCTCGCTCTTGATCTTTGCATGAAATTTATCCGGAAAGAGGTGTTTGTCCGCTGGGATACATTCCCGTAGTGTACGCTTATCAACTTCGGTGAGGAACTCGCTGAAGCGCTTTTGCCTCCAGGCATTGAGGCGGAAGTTGGCATTCCCAAGGAGGACCAGAGCATCCTCCAATAGATCCTTTATGGCATCAGGGTCAGGACCTTCATCCTCATCCTCACCTCCCATATTATCTAGGGCTGCCAGGGCTGCGAGGAGTGGTCGAGCTACAACTAAGAAGGCAGACTGGCGATCAGCCAGGCCATCATCTGATACAAAGAGCTCCTTTGTTTTCATGTAACCGTGTCTCTTTTTGATATCCTCTTTCATGCCAGCCTCCATTGCAGGGGCAACCAGCAGGGACTCTGTGTGTTTAATTTGTGGGTAAGAAGTGGTCAACTCTTTCCACTTCTCCTTGGAGAGAGCCCTGGAGAAGGCCTTAGTTGTGAGATCCAACAGGTCCTGGGAGATGACAGTTTCATGTTCTGTATTATAAAACCGGTCCCCTCGGGAAGTGGTTGGCACCGGTGCCGCATCGGTGGATTTTGTGACTGTCTCAAGACTGTCTTTCTGGTCATTCTGGCCCGGTAAGGAGGGTGAGGCGAAGAGACCTTTCGGGACCGCTGGCATTGTTTTTGCCACTGCCTCCGCAACTAACTTCTCGAAATCTGGGAGTTTTTGTCCGCTGCCCGCCATATGGATCGGGTCAGACGGTTGCAAGTTGTCGGCCTAGGGACAACAGAAGGCGGTCAATGACTCGTACCTTCGACGCTTAACTTCCACTGCTTCACAAAAGCAAACTCATAGAATTGAAATCGAAAGTACTTACTTTTGTTGAGGTTTCTTCAGTCATTTCCGACGGTTAAACCGCGATACTTAAAGGAAAATACGCCAAACAGGCAGAGAAACAGAAAACGTGGTCGGCCGAAACGAAGCCACGAAACGAAGAGGTACAGCGCATGCGCGTAAAATCTTTTATATTGTGGTATCCAGGCCGCGGCCGCGCGACATATGCACCAGTATTGCGACTATCAGTCGGAGGGGGGTGAAGGAGAATGTTTCTTCGTCACTCTGAGATGTATAAGTGTGTAAGAATGAAAATTTCTCAAACTCATTAATAATTCATGACGAGAACACAAAGGAAATCACTACCGTGAAGGAGGTTTTGAAATAGTTTCTTAATTTGCATAGATTTTGGCGATTTTATTCCTTCGTTTTCTCCGCATTTAACGATCAGTTTGAGAAGCTATATCAAACACTCGAAACAGTGTTTCATCAGATTTCCAAACACCTTGAAGTGGTTTAAAAAAACTCGGCTGCGCCTCGTTTTTCCAATCCACCGTCTCGGTGTTTGGAAATCTGATGAAACACTGTTCCTCGTGTTTGATATATTACGTCAAAGACGACCACGACAGCTCTAGCAACTATGTTTAGTTCATTTCTGTTCTTGGTATAACTGTTTGTTAACAGTGACACTGATTCAAACAAAAGTTAAGATGAGGGGATGAATACTGAGTAAGTTTACAGGAACTAGATTTCCACCTGAAACAGATTTTGACGATAAGATTGATGATGATCCCAATAATGAAAACAGAGAACAAAGTTGTAAAGAATTTTACTTGAAAGGGGGAATGAAACTTTTTCGCAGAATAAAAGCTAAATCATTCATTTAGTTATGTTTAATAAAATGGATGCTGAAGATTAATTGCAGAGAGCTCTTGATGCCGTATCCCATGTAAAAATAAGATTTCAGCAAGTAAAACATGTTATATTCGAAAGGAAAGAAAGGAGAACTCTTAAGAAAAAGCCATGGGAGATCCTGAAAATAAGGAACGTGATCAGTTAGATACTGTAGCTCCGTCTGCTCAACATAACGATGAGCAGGATATAAGTGAAGAAACACGGCAATACAGTGAACTGTTTGGTTGTTTTAACCCATGTTTAGATAACAATCACCAAGGGAACAATCTTTCAAGTAATGCTGGAATTTTTTCTACAGCAAATGATAATGAAAAGCTGGTAATTAATCGTATGGATGATAACAGTTATAAAGAACTTGTTCATTCTTTGAACAGAGAACAAATGGAGTTTTTTTTATCATATGTTACTCTCTGTTAAAAACGACGAGAAGCAATTGACACTTTTTAATTGACACTTTAACCTAAATGTCCAATTGCAACATCAAAAACAATATTCGGACATAATATGACAGCATTGCATGATGGGAAAAACTTACAGGAGATAGCCCAGAGGGCACTTTGATTAAGGGTTGCATGCAACAGTTGTGAGCGAGTTGTAGGCTGATTTAGACGCAACCTCGTTCCCAGGGTCTCTCATCTTCCCGCCCCCTGGAGCGAGAGAAGAGAGACCCTGGTCAACTCTGGTCACGTGCCTCTTGGACAATTATATTCCTAAGGAGGGGTCAACGGTGTTTGTAACTTTGTCTCGTTTTCTTCACAGTGGCTCGTGCTGTGCGCGAGTCCGTTGATGTCCGGAAACGGCTCAATCAAACGATTCAAACAAAAGCGAATGAATTATGCGCAAGGATTAAAATGGTTATCGTTCAATAATTTTACAAGCGTATAACGAAACAATGAAATGTAAAGATGTTGTATAGACATTCAAACGACTGGAACTGGTAAATGTTGAACAAAACAACATGCCTCACCTACGAAGAATAAAAGATATCATTCCCGGAGTATCATTATCTTCTCTACCTCGTTTCCTGTTATAAAACCCGGGTATAAAAGTGTAGAGTCTGTATGTCAAAATATTTTTCCACTTCGCCATCGCCCGAGAAAAGACGGCGACAATTTAATGTGCCTGTCGAATGAAGCTTGAAGATCGCCTGCTAAATAGTATGTAGCGATAATTCATCTCAGTTCGGAACAATGCCATATACTGTTAATTTACAGATCCTAAAGCAACTTGCACTCTCAAAACCAGTCGATGTGGATATGTTTTGAAGTCTGCGGATGACCGCCGCTTCACATTTATCGGAAGCCGCCAAACGCTTTTCGGATTTGTTTTGATTTGCAATGCTCTGCTAGAACGAAGAAATATCACACTTTGCCGCCCCTCCCTCAAATCTTTTACTTGTTACATCCCAGATTTTGAGACGCACGTGACCAGAGTTGACCAGGGTCTCTCTTCTCTCGCTCCAGGAGGCGGGAAGATGAGAGACCCTGGGAACGAGGTTGATTTAGACGGCGCGATTCGTACTTGTGTCGTATGTATGGCGTGAGCAGGTTCAATGCGATAGTTGTTCAGGGGCGGATCTAGGGGGTGCAGGGGGTGCGCACACCCCCCCCCCCCCCCCCTTCCTGAGATGACCTGCATCTTTCTAATATAACTGGTATTCTGCAAAGAGAAGAAAAAAACGTGGTTACGTCATTCCTTAGTGGTGCACCCCCTCCTAAGAAAAATCCTGGATCCGCCCCTGTTGTAGGCAAAAGTTGTGCCGTCTAAGTCAGCCTTTAATAAAAAATTTGGAAGCTGTATTTTTAAATTTAAATGCTTCTGCTTTACACAATTAATCTTCTAATATAAAAATCCCCAGGGAGAAAAATAAAGTTTTATCGTGTTAAAACAGAAAAAGAGACAAGAACACCTGACAATTAATCCATTTTTATGTTATCTTTTAAGTTTGTGCTACGCCGTCTAAAGTTTGTCACTAGCAACATAAGCATAACCGAAGCATCAGAATTTGCGTCAAATGAAAACAAACAGTGGTATAGATTGATCCTTATATCGTTATGCACTTATGCTTGCGCTTATGCTTATATTGTTGTCGGGCACGTTTTCACTGGACATACAATCCTTTGATTGAACGTTGTCACTGATCGGTCTCATCCCTACGCGACCAGACCGAAAAGGATTATGGAGAGAAATCAATAGGCCATTTCCGAGTTGGTTGACACTCGTTAACATCCCTCAAACGGACCTTTCCTTTTCACTTTAAGTTACATGAAGTAAAACCTATTTCACACTTAGAGTAAAATTAGAAAAAAAGATCAGTAAAGTATATGCCTCGAACCCGAGTCGTTTGCTTCATAACTAATATCCTTATCCACTATACCAACGTGGATTAGCTGCCGGGAGATGTAATTTTTAACATATTATTTTATAGAGTTACCCATAATAATAAATGAAAGCTAACCGTTTTCAAATCAGTGCTTAACACTAAACACTGGAGATCAATGCTAAACCCCAAATCGCTACTATCTCTGTTCGATCAGTTCTCTGCCCAATAAAATGGGGTTCTGTTCTCTTGTACGTCAGTACTACGGTATAACGATAAAAAATACTACGTGGTGTAAAACCTCACAAGGTGTCCAAGGTCCGTTTGAGAGATGTTAACGAGTGTTAACCTTCCGAGTTGCCTTTAGCCTCTCTATCAAAGCGAGGCTAGGTGCAAAACCTTTCATATGAAAATGAGTTTTCATTTGCATGCAAATAAAACTTATTTGCATGTGAATGAAAACTCATTTTCATATGAAAGGTTTCGCACCTAGCCTCGCTTTGATAGAGAGGCTAAAGGCAACTCGGAAATGGCCTATTCACATTCAATAGCTGCATATATTATCAAACACGTCTTGAGTTCGCCGTGCTGTTTTTTTTTTTTGTTTTGTTTTGCCGAGATAAACTGCTTTATAGAGAGAGGAGATATCGACAATTAAATTGCTACCTCTTCAGTTTTCATCCCGACAACTTGTGTCATCCAAACCGCTCGCCACCGTAGGTCTTCACTGTATGCTCGAGGCATATCTCGGCAAAATAGAAACCGCGCGGCGAACTCAAGACGTGTTTGATAATATATGCAGCTATTGAATGTGAATTGATTTCTCCATAATCCTTTTCGGTCTGGTCGCGTAGGGATACGACCGATCAATGACAACTTTTAATCAAAAGACTGTATGTTATCGGCTTCCGCTTATGCTCATGTCGCCAGTAACGCTTTGTGTAACTCGCTCTTAAAAAGTGGAACATACATTTACGCCAGCTGCCTTTCGCGCAAAACGCTTTTAGAACGAGGAATATCCATGTACTCATTTGCCTTTCATGTAACGCGTTAAGAACGAGGAATATCCATGTACTCATTTGCCTTTCATGTAACGCATTTAGTACGAGGAATATCCATGTACTCATTTGCCTTTCATGTAACTCGCGTTTAGTACGAGGAATATCCATGTACTCCATTTGCCTTTCATGTAACGCGTTTAGAACGAGGAATATCCATGTACTCCATTTGCCTTTCATGTAACTCGCGTTTAGAAACGAGGAATATCCATGTACTCATTTGCCTTTCATGTAACGCGTTTAGAGCGAGGAATATCCATGTACTCATTTGCCTTTCATGTAACGCGTTTAGTACGAGGAATATCCATGCACTCATTTGCCTTTCATGTAACGCGTTTAGTACGAGGAATATCCATGTACTCATTTGCCTTTCATGTAACGCGTTTAGAACGAGGAATATCCATGTACTCCATTTGCCTTTCATGTAACTCGCGTTTAGAAACGAGGAATATCCATGTACTCATTTGCCTTTCATGTAACGCGTTTAGAGCGAGGAATATCCATGTACTCATTTGCCTTTCATGTAACGCGTTTAGTACGAGGAATATCCATGCACTCATTTGCCTTTCATGTAACGCGTTTAGTACGAGGAATATCCATGTACTCATTTGCCTTTCATGTAACGCGTTTAGAACGAGGAATATCCATGTACTCCATTTGCCTTTCATGTAACTCGCGTTTAGAACGAGGAATATCCATGTACTCATTTGCCTTTCATGTAACGCGTTTAGAGCGAGGAATATCCATGTACTCCATTAAAGTGCACCTAACCCCCAATTTTTTCTTTTAATCAATTCAACGACGTTGAAAAGTCGAATAGTGAAATATTTCTTGTTTTTAACGTCGAGTTAGTGAGTTATAGAGATTTGAATTTACAAAATGTTAATTAGATGACGTCAAATATAGAGTTTACCATTATTTCTACTTCAATTTACAATACGCAGTTCACAGCTTAAGGATAATCAATTTAAGAAATACTAAATAAAAACTGTTAATAATCAATTGATTTGTAAAAAAAAATATTACTTGAAGGTGGATAATGAACGAGTCTTGATTTGATGTCATGTTATTAACATTCTGTAAATTCAAACCTCTATAATTCACTAACGCAACTTTAAAAACAAGAAATATTTTACTACTCAACTTTTCAACGTACATAGAATTGATTAAGCGAAAAAACAATTTTGGGGTTAGGTGCACTTTAACCTTTTGTTTAACTCGCGTTTAGAACGAGGAATATTCATGTACTCCATTTACCTTTCGCCCAACACGCTTTTTCGCTTCTAAAACTAGAAATACAGATATTTTTCTTTTATCGTTCGCGTAAATCGGTAACATGTTGGATTTCTAAGAGTCACTAATGAGATGCATTTTTCTGATTTAAAACTCTTCTTTTCTTTTTTAATTATTCAGTTCAGAAAATATTCAAATAATTTTCCAAACTGACATTAAGTAACAACAGAAGTAACCGGTGATTATCTATGGAGGGAATCGAAGGGCAGGGAAAAGTTCACCCAAAAGAAAAAAATTACCTAAGGTTCTATCTCTCCCTCCGGGCCTGACAGTAGCGAGTGCCCATGTCCTCTTAAACTCCACCTTTTGACCCCTTGGGTTTCTGTGTAACGATGTCTTAACCTCGTTTTGTCTTTAACTGAGGTAGTCCATTGTATACACCAAATTGAAGAAACGTTGACTCGTGAAAAGCATAAACCATGAACGATGAGACCGAATGGGATTCTGGGTAGCCAGCATTAGCAAGCTAGTAATATTCTATTCCTTGATAATCAAGACGTTATCTTTGTTTGAGACATTTAAGAGCATGATTTATGCATCCTGTTTTAATATAATGTATATTCTGTCACAGATTAAATTTTCCAACTTCCCAGTAAACCTTTCGGTCGCATCGTTCATGGTTTATGCTTTTCACCCGACAACGTTTCTTCAATTTGGTGTACTTTACAGGATAGATTCGCATGCGTCGATGATGACGTCATATGACGTCATTTATTTGTATACCCGACATGGAATCCGCCATGCTAGGTATTTTGATGTCCAGAAAAATAGCTCTGTTGATCCAAAATTAATTTTTAAATCACTAGAGTGGAAAAATGCAGATACCAAAAGAAATGAATTTAATTAATAGCAAATAAAACTCAACATTTCAGACGGCATGCCTGTTAAAGACCGGTTGTCATGGCCACGTCACGTGTCATACAAAAAACTGCATCCCAGGTTAAAAGTTGCTAAAGAAATAAAAACTACTGGAGAGGGGTGGCATCCACCCCCGTTTCTCGTATGCTCGAGCTTTAATAAAAATCTCCCCTCCCGGATTACAAAAAATAAAACGCGCCAGGTTAATTTGACAAAAGGTGCATTGCTTCCAAAATGCAAATGATGATGTTTTCTCTCGCAGCTTAAAAAATTGGTTATCACGTGCTTTTCTTTGGTTATTTGCGCTTTCATCGCTGAAAAGCGTGCAAACGTTGTTTATCGCAAAATATTCATCAATATTCATGAAATATCGTAGCTCTCGCCGCAAATCAAGCAGGCCGTGTTCGTGTGAATATGTCTCGCATGTTGTAAAACTTTTTGGCGCTCTAGCAGCAACTTGGAAGACTCCAGGTAGACGTTCTGCCAAGGAAAAAGTCGCCCCACAACTCCCACCGAAGGTAAGAGTCGCTTCGCAAAAAGAAAAATACATTTGTTTAGTAAAAGAGAATAAAACTTTGCTCGATGAAGTAAACACGTGCGTTGAACTTCTCTTCGTCTTACAACGTCTCTGCGTTTTGGTATTGCGTTTGTGTTTCAAAAACGTCTCTGGTTTGGTTTATTCCGTTCAAGCTGCATACACTTTCAATAGAATATTTTATAGTTCAACTTAAAGGAGCTGAGGCCTTGAAACAGATGACAGGATGTTAAGAATCGTTTATTCTTTCATTGCATACCATGAACTATTGATAAAATACAACCCTAGTCGTCTGTAAAATAACAAAACTTGAACAGTTTATCTTATCAATCGTTCATTTATATTTCAGGAACTTGAAAGAGTATCAACGTCAGAAAAATAGCGGGATGAAGAAACAGTTCAAAGGATGACAAGGAGGAGGAATCTCATCAAAGATAAGAATTTTGTTTAATTTAGTTCATTTAAGCTTATTTTTTGTACAAATGGTGGCTGAACATAAGGAAATGCTTTAGTTTGTATTAGTATTGAATGTTTTGATTCAGAGGAAAAGCGAATTGAATACCGGGAGGATATTGAAGTTTATTAATTTTGCCGAATTGCTTACTGGGTGGTAATTGTCCGAACCGTCAATCAACAAAGGTCTTAGTTAAATAACTTCTGACAATTTTAATCTCAGCCACCATTTGGACGTTGAGCGATCGTTTGATTATTGGACGATTCAGTTTACGGCTTGTTTTTTGTTCCGGTGAACATTTCTTTATACCAAACCAAGAGAAAATAATAGGACAGAGAGGGAGTCTCCCAGTAATGGGTTTGGGATATCTTAATTGCAAAAAAGTTATTTTTAGTAACAATGCGGACCAATGCGGAAACATTTTCCGGTGAGCTGGTTGACTTCCGGAAGACTCGCTTTCATGAATCAGCGCGTCAAGCCAGGCGAAGTCAGCAAATTTAAAAAATGGCGACCATCGCGGTGGTAATTTCGCATGTGAAAAAGAAAGTAAAATGGTCCTGTTTGAGCTAAGAACGTTATATAGTACCACAGCGGCTGGATACATAGATCTTTATCTATCTTTATACACAAACTGTTGCAACTGAAGCGGTAAAAAGGGGGCTGGACAATTCAACTTACCGGACAGATGCCAATCAACCATCTACTCCAATCTCTTGTAAGCGTCGTTTCTAAAAGTTTGAAGTCACTTTGCTCGATCGATGGCCAGCCCATCCAAACTTTTCAGACGTGAAATAGTTGCATACTGTAGAATTCAAAGTTGTTATGTTTTTTGTAGCTGAAGGATAGGATGATTCTCTTCTGGGAAAATCACTTTTTAGGAATTTTAACACGGCAAGGAGTTAAAAACGCTAAAACCGGTTCACATGCATGTATGGATTTGTTTTCTATAAGCTCACGTTTGGAAGGACTTTGTCAGGAGCATCTTCTTTCCATGGAAATTGAATATCAGTTCTGTTGAGGTCAGCTACCAAGGAACTCTATACTGACAGCCGGGTTAGAGGTTATTTAGAGCCAAAGTGTAAGTAAAATTTCTGGAAAAGTGATTGAATTTTATTTATTCGATAGGCCGCGTGTTCTAAGCTTAAGTTAAATTCATTTAAGCTTAAGCCTAAGTTTTAAACTTAAGCTTAAGTTATTTTTTATTGACTTCAAAAAAAATCCAGTAGACTTGTATTATTTTATTTCAGTGATGTCACCTTAATTTATTCATTGAGCTTTGGGATAAAGGCCACCATTTCTTTTTAGTAAGCTTATAGCTTTTTTAAGCTTAAGACCTTATAATAAAATTGCGGGCCTCCCCTTTGTCAGACAAAAGATCTGAAAGTTTGGCTGACACTGTATGCGGCGTCAAAAAACTTGAATGACCTACTCTAGAAAATAAAGGCAATCAATTAAGAATTGTAGCTAAGGACAAAATGCATTGATCATACACTTAAATTCCACCCAAGGCCATTTTTTTCAATAAATGATTTCGAAAGATCGAGAGCGGATCGATGCCTTGCTTGGAAGCGGCCGCCGTTTACACGCTTTGTATTTAGCATATTTTGCATAAAAAAGTTCTATGGACATCTTTATTTATGTTTTATAAACGATCGATTAGATCCTTTTCCGCCAGTGAGTGTAGGTTGCTGTTATTGGATTATTTCGACAAAATAGTTTCAGAGAAAGGACTTTATTTTCGCGTGTACACGAGTTTCAGCGTCCGACTTCACAAAAATAGTTTCCTGACTTTTCCTTGGATTTTATTTAACGATGCCTCTTTTTAATACGGTTAACACCACTGGCTTATTTTTCATTGAAGTTTGGTTGTAATCTAAGAAGGGAAAGGAAATCCAAAATCGATATTTTCGTGAGTAAACCAAAATATTCACTTCGGACTTTCTAAAATTCGTTTTCTTCGACATTTTCGTGCAAAACATAACAGGATACTTGGCTTACAATTTGTAGCCTCAGCTTGTCTCCACGGCCACAGTTTTACTTTCATAAGTAGTTATTAAAACCAGAAGTGTAGTCCACCTGAAAGTACTAAATTCCCACATTTTTCCGAAAATCTCTGTGATTGAAATTTTAGATCCGAGTATTTGCAAAACCTAATTAAAACCGTGATATTGATTTCTGTCATTTATTTTGATTTTTAAACAGAAATAAACAACTCTGACACATGAAATCATTTTTGTAAGAGATGTTTCTAATTAAGTAAGTTAAAAAACCTAAAAGTGAAATAAAATTAAATAAAATTAAATAAAGTCAGGAATATAATATTTGTTTGAAAATGACAAAATTCTAAAAATGCAATATTGAACTCGCCTTCGGCGAGTCCAGGAGATTTTCGGGAAAATGTGGGAATTTAGTACTTTCAGGTGAACTACACTTCTGGTTTTAATAACTACTGACTTCTTAGATCCAAAGGTTTTTAGTATATATGGTCAGTGAAATTTATTCAGAATGATTAACAATCACTTGCAGTTTGTTTTGACTATGGTTAAATATTTAATGATTTTATAACTACTATATTGTTTGTTGAATTGAAAATGGAAGCGGAAGAAAAAAAATGTAAAAAAAATATATAATTTTAAAAAAATATATTTATATATAATAAAATGATCGCTACGCAAAACCAATCTGATTGTTCGCAATACAAAGCAATTCCTATCTCTCTTTTTGGAATTAAATATTTTGATAAAATATTATATGGTAAAATGTTTATAATTGATAATCACTTTTACAATATATATAGAAATTATCAAAGATTTTATGAATTAAGAAAGAAAGAAGTTAAAAATATAATTGAATCAAATAAGAAAATAAAAATGAAAGAATTAGTTTCAAAATATAAAGAAAGTAAAAAAAGTAATGAAATAGATAAAGAAAAAAGAAAATATTTGAATAGAATAAGGAAAGAAATTAATTATATGAAAAAATATTTAATGAAAAAAGAATATAAGGGAAAAGTTGTATATGAAATAGTTAATGGAAATATATATCTTAATGATTTAGATGAAGATGAAGATGATGTAACTGAATATCCATTTAATCTGTATAAATGGGAATTCAGAATTCTTAAACATAGAAGGTTGAATTATTTTTTGCATACTAGTTATTTACAATATGCTGAAATTAAAAAATTTTAAGGAGACAAAAAAAATATAGAAAAGTATGTACAGTTGAAAAAGAAGTTGAATTGCAAAGATATTTTTCTTTGAGTAGAGATCATAAAGAAATACATAGAGAAATTGAAAAAATAATTGATGAATTTGAAGATTATTTTAAACAATATGAATATATGAGTGATAGTGATGAATATTATGAAGATGATATTGATGGTGAAGAATTTTATATTAATTCAGATGCTGCTTATAATTTATGAATAAATATTAGAAAAAAAATAACCAATAAAAATTATATCCCTTTTTTAGGGATTTTTTTTTATGCCGAAATTTATAATTTAAAAAAAAAAAATTAAAAAAAAAATATATTTATATATAATAAAATGCAACTAACAAGTTTCGAAAACATTTCTAAAGAAAGTCTAATTTTTAACGAAGCCAAACAATATAAAGTCAAGAATTCCAAGATGAAATATCATCGAATGAAAATCGAAACAACTTATCCTAATGGTAAACAAGGTCCTCTTATAATTGAAACACCTTTACTTTTTAGTTTTGGTGTATCTGAAAGAAAGAATCAAGAATCACAAGAATTAGTTGGATATACAATTCCTGTTTGTTTATGGGAAAAAGATAAAGATCCAACAAAAGAAGAAAAACTTTTTTTTAAAGCATTAGAAAATATCCAACAACTTTGTTATGATCATCTTGAAGAAACAATTGGTGTTGAAGAATCACAAAATTTATCACAAATTTTAAATTATAAAAAGAAAGAATATACTGATAAAAAAGGAAGAACTAAAACAGTAATTGATGATAGTGTTTCACCAGTTATATATGCAAAACTTATATATTCAGAAAAATCTAATAAAATTCTATCTTTATTCAAAACAAAAGGAAATAAGAATGTTGATCCATTTGAATACCTTAATCAATATTGTAAAGTAAAATTAGCTTTGATAATTGAGAGTATTTATATTTCTAAATTAGTAAAATCTATTCAAGTTAAAGTTCATGAAGTTTATGTTAGACCATTGAAACCAAGAGAATCATTATTAATGATAGAAGAAAGTGATGAAGAAAACGAAGTAGAAGTCGATGAAGAAGAAAGTAATTCACAGGATTTGTTTTAAACTGAAAATAAAGTATTTGCCCTTTTTAGGGCTTTTTTTTATGTCGCTTGAAACAATTTTTTAATAGTAAATTAGTATTAAAAATCTTTCAAATCACTCAAAGGAATCCACGAATTAAACTTGTCAGGATATCCACTCCATTTAACTAAAGCTAACTTTTTCTTGGTGTCTCGTTTCAATACTTTCTCAATTCTATATATTTCTTGTTTTGCTTTTTGTAATTCTTTTTCATAAAAAGATCCTTTTACTTCTTCTCCCATTAAATCAACAATTTTATAGGTAATAGGTTTTGTAATTAATATTTCATTAACCACAAATATTTCCTCTGTCCAGTTTGGAGTATATCCTTTATCAAATACAGGTCTTTTATATTTTGATATACGAACGAAATCTCCAACCTTAAATTTTATTTTTCCAGGTTTCAAATAAATTAAATCTGAATATAAATTAGCATAAACTTTTTCTTCATTTTCTTTTTTACTAGCTTGAATTGGAGTCATTTTAATACTAGAATGTCTTGTTTTATTATAATCATTAACTAATTTATCAAGGATGTCCCAATAAACAGTATTGTTATTTACACTGAACATCTTAAACATTCTGGTTTTCATTGTTTTATTCCATCTCTCAACAATGCTTGATTTCTCTTCATTCTCTGTATGATATAATTTGATTTTATTCTTTTCAAGAAAATCCTTAAAATGTTTACTGATAAATTCAGAACCTTTATCTGTCCAAAGCATTTTTGGTTTACGTTTACTTTTTTTAAATATATCATCAAATGCTTTACTAACACTTTCAGTCTTTTTGTTTTTCAATGGTTCAATCCATCCATATTTACTAAAAATATCTATTACCATCAGTAAATAATTTATTCCTTTATTCCATTTACTAAACTTTTGCATTTCAACCAAATCTGCAGCCCAGATTTCATCAATCCCATTTGATATTACAGTTCTCTTTGAAAAGTTTCTAGTGATTGGTTTATGTAATTCATCGGCTAATTGTTGAGTCCAATCACTATTATTACTCAACGCCGCTTTACGTTTTTTGACTTTGTCTTCTTTGTCTTCTTTGGTAAACCCAAACCAAGTTTCTGTTTAGTATTTATAATAAATCTCGCTGTTTGCCCCCATTTCGGTATTTCACCATATGGAATCTGATCTAAAGATTTAACCATTTGCCTATCACATTCATTCTTATTTTTTCCCATATCATAACATATATCATGATAAGCAGAAATTTCATCCACTTTATTATATGGTTTAACTTTCCATTCTAATACTTCACCTGTTTTAGGATCATATCTTAATTGATCATTCAAAGGGTTATACGGACCCATGTACTTATAATTTCCTGGAGTCCAACCACCTTTTGGTTTTGGTAATTTTCCAATGAGGCTATGAATATCTACACTACCTCCTTGAAAGTCTAAATCTTTTCTATTTGTTTTATATTTTAATTTTGGTCTTATTTTAGTACTTAGTTGATCCATCATATCTGAAGTTGTTTTTTGTAAAAATGGTTTTGCTTTATCTAAAGCATAATCTAATGCTTTTTTTTGCATGTTTTTATTTCTCATTAATTCACTTGCTCCATATCGCCCCATTTCAACTGTTTTTTTACCTAACCAAGGTAAAGCATGAGTTAAACCTGTTAATGCTAATTCACCAAAGCCTTCTCCTTCTTGCGTTTGTGAAGAAGAAGGCTTTATTAGTTTCCCTGTTTCTTAACAAAACGTGTTTTTTTTATTCCACAAGAAGCACATTTACAGAAAAACATTAATCTTCCATTTTTTGTTGTTTTATATCCACTAGGTTCTACACAATCAGTTTGTTTTTTTTCTTTCACACAATAAGATTTCATTTTATATTAAGATTATATAAATATAAAATAAAAAAAAATGGAAAAAAGTAGATCTGTATTTATAGAGAATGAAATAAAAAACTTGAATGAAATGATAGAATGTATATTAGATAATATTGATTATACTCATGTTAATGAAGATAAAAGAGTATTAAAGATAATTACTTTAGTTTTGAATATAAAGAGAAAACTTGGAATATTAAAAGGATTGATAAAGGGAAGTATATATTTGATTTTTTATAACAATGATTGTTATAAAAAAAAGATTATTCAAAGTATTTTTTAATAAATCTTTCATTAAACATAGTATCACTTAAACTGAATGGTTTTAGTATATCATAAAAATCTTTTTTCATTGACCATTGATGAAGAAAATAAAGACAATAATAACCACAAAGAACACTTTTAATATTTTGATATTGACTTGAGTTGTAAATTATTGGTTTATCATTACTTTTAAATTCTTCAGGATAACCCATTCCAAAACTATCAAAATACCATATAAATCTATTATCATGACTTTTCACACAACAAACCCAATGAGTTCCAACGTTTTCATATGAATCAAGATTTATTATACATGGACTATGATTTTTAGACATATTTTCATCTCTTGAATATATACCTTTGAAATTTGGAATTTTTAAGTATTTTATCCATTTCATTAAATCAATATTACTTAATGGTTTGTTTATGAATTTTGGTTTTATAATATTGTTCCGAGAATTGGAATGCTGTTGAATGGACTGTCCTTCCCTAATAAAAGACCTTTTCCTTTTTTCGTAGTTTTTTTTGACTTTTTTTTTCCCATACCAAAAGTATTTTTTCCCCATTGACCTATAAAAGGTGGAGGTGGCTCATACATTCCTATTCTTAGTGCTCCTTTTCCTTTTGGTCTACCTACTCTTGGTGCTCCTTTTCCAGTAATTGTTTTAAAAGCCTCAATAGCAAGAGGTATACCAATACTAGCTAGTAATGTACCTAATAATCCACCAGATTGTTTTTTAGTTGGTTTTATCACTAATTTACCTCCAGATTGAAGAGCGTTTAATATGTCTTGTTTTTGTTTATTTGTAAGTAGATTTTTATTATCAATGAGTTTTTGAATTTTATCTTGTGGTATTAAAAACCCACCTATTTGACCATTACCACTTATCTTTTTAACAATTTGACTTGCTCCTTCACTTGCTAAACCAGCAAGAGCTGATAATCCAAGTGTTTTAGCTAAAGTTGGTGCAACAGCACGGGCTAATGGAATAATACTACTAAATAAACTTCCTCCCTGTTTCATTACTTTTCTAACTTGTGTTTTTGTTATCTTGATGTCTGTTCCTTTTCCTAATGATTTAGCCTTTTTAATTTTGTTAATTTGATTAGTTGTTAATAGTAATTCATCATTACCACTTGTTTGATTATTTTTCAATCTGATTGTTAAAGGAGTGTTTGTACTATATGCTTTTGCAAGCTTTTTTTTTGATTATCAGATAAATTTATTTTGTATGGATGATAAGTTGTCATTTGAATTTTATTATTAGATTATATAATTTTTACAATTTATACAATTACTAATTCATTTCCAATTTTATCAATTTTCACCATTTCTTCATATAAAACTATTGCATGAATATTAAAGTTAGCAGTTGCATTTCTGCTTAAAGTATATCTGAATATTAATTGTTTAGGATCTCTAGTGATTTTTTCTGTTTGATATGTAAGATCAAAATATATCAATCCATATAGAGAATTATAATTAGCTAAATTAAGTTGTGTTCCTGTATTATAATCATTTTTCCTCATTGCGTATGACATTACATCATTGAATATTCTTACTTTACCTTCACTATCATATTCTGTTTCTGGATAAAATACTCCATTTCCATATTCTAATCTACAGTTTTGTAAGTGAGAAAGAGCATCAGCTTCATTCAATTTGTAAGTATTCATAAGATAAGGATTATCTTCAGCTTGATCATCATTAGGTGGATTTGTTCTTTTCAAGTAAACAAAAATATGTTTAATATTATCAATACTGCTTGATATTTGAAAAAATCCTGATGATCGTGTAGGAGCTGATGATTCATACATTTCCCTTAAATATTTCCATTTTGTTTCTTTCATGAATGAAGTAACAAATTTATCATATAAAGAGTCTTTTGGTGTTAATTTTGGTACCCAAAGTAAAAATTTTTTAACAACAACTCTTCCAGCATCAGTACCATTAGCCATATGAATTAATTCACTGTCATTTTGAAGCTCAATGTTGAATTGTAATTGCATAGGTACAAGCATCTTATCTTCAAGTTCTTCAAAGAAAGAAAAGCGATTTAATGGTATAATAGTATTAATATTTTTAGCACCTTGAGTACCATCATTTGCATTCGCTTGAGATTGTATTCGCCTAGCTTCAAACCCTGAATTAGTATTAGCTGTTGTACCATCAGTATCCAAATACCAGAAACTGTTTTTAGCTACTGATCTGCTATAATCATCAGAATATTCTAACAAATTTTTAACAAAAGTAACTTTATGTAAATTATTAGTATCATAAATTATTTTACCTGCAGATTTAAGCATGATATGATTAATTAAACTATGTGAACCATTTAAAACTGTAATTCTAGCAGCTGCAGCATAACCAGCACCATTTGCTAATTTTTGTAACTCAAAATCTACTTCAAAATATGCGTTATACCAATCGTAAAATGCTGATCTATCACTAATTGTGAATTTATAACCAGTTTTAACTTGATGTTGAGCATTAGCTGGAGTTCTAATCACATCATCTAATTGAAATCTTATCATTTCATTTCTTTGTAAATATTCACTTGATCTGAAAGCCATTTTTATTTTATAAGATTATATAATTTTTATTTTTTTATTTTTATTCCATTACCAGATATTAATCTATTTAATATCATGTCAGTATTTTCTTCTTGTTTTTTAACTGTTTTTGGTAATGTTTGTCTTGTTTGTTTTGTTATTTTAGGAGTGTTTATTCTCATATTACCTAATTTTTTCATTATTAAATCACCAGATTTTTCAGAAATCTTTTTACCTAATCTTTCTCCAGTATGAGAAATCCCTGCTTCTAATGCTTTTTTAGCTATAGGTTTAGCAAATTTTTTGAAAACAGTTGTCATAACACTTCTCATTGGTTTTAAAATATTATCAACAACCAAACCATTACCTTTATGTTTATACATAAATCTACCTAATTTTGGATTATAAAAACGAGAAAATTCGTAAGATTTCATTTTTTTATTATTAGATTTATATTATTTTTTTCAACAATAATGAAAAAGATGTATCCGCCCCATTGAGGTCAATTAATCTTCTTTTTCCATCTGTAATGTAAATTCTTATACTATTAATAGTATTTTTATTTACTGGATTATAAGTAATTCTTTTTGGTTCAAGAGTAAAACTATATGATGGTCTTAAAACAGAAGTGGAAAAACTATAAATAATATCACTATCTTGACCATCTACAAGTGAATCATTAATTAAATCACAATGTATATTTAAAATATCTGTATCTTGACTTAAATTTGGAACTCTAGGACCTACATTTATTTTATCTTTTATAATTTTCTTATCAAATCCTAGTAATTCATAAAAATTACTTTGCGTAAAATCCAGTTGATAATTTTCTTTCAATCTTATTGTTACTCTAAAAGTTGTTACATTGAAAATAATACTGATTGGAAATTCATCCTCTTTTCCAGATTCTTTTATAACAGTTTCTTGTTTAACATGTACGTTGATGTCTTCATAATTCCAAACCCCACCTGGAAAACTGATATCATGAAATGTTCTACCATTATCAGAACTGTATTTGATTAATTGATTTTTATATCCAGCATTAATATTAAACCAAGTAAAACTCATATTAATAACTCGATTAAGACCAATAACATATTGTGCATTGTTGTCTAAAACAATTGGTTTACTAAATTTTGTTGTGAAATTTTCAGGTTTGTTGTTGTTTTTTGTTTTAACAGAATATGATGATAATACTATTTCTCTATCATTTTTATAATAATGATATATTATTGTTTAAAATAATTTTTATAAATCTTTTCATGTTGAGATTTATTTATTACTTTTGTTTTCAAAAGGATGTCTAAAATTGCAATTCCAATGTTATACATTTCAATATTTGTATTACCAGCTATAATAGATCCCACAATTAATTCAAGTTTTTTAAGAAGTTCTTTAGGATCATTGTAAAATGTTACATTTCCACCTTTTTTTATTTTAAGACCTTTACCAGTATTTTTTAATTTATTTCTTCTTTGTGTAATTATTTTACTTTCAATCTCTAGTTCTTTTCTTCTATTAACTAAATCTGTCAAATACCTATCTATTAAATTTATATTATCTTCTAATCTAGGAATTTCTTTAAATCCAAGTCTTTTTTGTTCTTTTTTCATTTTATTAAAATCTTCTAAATTTTTTTTCATTTTTTTTATATTATTTGTATAACTTCTTTTTACATCACCTATATCTTTTACTTTTTTTTCCCAAATTTCAAGTATTTCTTGTTTTGACATTTTATCAATATTTTCTTCAGGAATAGGTAAATTATATCTTTTAAATAATTCATTTTCACTTAAAACTTCTCTTTGCATTCGTTTCAAAGGTGTGCCTGGTGAATATGGTGGTGGAAGATCTTGTGGATCTTCTTCTTCAATTTCTTCTTCTGATATAGTAGGTAAATTATAATCTTTATCTTCTGGTATTTGTTTTTCTTCTTGTGGTGGAACTTCATCTTCATCAATTAAACCTTCTATATCCATTTCTTCATATGGATCTACTTCTGGATAATAATCAATGTCTGTTTTATCTTTCATTTTCTTTTTTGATTTTGTCACTTTGCTTGTTGGTATTGGTAGTAAATTACTAACATTTACATCATCTAATTTTGATGTTATAGGTTTAAATATTTTTTCATAACTTAATTGACTTGTTTCTTCACCTAATTTTTTCTTTGTTATTGTATCATGAACTAAATTGATTTTATTTCCTAATTTTGATTTATTTTCTGCAAGTTTTTGCCATTTCAATAGACTCATTTTATTATAAATATATATTATTCTTTATATTTAAAAATCTTCAAAATCTTGCTCTTCAAAATCATCATCTTCTTCATTTGGTGAAACAGATTGTCTTCTAAATTCTATTAATTTGGATAATTCTGATTGTTCTGGTGGTAGTGGTTTTAGTGGTTTTGGTGGTTTTAATTTTTTTCCTTTTTTTATTTCATCTAATATATCTAATGGTGATTTTGTTGGTGGTGGTTGATATATTGGTTCTTGAAAAAGATCATTTGGATCTGGATAAATATTATTAATATCTTCTTCTATTGGTGAAGGTGGTGGTGGAAAATCTTCTTCATCTTCTTCATCTTCTTCATATTCTTCATCTTCTTCATCTTCTATTGGTGAAGGTGGTGGTGGAAAATCTTCTTCATCTTCTTCATCTTCTATTGGTGAAGGTGGTGGTGGAAAATAATCTGGTTCTTGAAAAAGATCATTTGGATCTGGATAAATATTATTAATATCTCGTTTTTTATTAATTTGTAAATAATAATTTCTATCTAATCTTGAAGTTATAAGGTTTAAATATTTTTTCATAACTTAATTGACTTGTTTCTTCACCTAATCTTTTCTTTAATATTTTATTATTAACCAAATTTATTTTATTTCCTAATTTTGATTTATTTTTTGCAAGTTTTTGCCATTTCAATAGACTCATTTTATATTATCTATATTTAAAATAAAATGAAAATACCAAACTATGATCTAGATGATGACTTAATTTCTAATTTTAAGCGATTACATTCTTTCATGCCAGATCAAAATTTTAGAATGCTTATTTGTGGTCCTTCAGGTTCTGGAAAAACAAATGTTTTACTAGATATGATTCTTAGGTTATTATATTATGATAAGATATATTTATATGCTAAAAATTTAGAACAACCAAAATATAAGTATTTATTAAAAAAATTTAAAAAATCAATTAATAAAGAAGCAGGTTATGAAGTTATAGAACCTAGTAATGATGAAATTTTACCAGTTTCTGAATTAACAGATGATAACCAAAAAGTAGTCATATTTGATGATTTTGTTTGTGAAAAGAATCAAAAACCACTGATTGATTATTTTATTAATGGAAGGCATAAAAATTGTAGTGTTATTTATCTTTCACAAAGTTATTACAAAACACCAAAAGATATACGTCTAAATTGTTCTCATTTTTGTATTTATGAATTTCCAAGTAATAATGAAATTTCTATGATATGTCGTGAAAATAATGTTGATAAAAAGAAATATAGATTAGCTACAAAAGATCCTTATTCTTTTTTATATATTGATAAACCAAAGAAAGAAATATTTAAAAATTTTAATGATATTATATAAATTTAAAATAAAAAAAAATGAGTTACTCAAATGGTTTATTATCAGAATCTAGTAATTATAAAACAACTCAAGGAAAACCAGGATTACAAGGTGTTGGTTTTAAATTAACTTCTTCAGGCGATTATGATATTGAACAAAAACGATTAGTGAATCTTAGTGAAGGTATTAATCCTTCTGATGCTATAACTAATCATCAATTTGAAACTGGATTATCATCAAAACCAAATCCTACTGAAGTTATTCTTGTTAATGGAGCAAATCATATGACTGGTCATCTTGATTTAGGTGGAAATAAAATCGTTCGTCCTGGAGGAATTGAAATGAATCGAAAATTAATTACAAATATGGATACAGATGAAAATAATGATTTATCAGCTGTAAATATGATTACTTTGAAGAAATATCATCCTGATGTACCTGCTCATACTCATGAAGTTACTAAAAATATAGATTTGAAAGAACTTTTTAATGTTGTACAAAGTAAGCAACAAAATTTTAATTATTTAACACAAAATTATAACAATTTAGTTTCTTATAATGATGTAAAGAATATTTTCTTATCACGTAAAGAAGTCTCTCCAATGGAAAATGATATTGATATCAATAATAATCGAATATATAATCTATCAAAATTACCTACATTTGATCATGAAGTACCGAATAAAGAATATGTTGATCAACAAGATAATAACTTAAACAATATGATAAGTGAATTAAACACAAGAAAATTAAGCAATCCTTCTGTAAAGAAGACCTTATAATGCAAAGTCAAAAAATTAGGGGATTGTTAACAGATGAAAATGATCCAAATTCAGCAAGCAATGTTCAATATGTTAAAACAAAAACCAGTGAAAATACTACAAAAATAACTAAATTAGAACAAGATTATAAAGATTATGTTAATAAATCTCATATCTCTTCTACTTTTTACCAAAAAGATCAATTTAGATATTTAATGGAAGATGATGATGAAAGTAGCAGTGAATATGGAATTACAGTATTTGGAATAAATGATTTTTCGGGGAGTCCTCATTTATTCAATAAAAAAGCATATGATTTTAAAATAAATAAAAGTTCAAGTGATAATAAATACTCAGGAAGACTTGGATTTAATTTATATAAAATTCCTGAAGGAGAATATACTATTTGTATTGAATTTTTTCCACTTTCTATGACAAATGTGAGTGTTGATGTTGTAAGTACAAGTTTAAATATTAATCAACAATCAACAAAAAAGTTTTCTAATTATACAAGATCAATTATTCATTTACATAAATGGAAGATTTCCCCACCTGAGTATATTTATGTTGACATGAAATGTGATGGAATTTCATCTTCTCCTAATCAAGGACAAGGATATTTAATTATTTATGGTGTTAAAAATTACGTAGCAGACGTTGAATCAAGTGTTTATGATTCACCATTCAATTTTGAAAATAAGAAAATGGAGATGCAGACGAATATTGATATGAATAATCATGATATTAGTATTAAAAATCCAACAAAAGATGATCAACCTGTTAGTTTAGCTTTTTTGAAATCGTTGAAACAATATTTTGTCATTACAGGTTATCATTCTAATACTGATGGATTTTATGTAAAATTCGATTATGGAACAAATTCAATCGCTTTTCCATTTGATTGCACTTTAGAAACATTAAACTCTCGTTCTTAGCAGAGTAATTACAAACTCTGTTCGTTTTAAAATAAAAATAAATATAATTGGTCAACCAGATAGAATTTTAACTTCTGATGATAATGTTGAACAAACTTTTACAAATATTAATCTACTATATAGAAAAAATGCAAGATTTAGCGTTGAAATAGTAAAAAAAAATCCTACTAGTTCAATTGATTATCCAAAAATACCTATTTCATTTACTTTTACATTCAGTAAAAGTTTATTATAATCATTATAAATAAAATGCCAATCACAAGAATAAAATCATTAAGAAATAAAAAAGAACAAAAAGATATATTCGAATTCAATCATATTGCTTCAACTTTAAATCCTGAGAAAATCCAACAAATAAAAGATTTATACTCTTTTTATCATAAAAAAACATGGATATACAAAAACAGTCAAAGTAAATACAAAAAAATTAATTATATTATGAATATTTCATCTGTGTTACTAGCTTCAGTTGGTGTAATCACAGGTGGAATAACCTTAAACCCTATTATTTTAAGTGTTTTAACTGGAGCTGGAATAATATTAAAAACATATCATGAAATGAAAAATTACAAAGGTAAATTAGATATGGTTAAATTTGGATTTACAACTTATGAAAAAGTGTTGACTAATTTACGAACAGCAATGAGAGGTGGTGAATTCGATTATCAGAAATTCATATCTGATATGAAACTTTTGGATCAAAAAATGATTGAATTAGCACCCTCTTCATCGAAGATTGAAAAGAAATACAATAAAAAGTATAAGACGTAAGAAATTTTAATACTTTTTAGTATTAAAATTATGTTATTTCAATTTCTTTTTTAACTAATTCCCACCATTCTTCATAAAAAACTTTTGTTGGTTCTGAAAGTTTTAGTGGTAGTAATTCATCAACATTATTATAACCAAGAATTATTAAAATATTTTTTATAATAAAAGTGATATTAATAATTCTCTTTCTTTCAAATTGTGTATTTACTTTCTTAATTAAATTTGCATTATCAATTTTATAAAGTATTTCATTAATCTTAGAAATATCATCATTTTTTATATCAAAAGTTTTTTGTATTTCATTGATCTTTTTCTTAAAAAAATACTTTCTTTGGTATACTGATTTTTTTTATAACAACATCTTTCCCAATCAGATATATTAACATCATAATTTAATATTCTTTGAATTTGAAGACCACAATCACAACAAACTTCAGCATAATCAATAATTTCTTTATTCTCATGTTTGCATTTTTCATATATTGGTTTATTTCTTTTTTTCTTTTTTTAGATTTTACTTTTTTCATAAGATCTTAATATGGAAGAATATAATTTAATCTCTTCTTCTATATACATTTTTAATCTTTTATTTTTTCTTTTTTTCTTTTTTTCTTTTTTCTTTTTTTCTTTTTTATAAAATTTTTCTTTTTTATACATTTTATATCTAAACTCTTTTTCAAGATCTTCAATCCCAAATAATCTTCTTAAATATATATATATAATTTCTTTTTTTGTAAATTCAATCATCTTCTTTTATTAAAAAGAAATTTTTTTTTAATTTCTCAAAGCTAAAGTATTAATTTTATTTTTACAAATCAGTCTTTTATCATCATTTCTTTTTTCTTTTTTTCTTTTTTTCTTTTTTTCTTTTTTATAAAATTTTTCTTTTTTATACATTTTATATCTAAACTCTTTTTCAAGATCTTCAATCCCAAATAATCTTCTTAAATATATATATATAATTTCTTTTTTTGTAAATTCAATCATCTTCTTTTATTAAAAAGAAATTTTTTTTTAATTTCTCAAAGCTAAAGTATTAATTTTATTTTTACAAATCAGTCTTTTATCATCATTTGCAGATAATGCTACTTTATTCATTTTCATCGAGTAAATTTGATGATCTTTACTTCTGATTATATTCATTGTTCTCATTTCTTCTTTTTCTGAAAATAAACATTTCTTATAATCTTCAAATGTTATTTCCTTTTTAATAACATTCTTCTTAATTCCTTTACATTTCTTTACTAGGTTATCTTCGATGTCTTCAACTTTAAAAGAATAAAGCTTAGGTCTTAGACCGACAAAATGAGTAATTTGTTTTCCACAAGCTTCATCTTTAAACATACCTATTACTTTCTTATTAATTCCAATTTTAATTCCAGATTTATGATCTTCAGGATAATCACTTGTATCAAACTTTTTTTTGATATCTTTTCTTATATCATGATAAAAATCATCTGTATGAATTTCATACATTAATGAATCTGTATCTGTGAATAATAATTCAGCTTTATTTCCATACTTCTCTCTAATATAATTATAATGAAAATCATACATATGAAATTTTGACAAATCAAGAACAGCTTGACCCACATAAATCGGTTTATTAAAATATATTTCTGTCTTTTTCATATGAACTGCAATTAAATTAGAATCAAATATTGTTGAGCGGTCAAAATTAGGTTTTGATGATAATTTCTTTCCTTTTTCAGCATTATCAAGAAGTATTACATTTTGTCTTTTTCTAATATTTTCAATTGTTTTACCAAAAACTGAATTATTCATTAATTTGAAAAAGTCTTTCTCAAAGGAATTTTTTGATTGTTTTCTTAATTCTGTATTCTTTTCTATATAAGGTTTCATCCATTCAGATTGATAAAATGATATTCCTCTGTGTACTTTTTTAAGCCTAAGTCCTAATTCAAGACATTGTCTAAGATTTCTATAATGTATTACATAATTCTTTTTATTGTAAAAAGTTCCAACAAGTTTCTCAACGGAATCAAAATCTAACTTCTCTGTAGCAAGTGGATAATCATTATGTTCTTTCCATAATTTTTCTGGATATTCAAGATCTACTTCAAATATATAACCATTATTTGTAATTTTCTTTTCCAAAAGTTTAATTACGTTTTCTTTTGAAAGATTTTTCATCCATTTAAAACCATGAGTTGGAAGTTTTTGAATCATTGACCAACCATAAAGATTATTAGCATCAAGATAAGTAATAAATTTTGATTCTTCATTTGGATTATAATTTTTCATATATTTATTATTTGCTTTTGAATATCTTTTTGATATATGAGTAATTCCACCTCTAATTCCTTTTTCAAACATCATTAACATATCATAATCATGCAATAATTGAAGTCTTTGTTTCGTTTCTTTAAGACAAGCATCCCAAGCTAATCCAGGTGATGTATAATAATGAGCTGGATCTAAATTATAATGTTTCAAGCATGTCTTACGAAAGTTTTCAAAGACATCAGCTAAAAGTAATACATCTGTTTTAAGATATAAATCATGATAATCTTTAATGGTTTTACAATTGAAAGAAGACCAAACCTTTATTGCATGATTATAATCTTCATCTGAAATATCTTCATCATTTAATTTAGAATAAAATTTTTCTTTAGGTGGTAATTTGGTTTCTTGAAATTTTTCTATTGAAGTAACATAATCATACGGATATACTCCTTTTCTTGTTAATAAATCAACATTATTATATACTTTTTTTGTTGAGTGAAAATCATTTGGTTGTAAATTTTTAACAAGATTTGCTAAAGAAGTTTGCATAAATTTAAATGAATCAATAAAACGAATTTCAAAATTTAATGACACTATTTCATTTGTCTTTTTCGATTTGTATTCATCAACTTTAATTTTCTTAGAAAATGATATATATTTCTCTTCCGTTGTTGGAATACAAGATAAATCTCCTTTTAATCTTGATAATTGTTTTATAAAAAGATGAGAATCATATCCTTGAAGATTGTGAAATACTACTGGAAGTATTAAAGGTTTTCTACAATTAAGATTACAACTATTATGAGCAGTTCCTCTATATTCACCAGAGAAATGACAATGATCTCTAACTTTTCGGTCTTCTTTTTGAAATGGTTGTTCACAAATATGGCAAACAGATGAATTAATAAAATCTTGTCTATTAGAATTTGTAAATATCATTTTCTTTGGGGAGGTGTATAAATTTTTATACAACGATTTAGTAATTGATTCTAACTTTTTCACAAATATTTTAGAAATATCTTCATCTTCTGTTTTCTTTGTGTAAATTAATGGATTTGGTTCTATTTGAATATCAATATTATCTAATGGTTTGATATAAATACAAAATACACAAGGCTCATGTTTTTGATATTCCATTGTGAAAGAATTATTTGGATCTGGTTCACAGTTTTCCATTGGTTTTGTGAAACATTCAAAATCAGCATAAGCTACAAATGGTAAAGGTAATTTTTAATTATAATTTTTAAAGAAAAGAAATGAGTTTTTAGTAGGCATTTTTACTGCAACTGTTTCATTATTAGAACAATAGCTAATATGTTTATCTAATAATTCCTCTTTTGTAAAATAAGATAAACATTTTTTACAATAATATTTTTTATAATTACTTTTACTAACTTGTGAATTAATAAATCTTGAAAAATTTTTAATAAGTGTATAATGTGATTTTCCATTTTCTTCATAAAGAAATAAATCTATTGATTTATTACAATCTTTATCATTCATTCTTAAAGGATAAAATTTATTATTTTCATTAATTGAAAATACATTTATTCCTGGAAGATCCGTATTTTGTTTTTCAAACTTTTTAATATCTGTTAATTTTACTGGAAAATCTATACCTTTAAAATTAAGATCATTTTCATATTGTTTTAAATCTGATATCCTTTGAGGATGTCTATATTTAGGTTGATGTAGGTGTCTTAAAATACACCACATGAAACATTTGTTATCTTTTCTATTTTCTAAGTTAATTATCGCTTTCTTTTTTGAAATAAAATCAGGAAGTTTAATATAAGATGATCCTTTCAAAGGTTTGTAATCTATAGTATGAATTTCTAATGATAAAACCTCTTTAAAATACCAACCTGAACCATTTCTTTGATAAATTAAAACTTTATTAAGAATTTCTTTAATTATTTTAAACAAAATCTCTTTAACATCTGTACTTTCAAGATTAATATGTGTTTCAGAATTAAAATAAGCTTTATCTCTAATATATATAGGTCTAATTTTATCTTTTTCAAACTCCACTTTTTCCATTAAACAAACTAATATAAATCTAACTTTAATATTTCTATGATTTCTAAGAAATTCTTTTAACTGTGAGACTTTTTCCTTTAAATAATCATTAGGAAAGATGTTTGGTTTTCCTTCAATAACATACTTCTCAGTATGAGAGCAGATTTTTCAAGTTTAATTCCAATTTGATATTCTCTCACTGCTTTTTCAATAGCTTTTCTTAAATATTTTGGAGTATCTTCTGGGAATTTTTTTATTCTTTATACATTCAAGAAAATAATCATCAAATGTTTTAATTTTCTTAGATTTAGGTTTAGATTTAGGTTTTATTTTCTTTCTTAGTTTTGATTTAGATTTCATTTTCTTTATTTGTTTTGATTTAGCTTTATTTATATTTTTTCTTTGTTTTTTTATTCTCTCAATTTCATCAATCAGTTTTTGTTTCTCTTGATTTTTATATTCAGAATACTCTGTTTTCAATTTAGATTGTTCATCTTTTTTTATATTCTTTAATTCTTCGATTGAAAGATTAGTTATATCTTTTGAAGACATTCTTTTATTTCATGTAAATATTATTTTTTTTTTTAATTTTAATTTTATTTTTTTCGCTTCAACGTAATTTCAAAAATATTTTACACTCCCTACAGATAAAAATTAATTAAATCCAGGCTTGTTTTTTTTCACGCTGTTACTTAAATTTAGATATTTTCATAAACTGAAAGCAGGTGTTAAAATATTATGAAACTATGGTTACATTCTGTAGTCATGTGATTAATATTAACCAATCAAAATTGACACATTTTTCATACACATTTGTGTGCTTCATGTGTGTATTTCATTCACATTTGTGTATTTCATTTGTGTAAAGCATTTGTGTTCGAGTTAAAAAAAATTTCCTTCTTCATCTTCCTCGACTTATTATGCCGTATTCACTGAACCAACTCATTGAACGAATGAATACTGCTTCTAAAGCATTGGAAGACAATGAAATTTACATCAAAGAAAACCTATTTACGGTGATTACAATCAATACGGAGGAAATTTTCAAGAATATACATGAAGCTGATTTAGATGAGATGAAAAGTTACATTGAAAAAATGAAGGAAGCTTGTGAAAGACTTGTAACCTCTCTAAATCATGAAGAGTCCAGACGTCGTTTGAAGAAAGAAATTGAGAAAAAGCAAAAAACCGATGAGGAGAAAGTTACAAGAAAAATAACACACAAAAGAAAAAGACAGCAACTGAGAATTGATGAAGCGAAAAAACCTTACAAGATCACACGCGCATCGATGAAAATAGAATGATTTTTAACTGTATCCTTGGATAGAAGTATAAGAAGATTTTCAACCTATTTACCACCGAATTGAAAATGTTCAACTCAATTTCTCTAGAATATTCCGTGAATCATTTAATATTTTTAAAGACAGTCAAAACAAACTGCAGATGTTTGTATTTCAAGAAATGTTAATCATTCTGAATAAATTTCACTGACCATATATACTAAAAACCTTTGGATCTAAGAAGTCAGTAGTTATTAAAACCAGAAGTGTAGTTCACCTGAAAGTACTAAATTCCCACATTTTTCCGAAAATCTCCTGGACTCGCCGAAGGCGAGTTCAATATTGCATTTTTAGAATTTTGTCATTTTCAAACAAATATTATATTCCTGACTTTATTTAATTTTATTTAATTTTATTTCACTTTTAGGTTTTTTAACTTACTTAATTAGAAACATCTCTTACAAAAATGATTTCATGTGTCAGAGTTGTTTATTTCTGTTTAAAAATCAAAATAAATGACAGAAATCAATATCACGGTTTTAATTAGGTTTTGCAAATACTCGGATCTAAAATTTCAATCACAGAGATTTTCGGAAAAATGTGGGAATTTAGTACTTTCAGGTGGACTACACTTCTGGTTTTAATAACTACTTTCATACTTTCATATAAGTTCTTATATATTTGCTGGTTCATACAAACAGAATTTTGTAATATCTGTGATGTCTTTTATCCCGGGTCACAGCTAAGGTAACCGGAAATTCCTGAAGTTTGTCATGCACTCAGTTCGAAGGAACTTTGCAGGTCCACTTTTCCCCAGCAGTTGTTATATATTAAATGAATGAAAACTTTATTTTTTAAATGAAATTCAGACGATACTCCAATGGCGAAAACAAGCAGGCATCGTTTTGGAATAATCTCCAAGGAAAGGCCAGCAAACATTTTTGTGAAGCTATTAAATAATGCGTTTAGTCGGCTGAAACTCGCGCGTTGTTTGTTGAAGTCCTTAAAATTCTCAGTGACCAGTTGTAATCCAATCAAAGCAACTTATTGATTTTTATGAAACATAACTTGGACAAAGTGAACTATGAAGATGTCCGATCCATTGTTTTTTTATTAGAAAAGGTAATAGAAAGCGTGCAACCGACGGCGCTTCTAAACAAGGCATCATCCGTAGTTTTCATTTATAAACGTGGCCTTGGGTATGATGCATTTTCGTATCGAAACTTAGCTAAACTTCTTTAAGCCTTAACACAAAAATTAATAATATTAATTGCCTTTAGTCTAGAGTGGACCAAGTTTTTGACGTCGTGATATCGTGTTCAGCAATCTTTTAAACTGAGGTTAAGCTGTACTTTGATAAATAAAGGGTCGTTGCCGCATGCGAGTTTACTAAAAAGAAATGGTGGCCTTTTATCACAAAGTTCTATGAATAAATTAAGGTGACATCGCTAGAAAAGTGTGTTTTATTTATTCGCTTTTTAAAAATAAAATAATACAAGTCTACTGGATTTTTTCGAAGTCAATAATCCAAAAACGTATAGATGAAAACTAACTACCCATGAATTAAACTTAAGCTTATAAGTTAAAACACGCGGCCTACCGAATGAATAAAATTCAATCACTTTTCCAGAAATTTTACTTACACTTTAGCTCTAAATAACCTCTAACCCGGCTGTCAGTATAGAGTTCCTTGGTAGCTGACCTCAACAGAACTGATATTCAATTTCCATGGAAAGAAGATGCTCCTGACAAAGTCCTTCCAAACGTGAGCTTATAGAAAACAAATTCATACATGCATGTGAACCGGTTTTAGCGTTTTTAACTCCTTGCGGTGTTAAAATTCCTAAAAAGTTATTTTCCCAGAAGAGAATCATCCTATCCTTCAGCTACAAAAAACATAACAACTTTGAATTCTACAGTATGCAACTATTTCACGTCTGAAAAGTTTGGATGGGCTGGCCATCGATCGAGCAAAGTGACTTCAAACTTTTAGAAACGACGCTTACAAGAGATTGGAGTAGATGGTTGATTGGCATCTGTCCGGTAAGTTGAATTGTCCAGCCCCCTTTTTACCGCTTTAGTTGCTGTGGTACTATATAACGTTCTTAGCTCAAACAGGACCATTTTACTTTCTTTTTCACATGCGAAATTACCACCGCGATGGTCGCCATTTTTTTAATTTGCTGACTCCGCCTGGCTTGATGCGTTGATTCATGAAAGCGAGTCTTCCGGAAGTCAACCAGCTCACCGGAAAATGTTTCCGCATTGGTCCGCATTGTTACTAAAAATAACTTTTTTGCAATTAAGATATCCCAGCCAAGGCCCCTAGACTCCCTCTCTGTCCAATTATAATCTCTTGACCAAACAAATGTCAAAATGTAATAAAATTGCTTGCAAAACTCTACCAAAAAAGGAAATCCGATTTTGTTTGGTCGATCGCTTAGCGTGTAGGTACTAACGTTACAGTTATAGCTTCAGTTGATGTGGTGGGTGTTTGTGTTTTTAAGGTGGCACTGGCAGTTTGTCAACTGCAAACTCCTAATTTGGACACGTCAAATTATTTGTTTCCATGGTCACATTGGCTGTTATAAAATAACTTTCTTTTTCAAATATTTTTTCGTATTTTCCTCAGTAATTTTATACTTTTAAACGAAGTACGATTTGATACGAACTAGTAGCTCAAAATTAAAGTTTGTATTTTGTCCACAAATTTGCGAGTTGTTCAGTTAATTTAGAAGAGCAAATATTTATTCAGTTATTTTTCAATGAAATCAAAGTCTGGAATTGTGTTCATAATGGAGCCAAGTAATTGTCTGTTGTATCTTATAAATTGAATCACTTTCTCTAAACTTAGTTTAATTATTTATATATTATAATCCGCAAAGGTTTCACATGCACACGAATGCAGGTGTAGTCCAGTAAACGATCATTTCAAAAAAAGATTTTCATAAATTAGGCTCGTGCGCAATTCAATCTATCACTAGAATGAAAATGGGCGCGTCTAATTGGGTTTTCTAAAATAACCTTCCTTTTAAAATTATTTCAGTTAATTTAGAATGCAAATTTTATTCAATTAATTTTCACTTTAAGTCCGGTGTGTCCTGTTAGTGCACCTTACAATCATTCACACGTTCCCTACATCAACTAATTGACAAGAGAACAAAGCCATTACAAGTTGCTTTCTTTTTTCTTTTTTTTTTCACTTGTTTTTTTTTTTATTTAATCCACGGAAATTATTCTCAGTCACCCATGGAAAAAAATTATTGGGTAGCTATTCCCTCTGTGATTGAGTGCCTGTGTTCTCTTGTCGATTGTAAGTATATTTTTGAGCTTGGTTTATAAAGCCCTTATGTCTGGTGTTGAGGAAACCTGGTGTTTTCGATTATCAATATAGACCTTTTAAATGGTTAATTAAACCCAAGAGTATCAATAGTCTGTCGAGTGTGATTGTCCGGGTGAGTGTAGTTCTGAAAAGAACTGTTGTTGTTGACTGACTGACGTTTCGACAACCTGAGCGGAAGTCATCTTCAGAGTCATGTGAATTGTAAAGTACTACTTGACGACAAGTACTAATAAATGTTAAAGACAAAGACGAACCTAGAGACAGACAAGGAGCGGTATACAAGATCAAATGCTGTAACTGGCTGGACACCATTTACACACTATTGAATCACAGAATTGCCTGGACTCTGGCGAATGTTTGCTACAATACGGACTACTAATTTAGAACAAACTCCACTGAACCGATGCACGGATCGAAACGCGCCAATCACGGACCTGAGTCTCAACAGCCAATGACATCATGACAAAATTGACTACTGAAAGCTAACAATTTACACGGCTATGAAGATGACTTCAGCTCAGATTGTCGAAACGTCAGTCAACACTGAGATCTCTTTAGAACTACAATGTAGACCTGTTATACAGACCAAAAACTATCCTTTGAGGAAGAACAACAGATAACGTTTCGAAGTCAACTGCTTAAGGTGGCTCGATTGGGGTTTTTGAGTAACGATACCTTTTAACTTTAAGAAACTTGTGTACCATCATAAACAATTCAACGAAAAATCGATCGTCACAGCTGTACCAGTGAAAGATTAAAGTTTCAGATGGGGTCGTTTTATGGAAAGAGAAGTTGCCATAGTAACGTAATGACGTCATCTCCCATTTTAAGTTAGACCGACTGTCTTGTCACCAAGAGATAATTTTGGAAAATGCTCTCTGCATGTTCGACCTGATATACTTGTCTCCGCGAAATCGTTCATTTGAGTTTTCTAAACATTGGCTTGAATATGAACTGGTCTGGAGTGTTGTTTCGCATTTTTATCAAAAAGTGACCCGACACTTATTAAAATGGTCGCGAATTTAAAAGCGATAAATGAATTTTGTTAAAACTTAGTCCTTATGAAGATTAATTAATATTTAATACAACTGCCAAGTTTCAAATTCATTGAAACGTTCTAAGGCTGTCAATTTTCAGCCTCAACGTAGGAAAATATGCGCTGATTTTCATGCTAGTTTTTTTTAAAGGTTTTTTTTTATTTTATTATTTTCGTCACTTTACTTACACTTACACTACATTGACCTCAGCGCTTACTTACACAATCGCCTCACACAAAAAATTACATCACTACTTTACACTACATTACATCACTTACAATATAAAAGAAAAAAAAAACACTGCCGTAGGTTTTCTTCTTAAATTCCCTTTAGTAAAGAAATACAATTGAAAGGACAGTAACAAAATTTTAATGTCATATATATTATATCAGTTATTATTAATTTTTCAAAAACTCATTAATAATTCATAAGCCCATTACCCAATCGAATGGTAGATAATACATCACGTGCAGTGACTTTATATCGATAAACCTCATCCTTATTAGTATGCGGTGTTTTATCAGATATAAAGACACTGCACGTGACTTATGAATATAAATTAATTATCAACACAAAAACTGACACAACAAATGGTGACTTTAATATTTTTGTGCAGTACTGTTTTACAAAATCTGGTCTTTCGCCATTCTATTTGGAATCTTCTCAACAAAATAAACAACCAACAGCTTAACAAGTGAGCCGTTATTTGAATGAAGCGACTGGTTCGCAGATGCAAGCTGCTTATTTCTACTCGTTCTCTACCTCTGAAAAAAAAAAATTCAGCTGATTTATCTACCGTACCTGACAACTTTAGTATAGCATTTTTTAGTAGATGTTTTCCCTCAGAACTACAAAATCCCAAAACTTCCGACAGGAGCCGGAAAGCAATGGTCACTTCGTCGAAGACTTGGCACATGTGTGTATGCTAATCAGTCTAGTCTACTTGTTTTTCTCGTATGCTAATTTCCTCTTTGCACAAAAGCGCAATTGTTTTAATTCCGAAGGGACACGCTTTTAAAAGAATGTTTTTGAAGCCGTTCAAAAAACTTGCAGCACGTGTATTATCAGGTGTAAAAACTCTCGGCTTCGCCTCGAGTTTTTAAACCTGATAATACACTACTGCTCGTTTTTTAAACATTACGAGATCGAGTTTGAAGGTAGTAATCTCCACTTTAAAGATATGGATCACTAGATAGAAGGAGTTAGGAGCTATAAAGGGAAAAAAAAAGAACTAAAGGAATCCCATTTAGTGAAATGTTTTAAGAGAGTTCCATTTTCCTTGCGATAATGAATTCCAGGTTATAATTGGCTTTCAGTTTCGCCTTGAAAATGTCAAAAGATGGAACAATTTTATCAATTTTGCATCTGTAAATAAACAATTTTGCTAATAATAGAATATGATTAATCAACATAAAATCTTTGTCTGAATCAAATTTGCCAAAAAATATATCTTTAAACGTGAATTCTAATTCTTTATTATTATAAATTGCAATCCGAGATAACACCTCCTTCCAAAAGAGAGTTGTCACATTACAGAAATAGAACAAATGCTCTAGGAATTCGTCTTCATTCTCACAGAAAGTACAAACAGGAGAATCAACGATTTTGAAAGCAAACAGCTTGTCGTTAGTAAATATGATGCGATTTAACAGCTTACATTGAAAAGCTCTTAATTTCGTATCCAAAGAGACATTAAAAGCTAACGAGTAAATTTTCTTCCAGTCAAAAGAAAGACTTGGATATTTATTTTTAACTCTGGCTTGAGCTGTAGGGGGACTCGCCTTATGGGGCTTGAATTCATTATATATCATTTTGGAGGAGATACTCAACAGGTCAACCTTCTCACCCATAACTGGCAATTGAAAACAGTCTTCGTTTAACTGAAATGGTTCGGAATACGTATTCTCTTTTATAATGTTGCGCCATTCACTAGGTATAGCGTCAACTATTCCTCCCATCAAAACGAATCTTTGACTTAAGGTTAGTTTAGCTCCAAGAATTATCGTACTTTTGAGGAAAATATGATCCTTTGAGACCAAATCCCCAACTTTATTTAAACCCTGCTTACGAAAGAAAGGTTGATATATGGATTTATGAGAATATATTTGTTGTTCCATACTACTTGATTCATTATGTCTTGATAAGAAACTACCTCCTTCGTTTTAAGGTGGGACCATGCCTCAAGACAATCTTTGTGCAGAATATTGGCAAAGAAATAGGTAAATTGCAATAATCCAAATGGCACTGCAAAATAAACTTACCACCTACTTTCTCTAAATAATGATCCAAAACGAATTTCCAAGGACTAATATAGTCTTCGATGTATTCTTTAAGACAGATAATTCGCTGAGCCCGAATCATACATTCTAAATCCATCATCTTCAGACCGCCATCTTCTATATCGTTGATTAACGCCACCCGTTTGACCTTGTCCTTACCATTAGATCATTCGAAACAAAAATTACAGCTGCTTTTGACATAAATTTTGGAATAGCAAATGATTTAACTATTTGAATTTTCCCTTATATGGTAAGCCCCCTCCACTTCCACATATTTAGTGTCTTTTGTATAGATTTAAGAGTTTCCTCGAAATTTTCTATTTTCCTAGACAACTCGTTGTAACTAAAATGCACACCTAGGATTTTTAATGATTTTTTTTTAATTCGTACGGAAACGTTTCCAGTTTTTTTTTTCTGAACCCAAACAAAAAAATTCTGTTTTTCCTGCATTGACGTTGACACCAGATAGTGAAGCAAAGTGCGCAAGATTGCAAAGTAGGTACTCATAAGAAGAATTACCTTTCAAAAAGCATGTCATGTCATCAGCATAACCTCTTGATACCTTGAATATTTTCATCTTGCCGAATACTACATGCCAGAACTTCCAGGGCTAAAATGAAAAGAAAGGGCGATAGTGGTTCATGCTAGTGGTTTGTTGCTCTCATTATGCCCGCGCTCCCATTGTCTCGAATCGCCATGCAATTCTAAATTTCAGTACATAATAAATTAATTAACACTGCACTTCTTTGTTTTAAGGTGGCTCGAAGTAGTTTGTTTTTGGGTCACACTTCCCTTTTTGAATGCGCTTATACATAATCTTTCTTTAGCTCAATAAATCTGAATTTCATACCAGATATTAGGCTTGGATGAAAGTTTTGGATGATGCTTTTTTTATGCTAATCAGTTTTTCCATAGTAACGGTAACAAACATGGCGAAAAACAGTTTTTCCTAAATATCTTTCGATTTTGGGGTTACCCGTGACAAGTGAATAAACGCGCTATAATCTACACATCGTTGCACACAAAATGAGAAAATTTCGATTTTGAATAAATCGCAAAAAGATTTTTTAACATGTGTTTTTCATGTTTGAAATATAAGCGGTCAAAACATTTCATAGGTCTCACAAATTGTCATTAAATTGCCACAGAAAGTTTCCTTGGACTTAAAATATTACTCCCTGTAAATAGCTCTGACTGACTCCTCGGCTGATTCTGCAGCGATTTGATACAATAGAGATGCATAATGAAGCAACAAGCCACAAGCGCGAAAATCAGCTCAAAATTTTTCTGAGTTGGCGCTAAAAATTGACAGCCTTGGAATGTTTGAATGAATTTGAAACTTGGAGATTGTATTAAAGATTAATTAATTTTCATGAGGACTAAGTTTAAAAAAAAATCATCTATCGCTTTTTAATTCATGACTATTTTAATAAGTGTAGGGTCCATTTTTTATATAAAAGCGAAATAACACTCCAGGCCAGTTCATATTCAAGCCAATATTTCTGAAATTCAAACTGAGCGATTTCCTTGAGATTTTTACTCAAGGTATTTGGATGGTATAAAATTCATTTAAGACCAAAATATTATTTTATCAAGCCTTGTAGACAGAATTTTAAAAAAATATTGGTAGTTTCTTGGTGTTGCGGATGGTGTGATCAGCAAATGACGTAAAACAAACGATTCAAAAGACACTGAACAATACCCACACCACAACACAAAAGCTAACCAACAATGGCTTCCGCAACACCAAGAAACACCCAAAATATTTCAAAATTCTTTTGATTTTGGTTATATTTAAACATCTCAAAACTTCGCTCGAAATTTTCTCGAAAACGCTTCCATAGAAAATCTTAAAATTTTGAAGACCTTAGGACAAGTACGTCAGGTCGAAGATCCAGAGAGCATTTTCCAAAATTACCTCATGATGACAAGTAATTCGGTTTTATGTAAAACAGGGAATGACGTCATAACGTTGCTATGGCAACTCCGATATCGATAAAACTTGTATCATCTGAAACTTTAATCTTTCTCTAGTACAGCTGTGGCAATCGATTTTCCGTTGGATCGTTTATGATGGTACATAGGTTTCTCCAAGTTAAAAGGTATCGTCACTCAAAATACCAGTCGAGCCACCTTAACATTTCAAACAAAATCATTAACAGTTTAGTTAATCATTTTTTTACTTGGTTACTCGATTTAAATTCTCAGAAAAAAATGTTTCGAGTTTTTAAATATCGTTTGTCCTTCAAGGTCATTTTTCCAACCATTTTAGCAAAATGAAACGGAAACTGACTTTGAAAACAACTGGCACATCTTCTTCTATGATCTCAATTTGTAAATTGTTTGTTTGAACAAGTTCAACACACTAAAATACTGAGCAAAATATTAACTCAATCGCGAAATTTCTTAGAAAGAATAACTTGGCCTTGACTTATGAGATTTTAAATTGTTTTTTTAAGTAAATAGGAAAATTTTCTGTTTTTTTTTTTATGCTGCCGGATATTTTATTAAAAATTAAATTCACTTACGTCAATTTGGACAAGAGATAAAAAGACGAATTATGTTTATTTTGGTTTCGTTTATTATTATCATGGTCTGTATAACACCTTGATTTGATTCAGGCTTCTATTAAAAATAAATTTAAATTGACAAAAAGAAACGTTTATAGGGTAAGACGTAAAACCAGACATTGGGCATTATAGATGGGCTCCCTTAAATTTAGTTTTTAAGTGGAGGAAAAGACGTTTTTCTGTTGGCATTCGATGTAGCACAGAATGAAACATTTTAGTTTGATTTTGATAAATTGGTCTTTTGCACAATAGCATCTCTAGAAAGAAAGTGGAGCCAAGCAGTTGTCTTCTAAAGGTTCTAAATTATGACTTGCTCTAAAGTTTGCGAACGTTTATTTTGAAAAAATGGGCTCATGCAATTGTTCGTTGAATACTCCAAACTTAGCAAACAGTAATAAAAAAAGATTGTGATAAATTGGACTCGTGCACAACAAGATCTGTAGGAAGAATGAGGAGCCAAGCAATTGTGGATGTTATAAATTATGACTTACTCCAAACTTAGATATTTTATACAATAAGATCTCTCGGAAAAAAATGGAGCCATGCAATTGTCTATTGAATGTTTTAAATTATTTCACTTGCTCAAATCTCAGCAAAAGGTCATTTTTTTGTGCTTAGTCCACTTACTTTCTATTATTTTTCTGTGCTACAAAGAAAACTGGCGAACAGTTAAAGGTCTTGTTATTAAAAGTAATATGGCAAGCTATGAAAAATAAAAAAAATTAATATACAGTATACTGAAACAATTTTCATAGGTTGCCATGTTTCTTCTAATGTCCTTCATGTATACACTAATTTTAAAGATTTAAGGCTGGTTTTCACTGTCGACTGAAATATTAGTGCAAACATATGAACACACTTTTTCTTCTTTTGCTGTCTTCGTAGGATCGAATTGACACGGCATAAGCATAGGCACAAGATAAAGAACTTGGTCATTTTTCTTGTGATTATGTTTATTTCGCATCAATTCCTTATAAGGGCAACATAAGAAGAACAAGTATGTTTGTTTTTCTTATATTTGTGACGTTTGTGAAAACCAGCGTTAAATCGTGAGGTTCGTTACAATTTTTTGCACGAGATGTTGTATACTCTTTTGGCGGGTTTATATTTTAAGCTGTTTTCCTTGAAATTTTTTTTATCAAAAACTTTTCAAGGGGTGCTCTGTTAATTTTTGTGCCAGAATTGTTACCAGGGGAAACGCTGTGCAAATTGTTCCAAATTTTCCCGCCAAAAGACTTAGTATATATAGGAAGAAAAATTTTGTCACACCTTTTACTTAATTAACTTGTTGAATAAGCATTGACAATATAAATAATAAAGGCATTAATTAGTTTATATCTTGCTCTCTTCAGAAAACGTTTGTAATAACAATAAATGGAGTAAATAATAAAGAACTCTTTTATTGACTTATAGTTATTTATTAAGTACAATATACAACATTAGTGAATATTTAAAAAAAAAAACGGCGCATGCGTATTTTGGGCGCCCGTATTTTTTCTAAGTCTTTTGGCGGGAAAATATTAGAAATTTGAACAGCGTTTTATACCATATAAAAAAAGCACTGTACATGCAAAATATTTCAAAAAGTCGAGTTAGTAGCAAAAAGGTCTAGTTGTTTCTGTCCTTCAAACCGAAGTTTTCACGGAATTAAGTGCTTTTGACTGCTACAACCAACACGAGAATTGTCTCGTGGACTTGGAAACATAAATTTGGGCACTTTGCTTTGTAAATGCAGCATAAATTAAAGTCTGTAGGCAAACTTTGTACCGTGTTAATGAGGGTCTATTATAGTGGGGTCGCACATTCTGCAAACCGCCAGATAAACCGCGGCGAAGCTACCTGTACGCACGTACGCACATGAAAAAATGGAAAAAAATAGATTTGGGACTTAAGGGTAGGGGGAGTATTTGAAAACAGTGATCGTGCGTACCTCTGAAAAATTCCTGGCTACACCCCTGATAAATACGAATGAACCCGCAAACCGACACTCAAAAATAGCTTAAACCGCCAGAGTATAAAAGGCCCTCGTTAATTGCCTTTAAGTACTGATACAGTGCAACACAGATAACAAACATACTTAAACACAAAATGCAGAACGTTTATCCGCAGAAGAAGTCAATGAAAACTATTGCTGATCGTTAATAATAATAATTATAACCAAAATTCCTAACAGGGAAAGCTGATAAACCGTCAAATGTACGTGAGACATGTACAGAAACGAAATGACCCTCGGTCTACATGACTATTCAGTATTGCAAACTGTAAAAGGGCCGCAATAACGGGGAGTTGTTTTAACAGCAAATTCCTTGACAACGGCCCCGTATTTACACTGAGAAATCTTAATTGTTTAATATTTACGAAAAGTGAAAACTCGAAACTAAATATAGAGCCAGTTCGCAGCCTTAAAACGTTGGAGTAAAATTTGTTATCCTCGCAGTAATTCAATACTGGCAACGTATATATTAAGCAGTTGAACTTGTAACCCGGTAGGGTCGCAGCTCTTAGAAGCCTCTATTTTCTGACGTCATTGTTTATATTTTACACGTAGAGAAGGCACCATGCTAAATACGAATTGACTTAAGTTAGTAATCTATGCAATTTTTAGCTCTTTGTATTTCATGTTCAACGAAATATCAGCTATCAAACACTGCAAAATTGTTGGGTGGCAAATTGAAACGCTAACAAGCCATATATTCTTCGTAAACGTTTGAGCTTTTAAACAGAACAGAACAGAACAGCACAGGGGCGGATCCAGGATTTTTCTTAGGAGGGGTGCACCTCTTAGGAATGAATAAACCACGTAGTTTTTTTTCTTTTCTTTACAGAATAAATAAAGATTATCTATCTATCTATCTATCTATCTCAGGGGGGGGGGGGGGGTGCGCACCCCCTGCACCCCCCTAGATCCGCCCCTGCAGCATAGCACGAAGATAAGGAAAGATAACTGTGTTATACCCTTTCAAAATTCGGAGTTGATTTTTTTGTAGTTCGATTAGAGAATCAGCCTCGCATGTATATGCTGATGAGGCAATAATTGTGAACAAATATTCACCTATTCGTAACAGATAAGAAAAAACTGAATTGCTCACAGTTCATCATTTTCAAGAATGGGCTTCATTGTGATTATTCGTATCGATTTTCACAACGAGTTAATTTAAAAACCTTGTTGAAACCTGGAACTGACAAAATAAACCACTGTTTTCACTAAGGCCCCGTCCACACGTATCCGGATATTTTTGAATCCGCAACTTTTTTGTTACGGATTAGAAAATATTCGCGTCCACACGTAGCGTATTCGAATCGTATTTGCCCGAATTCGCCGGATACGTGTGGACGGAAGGCCAATCCGCAACAAAAATGTTGCGGATTCAAAAATATCCGGATACGTGTGGACGGGGCCTAAGTAATATATATTCAAACCCCTTACTGTAAACATAACCTGGCCTTCTAATTTTACACTGCAAACTGACAAGCAAAATCTCTTGGAAACAGATAAAAAATCGTTTTTACAATAACTGAAGTTATTCTCGCATGCTGATTGGTCACAAGATTACAGACACATAAAATTTTAATTTATGCAAGATGTCATCCTGTCAATTTTTTAGCCAATGAAATTTCTTTATTGTTATCAGTTAGGCAATGAGAAAGCGAGAAAGCGAGAAAACTTATTGACAATGATTGCGTTAATTTGAATAAAACTCAGCAATTTGTCATGTTTACCTTGCGATCACTCTTCATTTCAACCGTTTTTTTACGATTTTGGCGTTTTTGTTATCGTAATTGACGTCAGTTTTTTATGCGTCTGTCCTCTTATTGATGATAAAATTCGTCATAACATTGTCAAAGTTTGCTGTGGATCCAACTTTGACAATGTTATGACGAATTTTATCATCAATAAGAGGACATGCGCATAAAAAAAACTGACGTCAATTTGTTAAATAAACCAATATTTTTTATTAAAAAAAAATAAATAAAAACCCCGCTTATTGAAAAACTATCGAAAAGAAAAAAATGGCCTTAATTATTGATAACTGGATAACTGACAAATGAACTACAATTTCCAAAAATCAATCGATTCCTCGCCTCAAACCCCTTACCGAAAACTTGACAAACAGCCATTATCAAGGTCAAACCAAAACAAAGAAAATGCCTAACAGAAAAGTGACTTGTGACAAGATCTGAACTAAAACAAAATACAGTGACCTTCTAATTTCACACTGAAAAACAAATAAAATCTTGTAAAAACAGAGAAAATCTATAACCTAAAATGCTTTATTGAAATTAAGGAAAATAAATTTAAGAAATCAAGAAATTAACTGTCAATTAAATCATCGCTACTTACTGAAAGCTAGCGAATTTAATTATTTCTTAGTTACTACGATTCTATGTATGAATTTAAATTGACACTAAATTTAAGAAATTAAGAAATCAAGAAATTAACTGTCAATGAAATCATCGCTACTTACTGAAAGCTAGCGAATTTAATTATTTCTTAGTTACTACGATTCTATGTATGAATTTAAATTGACACTCTTTTAGCTTAACTTCCTGGCAGACCTGTCTCAGTGACTTAAAAATCTTACCCAACGGCTCTTCACTTAGAGAAAGATTTTTACACATTTTGCTGTTCATTACGAGAAATGGCGACCAATATCGCTAAGATAATCCATTTGCGGCAAAAAACGAACATTTGCGCGTAACTCAGATTTAATAACGAGTTTTGCACAATTACATTTTTGGGCATTCTTTTGCGTCATTCGGCATACAAAAGAGAAAAATATACTTTCATTTGCGCTAACATTCAAGTCGTTAACCGATTGTCGCTAAACGTTACCAAAATGTGTCTCAGGGATAAACGAACAGCTGCTGAAGACGGCTTGTGCTAATAATAAATGGTCTTGAAAAAAATTGGAGAAAAACCTTAAGTGGGGGTGGCACCACCCCCGGCCCACTTATACGTCCGAGGGTTAAGAAGGAAACAAAATGCACTCTGTGGAAAAGTAAATAAGGATAGTGTTGAATTTCAAATGAAACTAAAGCGTCAGTTCAAAAAAATAGGATTTTCCGAATGTCTGAGATGCAATAGACTGCACTCACGTGCTTATCAAGGCTTTAAAGGAGGACAAACCTTCATTCGTGAAAAGAAACAGCCTCTACAGTTGTATTAATATTCAAGTAGTTTGCGACGCAGTAAAGATAATATTAAACGTCGTGGCAAAATGGCCTGGGAGTACCCACGATGCTTTTATTCGGAGGGGCAGCAGCCTGTGTCGATGCCTTAAGGTAAAAATTGTTTGTTTTTTCTTTGCTTCAGAAGTGATGGAAGCAAATGTACGAACGCTGTTATTATTCAAATTTGTGGTAATTATTATTTATAAGCACGATTTGAAAAAAATTGATTGGCTTATCCACGGCAGTCAATAATTTTTCGGAGACTCCTAAGTTGCATTGCAATGCAAGTTATGTAGGGTATACACAGGCACTTACTCATCCGCCAGCACATGGTTGAACATAACAACCAGTAATCTTCCATTGGCAAGCACTCTTTAAACAAACACTGCATTGTCCCAAAAGACCTTGACAAACACGGTTTTTCGTGCTTAAGAAGTGCAAGAAAAAGGTCGATTGTTTTAGTGCACGAAATGTTGCTTATTAGAGAACTGACACCATCTCTTGAATCGGACTCTGTTTTCAACTATTTGCATAACATTACATAATTTATTTATTGTTAATCTTCAGCGAACTGTTTATTCTGACAGTTTAATCTAATCATTTTGAACTTGAAAATGGTGTCATAACGACACCGAAACTTCGTTCGATGTTATCGTTTATTTTTACATGCTTATCCTTGTAATCCTGGACTTTATTCCCGACTTATTGTTCTGTTATGTTCTGTAGAATCTTTTTATCCAATTTAGTTATGACCGTAAGTAATGATCCGCATAAGAAGGAAAGTGCTGAACGGCAATGCACAATGGAATGTCAACTTTTTTCATTGTTACAACTAGTGATCTCATTGGCCTAGACTCAAAAACTGCTAAAAAGTTAACGTTCAAGGTGCATTTTGTCTACTTTTTTTTAAGGTTTCAAGTAATTCGAGACCCAATCGTACAACATGCAAGTTTTAAAAGATATTGTATTTGGGGAACTTCATCAAAGAAGCAAAATTATTAGCTATTGTCTTCTGCTATTCTGATTGGTTAAGCACGAACATTTCCTAAAATTTATTTGACGCAAATGGATTTTCTTTATTTTTATAATGAAATATAATTCATGATGAACCATCAGCTCTTCCCCTATTCTTGAAATCAAAGATATTCTATGTGGGAAAGAGCGAATGCCGCAGAACAATGAAGTTTACTATAGTTCTTATGTGGAGCATTACTTAAAATGTTTATTGAGAAATTGTTTTCTAACCTCTGAAACAAGTGAAAATTGCCCAATAAACCACGATTTCCACTAAGTATTAAAAACTGGCCTGCTTTTTCAATAAAATAAATGTTTTTGCAACCATAGAGGCTAGCCTACGATTCATTGCCAGAAATTTGTTTAATTAAGGTGTTTCCCTCCAGTTTCCATGTAGCCGCACCGACCATTTTTAAGCGGCCGTTTAACTAACTTTCCTTTACTAAATTAGTATGAAACTTACACAAAACATTGTGCTTAGTTTGAAGTTTATATGATTGTAACAATTTTGTAAATCGGATTTAAAATTGCGGAGATAAACGGGAAACATTGAAATCACTTGAGTCTAAATTCCGAGCGAATGCGATGGCATCTAGAAAAATCAAAACTATTACGATAAACTATGACATATGACAAACAAAATGTCTAAAAATTAGAAACTTTTGTCAAGCCGATTTTGAGTAAATCAGAAAAACATTTCGAACTTGTGATTTTGCATGTGTATGAGCACATCTACAAAATCCTCAATTAAGCTTATAAAAGTTTAATTTCTTAATCTCAAATTTACGTCAAAATGTGTGTTTATAGTATGAGATGAAACTATGAAAGTTTGAAAGTGTTTCTCGTTTTATTATAGGAGATTCGATTTTCTATAGGAAACCATAGTTTTTTGACTGAGTCCTTGATATTGTAGTTTTAGCGCTTTTCTATATATTTCAAAAACCGCGAGATAGATTTTTTTCAAACTTTTATAGTCGTTTCTTTATAATATGAACAGCATTATCTCGAAGTTTCATCTTGATTGAAACATTGCAACATGGTCAAATAAAATAATAAAGTTCACCCAAAACGCGATTGAAACTTTGTGTTTTGATTGCACGGTTGAAGGCGCGCAAAGACGCTTTAATTAATTAATGCAGGTGAAGCGCAACGCATTTCTGTGTGACCATCATGTTTTGCGGAGTAATGTTAAGGGGCTGTGTTCCACGTTATTTTTATCATTCCCACGAATTTCAGCGGGACGTTTATTTGAAAGCATTTTTTTTATTCGCATTTGACGTGCACTGGACACTCTCGACATTTTGAATTGTAGGGAAAAGAAAGAAGTCAACTCGATTTGCATAATTCTCAACACGCAGAAATGCGTTACACTTCATCTGAATTAATTAAAGCGTCTTTGCGACGTGCGCCTTTCAACCGTGCAATCAAAGCACAACTTCTCAATCGCGTTTTAGGTGAAATTTATTATTTCATTTGACCATGTTGCAATGTTTCAATCAAGATGAAACTTCGAGACAATGTTGTTCATATTATAAAGAAACGACTATAAAAGTTTAAAAAAAATCTATCACGCGGTTTTTGAAATATGTAGAAATGTGCTTAAACTACAATATCAAGAACTCAGTCAAGACACTACGGTTTCCTATAGAAAATCGAATCTCCAAAACTAAAACGAGAAACGCTTTCAAACTTACATAGTTTCATCTCATACTATAAACACACATTTTGACGTAAATTTGAGATTGAGGAATTAACCTTTTATAAGCTTAATTGAGGATTTTGTAGATGTGCTCATACAAATGCGAAATCACAAGTTCGAAATGTTTTTCTGATTTACTCAAAATCGGCTTGACAAAAGTTTCTAATTTTTAGATATTTTGTTTGCCATTTGTCGTAGTTTATCGTAATAGTTTTGATTTTTCTAGATGCCATCGCAATCGCTGGGAATTTAGACTCAAGTGATTTCAATGTTTCTCGTTTATCTTCGCAATTTTAAACCCGATTTACAAAATTGTTACACTATGATAAACTTCAAACTTTGTACAATACTTTGTGTAAGTTTCATACTAATTCAATAAAGGAAAGTTAGTTAAACGGCCGATTAAAAATGGTCAGTGCGGCTGCACGGAAACTGGAGGGAAACACCTTAAGGTGGCTCCGTTGTTATGACAAACTTTGGGTCATAACTTTTCCGGCCCTAAAGCGATGGTTATAAAACTTTGTGAAAAGTTACAGCTATTATTTAGCAATAATATGATAGAATCCGATTTAACTGGGACGATTTGCAATCGGCTTAGAATTTAGATTTAGGAAGCATTGGGAAGGTTTCTCCCAGAAATTTGGGTTCGTGGATTGTTTTGTCAAAGAGCCTCAAGTTTTTGAAATTTCAAGAGAATTTTAGGGTTAAATTTTGATGGCCTTAATACTTCCGCACTTCCACTCCAACGATTTTGCTTAAACTTGGTAATGTATTAAGTCAATGTAAGCTGATTTCAGAAATTTAACATATGTAACAGCAAAATTTTTCACGGGGTGCGATTTTGTTCAAAACGTGGGGTTTATTGAGGCCCGATTATCGCTAAAAATATTTTTCCCAGTGAAATCGAATTCTATCATATTATTGCTAAATAATAGCTGTAAGTTATCGCAAAGTTTTATAAGCATCGCTTTAGAGCCGGAAAAGTTATGATCCAAAGTTTGTCATAGACAAGTGCGCCCGAAATAACAACGGAGCCACCTTAACTTTACTTTGAAAAATGTAAAAATGTCTGTTTTGACCTAGAGTAAGACTGTTAGCACTCACCTCTGGATTGTCGAGGGGGCGAGCAAATACGCGACCGCCGATCGAGGGAACGAGCGAGCGAATGTAATGCGAGCCAGTCTTGCCCAGCTCATTGTTTTCTTTATTATCTCGCCCGCTCGATTGAATGAAAAGAGAAAGGTAGCAGTCTAGTTTTGACCTAAACGTTTTTACACTGTCAAGCTTCAAAGTTATTGAATGTAAAAGGGGATGCTTGAAATACCAGGTCAAGTCTATCGTCTTGTTGTTCTGTATCAAGTATGTTTTTGCTTTGGACATGCATGACGTCATAAAAATTTAACAATCTAAAAAATACATCCTACAAAACTGTTTCTAACATGATATGTGGATACCAGTGATACAATCTTTCACAAAAGTTTCAGATTTGAAATTCTTCACACAATTTCAGATAAACCGTGAAAATAAACTGAATTGAACGAGTTCAAAGTTAGTTTTGCATTAGAGCAGTTTTTATTTGAGTGTGGTAAAACCAAAACCAAAGTAATTACTCTGACCAATCACAGCAGTCGTAAACAATCCAATGAACCAATCAGAGCTCGAATGAATTACATGTCGGCGGCGCCAAGCGCGGGAAAACGCGTGCGAGCAAGTCACGATTGGTTTTGGTTTTACTTCTGATTGGTCGAGAAAGTGGCGCGAGATTTTTTAGCCAATCACAAAGCGTAGCAATGAATAGATGGTTAGAGCAGTTTTCAATTGAGTATCGAAAGTAATTACGCAATTGCTTTGGTTTTGCATTGCTACGCTTTGTGATTGGCTAAAAAATCTCGCGCCACTTTCTCGACCAATCAGAAGAAAAACCAAAACCAATCGTGACTTGCTCGCACGCGTTTTTTCGCGCTTGGCGCCGCTGACATGTATTTGCTTCGAGCTCTGATTGGTTCATTGGATTGTTTACGACTGCTGTGATTGGTCAGAGTAATTACTTTGGTTTTGGTTTTACGATACTCAATTGAAAACTGCTCTACATAAATCCAAACCTTTGTGATGAGCCGATTTTTGGTGTAACAAGAAGCTGTACACAGCTTGAACTCGTGGCGGCTTTATTGATCTTTTAATATTAGACCAAGTGCATTATTTAGTGCTTTAAGTGCTTTTACGGAGAAACATAAAAGTATGTCTGAAAAGTAAGACTTTTAATATTCAGTAGCCAACATGTGAAACCACGATCGCTAAGTGAAATGCAAAGTTATATAAAACAAAATTTGCTGGAACAAAAATCCCACAGCAATAAGCGGCGAACACAATATGAAACGGTCCTTATGACAGATGCGATCGAAGGTTATGGACAACAACAAAAAAAATAACTCTTCACAATTAGAAATGATGAAGACATGTAGAAATAAACTTCACTGTAACTATTTCCTAGTCATGAATACATCTTAAAGCGTTTGCTGAACCGGACAATTGACGGGACAATTGACAACAGTTTGAGCGGAGCAAAAGACAAGCTGACCGAGTATTAATACCGATGTACAATTTTGCGAAATAAAATTTCCTATTGAGAGCATAACTTTAGATCACTTTATCTGATTTGTTATTGATTTAGATCAGTAGAGAGCAGATAAATTTTGGAATTGTAGCTATCATTTTCGATGTTGTTTATTTTGATGGCGTTATAGTGTACCAGTGAGTGTAGATGTGATGACAAAATCTATACCCTAAGTAATAGATTTAATTTAATTAAATGAAAAGCTCTGACCTGCCGTTATGTGGTGTCATCATTTGCTTTACTCGTAACACTGATCACGCCAAGAAATGAGAACGTGCACTTTTTCCAAAGCCTGCCGGATTAAATGATTTCACAGGTTCACTATGGTAAAGAACTATTTTAGAATGATCAGAAAATGATTGATGTTACTATTTTGTTGCCCAACTGTTAATACTAATTATCACGTAGCTTTTTAATAAACTGACCAAAGGTCACTCCTATCTAAGTACAAACACTGGAGAGCAGTTTCCTGTCTATCTTTGAGGTTCCTGTGGGAGCTTGAAGGAAGTTTGTTGCGCGTTTGAAATCTTGGATTTTATATTCATAAATTGAACTTTTCCAGTTTGTGTCGCTAAAAACTGATTATGGTTGAATTTCCCCTCGAAACGTCACTTCATACCATCTTCTTGGTGTTCTATAATCATTTCGTGTTTGACATCAAGTATTAAAACAAACATTAACAATGGTAAACTCTTAACCTTTGAAACTCTTATCTCAAAAACACTTGAAACATAATTTTCTAGAACTTTCCAGAACAGGCATCAAAAAGTAACGGAGAATAAAAGTCATTTTATTAATCGGGCAGACTTGGCATTCTGCCCGAATAAATACTTTCTTTACCTGCAGTTACTTGCAATCGTTATTGGTCAAAATTGAACTCGCAACATATCTTAAAACTAGCCTTCATTTCTTTGCAATATTGTGTAAACGCAACCTTAAAAACCTTGGTTAGTGGACACAGACAAACAACAGAACCTTGAACTAAAAACACGCCTCGGCGCATGGAATTTCTCAAAAGAGAAAAAATGACGTTCCATTTCCACTGCAAAATGTTCAAAACAAGAAACAGCCAAAATTACAATTTAAAACAAATGGTAAAACTCCCCAGTTTGAAAACTAACGAATGACTTCCCTGTTAAATGGTACAAGTGTGACTCAACTTCATCATTCACTGAAAACTGACAAGCAGCCAAAAACTACAACGAAACAGACAAATGGCCTTATATTTTAACTAAAAAAGTGAGAAATCAACTTCACAAAAAATTATTAATTTCTTACTAAAAAAATGAGTACGTTTTTTTTTCCAAACTTTACTGTCGCTTTCAATGTCTTTGTTGATATGTTATATCTCACTGCAGTCAAATGGTCAAATAAAGAGAAATTGTGATGTTTTAACTGTAACATTATTTTGAAAGGCAGGACAATTTTATCTACTATTTCAGTTCAAACTTTATCTTAACAATTAACTGATATTTTAAAGCAACATCTCTTCGTACCACTGTACCGTAATCCTCACGCATAGAGAGATTGCTGTATATGAAAATAAAACTGAAAAATGAAGCTAGTAAGTGGCTCTCTCCATTCGTCGATGAAAACCCTAAGCAGGCAAAATTAAAAGAAAAGGACGACAAAAATAACATGTAAGATATAACACAATAGATACCGACAGAAAACATAGCCTTAAATTTCTACCAAAAATTCGTTTTGATTACTGTTAGTTATAATCCCTAATATGGCATAAATCGGACAAAATGGCTGAGACATCTCTCCTAAGACACACAAACTGGCCCATGATATTTACTGAGATATCCCTTGTCGAAAACAGAAAAAGAAACCCTTACAGTTCAATTTCCTTTGAGAAATCGTTTTGTAACCTGAAAACCTTTACTGGAAACCGGACAAACCACGTTGAATTCCATGCCCTAAATAGGCAGAATGACTTATAATTTTGACTGAAAACTTTACACGGAGTACGATTGTTACGAATAAATTGGTTCATAAACGAATTCCTTATTGACATTTTACGTTTTGGGGAAAAAAGATAGGAAAAATAGGTCCGCAATGTGTACATGTGTCTACGCGAAGGTCATGTATGTTTATTTGTTTGGTTTATTCTAGGCAATTCTCAAGCACAACGCATTTTTTTGGACGTTATTTTACAGCCATAGGTATGCTTAAGAGAAGTAAATAGCCTGATATTTTCACTTGGAAAAAGAGTGTTATCTATTCCTACTAACTCTTGATGAAAACCGTGAAACAACTTTTTGGAACGTCCTTGCTGACGACACACTAGTGGCCGACATTGTAAGACGGTGGAATATTATAACATTGAGAATTGGTGATTCTACTTAACATTACTAATCCTTAAAGTTGGAATTGCCTAACTGTTCCCTGGATATTTATATAGTTCTTTTTTTCTGTTAAAGAGAAGTGTATAATTGAAACAATGCAGTTATTCGATTTCGAGTTTTCATTCTATTTGTGCTATCATTTATCATTTGCCGGGTACTGGAATTTGTTCGTTAAACCGCGCGGCGAAGGTTGGTATATCTGTGTTGCACTGTATATCCACTGAACTAAGAAAATTAAGTTCGAACTTGGCGGCGATAAAAAAAGTTAATATGATAAGGTAATGTTTGAACTGCGCGCGCTTAAAGTTAAACTAGTTTCTCTACCTCTTTCTTTGTTTAAGTTCGTTGTCTTTCTTTCTTCCTCGCTTGATTCTGGCATTTATAGCTTCCTTGTATCCTGCATAGTAATCAAACAAAAATATATCAATAAATGCCATCTGTTATTGAATATCAAAAAGCTAGACACGAATTTTTTTATCAACTGAGTTTATAACTAAGGTAAATTGTCCACCTTGAAAAGATTCAAAAGCTGACGTTCCGACAACCTCGTTCCCAGGGCCTCTCTCTCTCTCTTCAAAGTAAAAATCACGTAGCTGAAGAGAGAGAGGACCTGGGAACGAGGTTGACGTTCCGAGCGCCAGCCCTTTATCAGAGTGAATCACAAGGTCAGCATTGGATCCCATCCACCTAAACCACCTCGGACACTTATTGAGAGTTATATAACGTAATGTCGACACTTAGAATTGTAAAGTGTAAAAAAGAAGTGTAAAAAAGTAAATCTAAAATCCCCACTCAGGACTGAACCTGTGACCTCAGCTAGGCTTAGGCTTACATGGCCTAGCGTACCACCTAGCTTCTCGGGTTGTTTAGGCCTAAATTTAACTATATAAACTGCTAACCCCAACCTCAACTGAAAGCTAACCAGTTACTCCGTTATATCAACTGAATAAGGTGTCCGAGGTGGTTTAGGCGGATGGGATTTAATGCTAACCGAATCACAAAGGGCTGACGTTTCACAAATGGGATGTTATGCGAATAAAGATTGGCTAGTGCTCAAAACGTCACCTTTTGAATCTTCTGCGGTGGCTAACTGGAGTTATCTTATCAACACAGTTTTCGTTCTTCTTTTTAATCCCCCCACTATAGAAGTTACGGATTAAAATTTATCAGTCAACTCACCTCTTTCAACATCGTCATGTCGAAGTTGACGGAAGCACTGCCGTGATTTCTCATTTCTGTGTTTAACCTAATAAAAGAGAACTATTACATAAGTATACGTATTCGCTGGGTAATGTTTTTATCTAACTAAAGAATCGTATGCCGGAATTTAAACGGGAATAAAACCTCCACCCATACTCTCCCTGGTCCAAACTTCTTTGGACGGAGATTTATTGTCTTGATCTCAGAACGCTGACATTTACTTAGACAAAAGAGATTTTTTTTACCCATTTTAATTAATTTTTCCAAAATACAATTAGTCACTCTCATTTCTTCCAGGGGTAGTCGCGAGGGCGAAACACCCGAGCGAGTCGCGCCTACTCTGCCTTGGAGGCGATTCTAGGCGGAGAATTGTCCATTTTTCCCTTGTATGAGAGTTGTCGTCCATTTTTTCCACAGAGAAAGTCACGGGGTGAGTCACGTCTCTTCGCTATCGGGGCGATTTTTTTTCGCGCACTCACGTGTTTTGCTCGCTCGACTATCCCTGAGAGTCATATGAAACTAATTAATAGTCCTAATCATAAATGCTTTTCCAAATTTCACCTTCTGAAAAAATTCATGAAGAGGTTGATGTTGTTTGCCACTTTCTTCCATTCCCTGTCTCACTGTCTGAGATTGACCTGGAAATGAATTATTATTAATATTATGATTATGTCGATTATATAAGCGCTCTTATGATTATGCTTTTAGTCGAGACTCGATCGAGACGGAGCGATTTTAGAATACCCGGCCACTTATTTACGTATCCCTCAACGCTTTCTGAAACGAGGGATATGAAAACAAAAGCAGAAACCATTCATATTCAATGAAATGCAGTGGCCGGGTATTCAGCCGCGATTTATTTTGCTATATTTTTCAATAGCAACACACCAGATATTGCGTACCAGACTGATCGTCTGTGTGATGTCAAACCATATACAGCGGTTTTTAAATATGCACCCGATTTTTTAAAATTTTAGTTGTGGACTAACTTAATGGTATTGCGTACAGTGTGAATTGACCAGAATAAAATTGCTATATCGCGCCGGTCTGTGTATCTCAAACCACATACAGTACAACGGTTATACATCAGTAATGCACACTTGATTAAGAAGCAATTGTTAAATATGGTGGCTGAAATTTTAGTTGCATACTAACAAAGTAGAGTCCTTTTTAGCGTCGCGTGTAAACTAAACTAGCTTAAACCAACCGACCGTTTAAGCCATTGCTTGAAAACAACCCTCAATACATCTGCAAGAACTGTATAACAATATAATATTTTTCTTACCTAAAGTGCGTAGTTTTAGAAGAAGTAGAAGACGTTTTAAAGTTGTCGTTATTCATGGACGTGTTGACAAAATAAATCTTCGCTTCAGAAAATGTTGTGGTCTGCCTGCTGAGTCAGATAACTTTGTTCCTTATCTCGAACAACATTAAAGAAAGTTTCGTTTGCAAAATAGAATTATCTGTCAACATGAATATAACTCGTTTAGCCTCCTTCACTTCCCTCGTGAGATGAAGGTGCGAAGAAAAAATGAATAATGAATTGTTAATTAATCTATGTATTTGCAATTCAAATAAGAATTTATTTTAAAAACAGTTTCCACAGTTCTATCTGGTAGCAATTGTTCTCGGAAATAATTTCCCGTCAAAATTGACCTTTTAGCTGTAATCCAAAAATAAACATAGCCTTACAAGACTTGTTTTAAGCCAACAGTTTATATCTGTACGAATACAGCCGCATTTCCTTGCTCTCAGACGCTTTTTACTGGAGAGGGGAGAGGGAGAGAGCTGATAAACTTTTATGAATTGTCTCCGTGAAACACGATGCCCCCCACCCCACCCTCCTCCTTTTCCATCCAAATTTACCGAGAAATAGGTTCTTACTTTTTTAAATTAACTCGGCTATTTTGTTTTGTTTCTTAAAGGAAGCAATCACAGATTTTAATTAATTACTGACAGTCACAATGAAGATGTTATTACCTCAAAAATTGTTATAGGAAAAGGCTGAGTTTAATACTTAAGAGAAATTCAGGAGAATACATGTACTCCATTAACCTTTCGCGCAACACCCTTTTAGAACGAGGAAACTTGTACTCCATTTACCTTCAGCGCAACACGCTTTTAGAACGAGGAATATACATTTAATCCATTCACCTTTCGCGCAACACGCTTTTAGAACGAGGAAAATACATGTACTCCATTCACCTTTTTAGAACGAGGAATATAGATTTACTCCCGATTCACCTTTCGCGCAACACGCTTTTAGAACGCGAAAAATACATCTACTCCATTTACCTTTCGCGCAACACGCTTATAGAACGAGGAATATACATGTACTCCATTTACCTTTCGCGCACACGCTTTTAGAACGCGAAAAATACATGTACTCCATTTACCTCTCGCGCAACACGCTTTTTAGAACGAGGAATAAACACGTACTCCATTTACCTTTCGCGCAACACGCTTTTAGAACGAGGAATATGCATGTACTCCATTTACCTTTCGCGCAACACGCTTTTAGAATGAGGAATGTACATGTACTTAATTTACCTTTCGTGCAACACGCTTTTCTCGTTTGATGGTATCTCTGTTGACTATTTTTATGGAGGTAGAGCTCTGAAAGTTGAGATGTCGGTACAAACGCGAGGGTGGGCAAGAAATAGACTTTAAACTGCCGATGATTTTTTCACGGTCTGTTTGGTCCGCCGAATGGTGTGTAAAATTGTTACATCATTTTCCTTATATTTTCCGATCTTTGGATAAAGTGATTGTGACGAATAATCACAAGTACCCCGCGCTTACGTTATGTTTACACGTTGTAATTTAAACGTCGTGGTAACTGTTGCGTAATAGCAAAATTATAAGGATTTGTACGGGGAAAATTCGTTTCGAATTTGAGCGTAAAATTACGAACGATATTTAGTAAAAATGACTTACCTGAACTTCTTCGCGTGTTTACTTGTCTTGAGTGTCTTGCTCCCAGTGACATTTTACCCTTGTCACCCACCCCGAGCGTGAGTAATTTGAAACTTAGACCTTGTCACCCCGGGGGGTACTCTGCAAATTTTTGGGCGGGGTGTGCAGCTGGGACTCTGAGACCCTTAACCAAAACTAGACCATTTTAGCTGCATTTTGCAACCCTATTCTAGACTAAACACCGTAAAACCCTATCCTATCCTAGACCTATTCCAGACTCGCTATTTTCCAGAAACTCGTTCACTATCACAGTCAAGGGTCAGTAAAAATGCTGTACTGCCCGCCTTACCGATTTTTAAATGTCATTTGCCAGTAAACCTCGTCTAGACTAAATTCTTCACGCAACTGATCAGTTGCGCGGAAAATGATACCCTATTCTAGACCAAAGATCTCTGATTACTTTACCCTATCCCAGACTAAACTACCTGAAAACCATACCCTTCACAGCGGCACATACCGTACCAAGCCCCCGGGCTTGTCACCAAGCGATCTTCCAAAAGGTTGGGTAACGCGCTTTATGCAAAAGCCTCTTCCGATGGCTCTAAACGGGAAAGTTTGCAAAAATTAGTGACCTTTAATTCGGTCTTTGTGTATATGCGACTCTGATGAAGATCATGAATGGAAAGCAGAACTATCGACTACGATCTACGTGGAATTTCGAGGCGACTGAGGGCGTTGGAGCGAATTTACGGCCGATTTCCTTCAGTGGATCCGATCGACTTGTTGAGCGGAGTACCCTACCTTGTCTCTATTTTAGGGGCCGTCGACATATTCCCTTGCTCCCCGCTTAACGTCCACCGGACGTTTAGGGGGGAGGGGGTAAGAAGAAGTCCACTTTTGGACGCTAGTGTGGGGCAAATGGGCCAAAACTCACACAATGCTTTTTTATTTAAGAAAACTGAAAATAGTTTAAATCTGTGCAAACATCCCGGGACACATCCCCTTGTCTGGCAGCTTGTGAACCGTGATTTTTTTCAAATTTCAACACCAAATTGACCCAATTGACAATACTGTATCCTGAGACACTTAACCCTATCCAGACCGGGCTTTTTTTGACCGTCTGGGCCCGGGGGGGGGGGGGCTCCAGAAGCCCCCCCCCCCCATGTAACTTTGAAACCACCTATGCTATGGCCACCAAATTTACACAGGATAATGTTGTCATGAATTCTAGTAACTACAGATACTTTGGTGTCATAATAACGTAACGTGACGTCGTTATGACGTCATATAGTCGATTTTATTGACTAAAACAGTATTTCATCAATATTTTCTCAATTTTGAACATATAATAACAATACTTTAACAGCTAACTATTTGATAAAAGTCTTATGTTTATTAACACTGTTTTTGTTGTTAACAATAACAGTGACGTCATGATGACGTCATATGCAATGAAATAACCAACTGAAACGTTCTATAAGGCATATCTCTGAAACAAACGGTAGTGTTCATACCAAACTTTCACATATTGATGCAGGAGTAAAAGTTAATGAATTCGTACGTACACTTTGTTGCCATGGTAACAGCATGTGACGTCATAAAAGTGATGTGTACATTTTCTTAAAAACTGGAACAGATAACTTTGCAAATTATGACTTTTCATGTACCTAATGAATTCAAAAAAGCTTTCTCAAGTGAAAAGGACATTTTTATGATATTTTGACAATAAATATGTAGAGATAATGGAATTACACAGACAGGTAAACAAATTTCCCATTTTATTGTCCGCCATCTTGGATCCGCCATCTTGAATTAGTCCAAACGTGTTTTAGTAAAACTTCGATCCGCCATCCTGGATTTTGACATTTCATATTCCATATTTTCCTAAAATTACCGTTAATTAACCTTAATTAATAAACAACTATACATAATTTGATCAATTATCGCTAAATTAAGTGCAAAATATTAATTCAATAAGAACACTTTGAAATAATCTTGATTAAAGCGAAAAATGCTAATTTTGTAAAACAGGTGTCAAAAAGCGGTTGCTATGGAAACGTCAATGTCGGTGGACAAAGGACGCTAACGGGAAAATGTTTCCAGATAAATTTTAGGAAAAGTCACCAAATTTGGTGGTCATTGCATCGACCGTTTTGAAACGACACAACTTCGAAGTTCGAGCGGACTCCAAAAGCCCCCCCCTCCCCCCCCCCGGTCTGGATAGGGTTAAGGTATTCATTTTCAACACAAGAAAAACTTAAACGACAATATTGTAGCTTCAACTGAACTTGATAAAAAAAAACTCGTTTTAGTCATTATCAACGCGTAGATTGCAAACCCAGCTAATTTCCTCTATGAATTCGTCCTCACTTGGCAAGTTGAGTGTATTTGGTACGCATTTACAGTGGTACCACGCCTCTCAATTGTCACATGAAATCCACGAAACAATTTCTTCGTCATCTTCTTCCGTTCCTCGGAAGACAAAGCTTCAGTTGATTTAATATATTTCTTTTCAATATCTTTGTTATAAAGGCGCACACGTATAAAAAAACTCGGTGGCTCAATAAAAACAATACAGGAGAGTAAAATTATAAGTGGACGTTAAGGAGGGAGGAGGGGGGGGGGGGGGTCTGAGCTTAACGTCCGGTGGCAGGTGGACGTTAGGCAGGGAACAGGGGAATATGTCGACGGCCCCTTAGGAGGACGAAACAGTGGAACGGCCCTTATCGTAGATGAGTACGCTACGCCAACATATCAGCGGTTTCTCGCTTTCTTGACCCTTTTTTTTCATTTTTTTTTTCATTTCATTCTAGATCTTTATTTGCCATATACACAACATTTTACAGCGCAAGATGGAAATAATAAAGGATTAGAGAAAAAAGTGAATGGCGAGGAGACCTGAAAGAAACCACGAGGCTTATAATGAGTCAGCTTTCTTGACCCTACATCTCGTTTTGATGTTTACGAGAACCTCTGACGACGAAGAGCTTAAACATCAAAACGAGACTATAGGGTCAAGAAAGCGAGAAACCGCTGATATGTTGGCGTGGCGTACTCATCTACGATAAGGGCTACTAAAACTCGCTGGAATCGCTTCGAATCGACCCAAAAGCCACTCAAGACAAGTAAATACACAAAGAAGTTCAGGTGAGCCATTTTTATTCAAATATCGTTCCTAATTTTAAGCTCAAATTCGAAGCGAATTTTTTCCCAATACACGTTGAAATTACAACGTGTAAACATAACTTGAGCTTGGGGTACCTGTTCAATGATCAAATAAAGTTATATTCCGTGTATCATTTGGAAGATCAGATAAAATTAATTCGCTATTGAAGAATACTGTCAACACTCCACAGCCGCGGAATGAAAATATACAAAATATGAAAACTTGCAAACATGACCATATTTATTAAAACGATAAAAATTGGCACGATTGCATGTTTCACGCTTGACTGGCTGTGTAGCTTCTGTCGGTCAGCAAGTCACGTTTTTGACAAAAATGTCTAAGAAGAAAAAACGCATTTTGTATTGACTTTCAAGAGTTTTTGTTACACTAAAATGTTACAATAATATGTTATTATGAGTATTAATTTTATTCAGTATAAACAAGAAGTTGTTGAAATTGTTAAACATTCTTTCTTATACACAGTTACAGACAGGTGTTTGTCCCGTTCCAAAGGCCTTGAAGGGACAAATTGTCTCCTAAGGGCCAAGAGCTGGATCAAACACTGCCTTACATAACAAATTAAAGTGCACCCAGCCCCCAATTTTTGTTTCTTTTAATCAACTCAATGTACGTTGAAAAGTCGAATAGTGAAATATTTCTTGTTTTTAACGTGTTGTTAGTGAGTAATAGAGATTTGAATTTACAAAATGCTAATAGATGACGTCAAATCAAGACTATCATTATTTCTACTTCAATTTACAATACGCAGTTCACAGCTTAAGGATAATCAATTTAAGAAATACTAAATAAAAACCGTTAATAGTCAATTGATTTGTAAAAATAATATTACTTGGAGGTGGAAACAAGTAGTTGTATAATGAACTATTCTTGATTTGACGTCATCTTATTAATATTTTGTAAATTCAAACCTCTATAATTCACTAACGCAACGTTAAAAACAAGAAATATTTAACTATTCAACTTTTCAACGTACAGAGAGTTGATTAAGCTAAAAAAAAAACAATTTTGGGTTTAGGTGCACTTTAAAGCACTAACTGAATTTATGCCGGGAAAGAAAATCACAATAAAACCAACGGAATATAAATTGAACTGTCATTCATATTTTGCGGATAAACGCAGCAATGCAACGCGTAGAAAATTTGAAGTTGTTTTTCGAAAACCCTTAACACAACTTGTATATTAAATATTTAATAGTTTAAATAGCTTTTTATTTGCAGCCAAGGGCTTGCATGCCATCTCTAACTCCGACAGTTCGATTTGTTTCTTTAATACTAATTCTAGCTTTTGCTTCTTTTCCTCTTCAAGATTGCTAAAAAACTTTTGTGTCGGGGTTTCATATTGAAACTCACCACCGGCAGCACCAAAGTCCTCATCTAAACACCTAGGCTTCGACGTGTTTACCTTGTGCTTTTTCCAAGCGTTTTGTTGAATGCTACTAGTAGTGGCACCTGGGAAAGGAGACGTTCGCAGCCATTTCTGTTGCGAATTCGCGGCTGGTGGTGTGAAGACAGTTTCATTCAACTGGAGGGTTATCCTCTTTAAATTCTCCCTTTCTTGCTGGACAGTTTCAATCATGTCAATGAATGAGTCGATATCTCCTGGAGGGAGTTCAATAAAATCATTCCATCGTGATATTTTACAGCCATTGCGTTTCTTCTCAGGCTTGGGAATCGGAATCTTTCTTGAATTCGATGTATAAGCTTAAGTAATTCCATAGTCAGACTTGAAACTTCTTCGCCGGACAAAAACAACCACATGGCAACATATCTTTCTATGATTGGCAAAAGCTCTGGTTAATTAGTTTTTAGTGCTTAATACTTTTAAAGAATAACTCACGAACACGCCGTTTTCGCCAAGCCAGCTCTTGCCAAAAACACACGCGGGAAAGGAATTTGCTGACGTTTCCTAACAAATGTGGGCGGGGCAGTGATACGAATATTCGGGCCCATTCCACACTTCGGTGGTATTCGTAGTAACTTTTTCCATTTTTGAGTTGGGAGATATAACTAAACTCTTAATAACTGGCTCCACGGTAAACAGTGAGTTTTGTTTCCCCTCGACCCTCAATGCTCCCCTCGGCGAACATTGAGGGTCTCGGGGAAACAAAACTCGCTGTTTCCCTTGGGGCCAGTTATTAAGTGTTTTGTTTTATCTCCCAACTCAAAAATAGAAAAAGTTACTACGAAAACCACCGAAGTGTGGAATGGACCCGAATATTCGTATCACTGCCACCACATGCAAGAATGAAACACTATTATTAATTCTGGCACTGGGTGTTAGGTTTTCGCGCTCGTTCAGCCTCCTTTAAACTAATTCGAGTCCAAAATTATCACGTGATTACGAGGTCACGTGCCCCAGAAGGAGTCATCATCTAGAAGTTGATCAAAGCTGACGTCGTTAGTAACCAGGTCCCTTTCTTCAGAAGTCATGTGTTTTATCTTCAGATTTTCTCTCGGATTTGTCCTTGGTTTGCGCCTGACGTGTATTGTTGAAGTCGAAGCAGAGAGTTTTCTATCCTTTATAGTATGACAGAATCCTTTTGGCGTTTGCCGAAGTTGTCGCGTCAGTTTATGAACTTGTTTGCTTGGACTTGTAAGTATTTTGTGATTCGCTGTTGTGTTGCTTCTGTGCTCTGCTGAATCTGAAAAAGAAAAGAAAAAATATACATGGTCAATTGATAGTAAAGACGACGGGGGGGGGGGGGGACAACTCTAACAAACGCTGTTTGAGCAATACTGTGTGGAACTGAAAGTTGTCCCGAAAATTTGGAATATCTTCCCGATTTTTCTCGGAGCCATTCTCGCAAAAATTTCAAACTTCCTGAAATTTTAACAACATTATCTCATGTTTCCCCGAAAATTTTTCCAGTCTCCCGATTCCCGGCAAAATCTTCAGATTCCCGGAAGAATTTTGTTTTTCTCCCGAAACAGGCCTTCTTAGAGTTGTCACCCCCCGTAAAGACGGAAACACACGTGGCAGTTCAACTCTGGCTGCTTCCGTGCTTAACACAAACACAAACCATAGCTATTTCACTGTAAGGATTGCGGATGAGGAGCTCTGTGAAATAACCTATCACAGTGACTATTACGCGCGGGATTTTATTCTTTTAGTCTCTTGCGCACAACCCACTGATTGAAGCGTATGTCAGAAAATACCGCCTTGGAATTTTTAGACACATTTTTGCACAGAAATATTGTATAGTAACATACACGAACGTTATACTAGAGCTTCGACGACACAAGAATGTGTTGGCTACGAACTCACTGTACGACGGACTAGTCACCAGGGCCTTCTTGAAAACAGAGAAGGCACTAGAGACGTTATCCGCGGTCAAACGAGAAAAATTTGTAAAAGTTAAGCAAATTACTTAAAAGTTAAGGTTGTCATTTTCACTGTTTAAAGTTTAACATATTGCCAATACACTGTCAATTTACAAAACGTTTTGAAAATTTACTAAAATAGTTCTAAGCGTTTAAAAACTGTGAACTGCAGAATTGTCGGCGCCATTTGCCAACATAATTTAGATCAGGCCCAAAGAGTTTTTGTCAGTTTTCAACGGAAAAAACGCTCATCATTTTGAGAAAAATTAAAAGATAGCAACGTCAACTAATTCTTTTTATACATCCTTGCCCATATTTCCATTTAATATTAAATAAAATTCCACTAAATAAAACGAAAAATGCCTCGGACGTTTGACCGCGGTGGACTGCAGACGTGGTTTGGCAAGTTTGATATTAGTCCCAGGTCCCCCCGCTCACTCACCGTCTAGTGCCAGATCCAACAAAGACGACAACGGTTTTGATTTTTTCTTTGTTGCTTTCAGTTGCGAATGTTCTGAGCTTGGCTTCGAAATCATGGCTTCAACTCCTGTTAAACAACAAGTAAAATATTTTCAAAATAGCACTGTCAAAGTAACCACGTTCACAGGATCCTCTCTAATCTCTCTCAATGATGGCGTTGCTAAAGAGAGAGTATCCTAGGAACGAGGTTGCTAGGAAACGGCTATACACAAGGGAAAATGAATGACTCAACTTTCATTGTCGGAGTCGAATCAACAAGGAGAGCGCTAAGAGTTCTAAGACGAGAGCAGAACACACCCTTTGTAACACCCTGTCACATGCTTGGATCCTCAGTGGTCAATGAGTTGTGAAATTGGGGAAAAAAGAAAATGAACTCAGCCAACATTGGGTCTGGGAGCAATCATAAAGAATATCATTTAGAAACACGATATTCATGGACAAGAATCACACCATTCATCCATGCATATAAATTTCTTTATCCATATTAACTAACTCCTGTGCATTTACTATTGATTTTATTTGCTCACGATTAGACTCACAAAGTCCTCGCATTGCTTATCATGTGATCACAGTTATCTTTTTTGACAACATAATGTCATGCAACTATTACACTACTGCCCGTGGCCGAAACATTCGCTCAGGGACCATAAGAGTTTTGTTATACCTTCCAACTCAAAAATAGAGCAAATTATAGGAAATAACTATAGACAATATGTGTGTTTGACGCGGCTGGCACACAAATTTGCCACGGTTTCAAGGCACACGACCTGATCACGTGCGAGTCAAAAGTTCAAGTTGTTGTTTCCCTTGGGAGTTAGTGAGTTTTGTTCGCTCTGGGGAGTTACTGTTTTGACCCATCGTGTCACCGTTATTGTCCAATCAAAAAAGGCGTTTGAGTTGGGAGGTGTAACAAATTTGCGTTTAAACTGGTGCCCATGGCATGAGTCTGAACCCTCGGTTTTTAACCCTTCCATACCCAGAGTCAATTATGGAGACATGTAGTGTAATTCTAACTTTTGAGTCTGTTGACGAAATCCTATGGTATGACCATTCAAATGAAACCTCTTCAGCAGTACTTTTGCATGGTACCATTTTTTCTAACTTTTGAGTCTGTTGCCGAAATCCTATGGTATGACCATTCAAATGAAACCTCTTCGGCAGTACTTTTGCATGGTACCATTTGTTCTAACTTTTGAGTCTGAAGACGAAACCCTATGGTGTGACCATTCAAATGAAACCTCTTTGGCAGTACTTTAGCATGGTACCATTTGTTCTAACTTTTGAGTCTGTGGACGACACCCTATGGTGTGACCATTCAAATGAAACCTCTTCGGCAGTACTTTTGCATGGTACCATTTGTTCTTACTTTGAGTCTGTGGAAGAAATCTTATGGTGTGACCTTTCAAATGAAACCTCTTCGGCAGTACTTTTGCATGGTACCATTTGTTATAACTTTGAGTCTGTGGACAAAATCCTATGGTGTGACCATTCAAATGAAACCTCTTCGGCAGTACTTTTGCATGGTACCATTTGTTTTTTAATATTTTACAAAATGTAATTTTGATTTTCAGCACTCTTGGGAATAAATGTTAAAGGGTTAATTGCCTATGTCCAACCTCCATTAGAACCGTTCTTCCTGCAGTCATCGGTGGAATCCCTGCGTAGCAGTCGCGTTCCCCTCTCGCACGCACGCGTCCTCGAAATTGCACCCTTCACTATAAACCAGCGCCTGCGTAACGAAGATTTATATATGAGTCTAACTAAAATGTCAGGCAAGGAAGAAATCTAACCTGGATCAGGTGAACATTTATCTTCTTTCACTGCTTTATTTTTCCTGGAGACATCTGATTTTTCCGTTTTATTATTTTCCTCAGTTTTGTAGCCACTGCCGTTCGGAGAAGCGGGCGACTCACTTTTTCTCTCCTTTTCTTTCGTTTTCTTTTTTCTCATTTTCTCATTTTTCATCTGGTTTAAATCCTTTCCTTCTTCAAGCTGACCATTCGCACTGTCCATTCCATCCACGTAATTTTTAACAATATCCTTATCACTTGATTTTCTGTCATCTCCCTTTTGCTTAGCATCACTTGAAGAATCTTTACTTTTCTTTTGCTTCCGTTTTTTCGCTCCCTCGCTAATGGACGCTTCACCTTCCGTGTCTTCTTCATGAGCTGCTTTTCTTTTCAGTGTTTTCGTGTTCACAGGATCTTGTCTGACAATTTTGCCTTCAAATTCATGTCCCGCACTTCCATTTCTGGTTTGTTCACTCCCATTACCAAAACTTGCACAATTTATTTTTTTATTCGCTTTTACTCTCTTGTTACTATGATCTTCAGATATCTCTTTCTGTTTATCAGTGCTTCCCCCACTCTCCATTCCTGACTCCATGTACGAGGCACTTATCTGTCCCTTACTCTCAGTTGTCTTATCGTGAGTCTTGCTTCTTACATTTGATTGCTTACGTTCATCTGAGTGGGTTACAGTTTCACAGCTCAACATATCGAGACGTTTCATTCCATTTGCATTATCGAGCCCCTCTTGTTCGGTATCCCCCTTTCTTGTTCTTTCTTTCATCCATACGATCTGTTTTCCCTCCTTAATCGGCGTCAACTTAAGCGGTGAACTACGCCCTCTGTTGTCCTCTTCTGCACAAAGAAAAAATATATAGCGGCAACACAGTTGAACGGTCACGTATTAAACCTTTCTTAAGTGGAAGGGACATATTAGACGTTTGCACGCAGGTCTCTTTGGTGAACAGCAGTCTTAATTGAAAATGCCAAGTTCTCTTAGTTTTCAAATAGCTTTTCTTAAACTCATTAATAATCCATGACGTTTGGACAAAGGAAATTATAAGTATGACGTTGGTTTGGAAACCTGATCTCAATTAGCATAGAGTTTGGCGATTTTTATTCCTCCATTTTCTCTGTATTTAATCATCAAATTCATCAGGTATCTAAATACCTCGAAGTCGGTTGAAAAAACTCGGCTGCGCCTCGTTTTTTCAACCCTCTTCTCGGTGTTTGGATATCCTGATGAAGCACTCTTCCTCGTGCTTGATATATTACGTGAAAAATGTGTCGGAGCCGCGAAGCACTCGTATGAAGTGAAACTACATTTTCATTTTATTTCACTATTATAACGTTGAAAACATACTCACCATCTTCACCTTCTCTCTCTTCGTCTGTTTCAGAACTCAGGTCATCACTTTCTGTCTCCGAATGAACTTCATCAACAGATATCGTTTGTGATCGTTCTTTGGACTGATCTTTGGAATCCTGTTGTTTTGATGGAGACGTCGAGCTGCTTTTGCCTAACAAATCATCTTTTTTGGGTGCCGACTCGTTCTCTTCTTTATTGGCACAAGATTCACCAACAGAATTTAAAACACTTTCTTTCACAGTCAGTAACTCATCATGGCTTCGCCCCATTAAAACAACTTTGCCTTTTGCCAAAGGCTTACTTTTTGCGGGACTTGCGTTGGAGTGTTTTGTTTTTCCTTTATCGCCCCCCAATCGATCTTCGGACACCATAGTGCTTTTGCTACTGTTCTTGTTATCATGCGAATGATCTTTCTTTGCGGACTTTCCACTTTTCCGGGGACTTTCACTGGCCCTTAGAGCAGATTCAGTTAGTTGTTCCTTAGCAGGTACAACAGAGTTAATATCTTGCAACGGCTTCGTATTGTTCAAAGTTTTTGTTTTTCCCTTTACACTGCTCAATCCATCCACGGACTCCATATTGCCTGTGACATCGTTCCTTTTATCATGCAAATGGCCTTTCTTTGATTTTTCACCTTTCCGGGGACTTTCACTGGCCGTTACATCAGATTCAATTTGTTGTTCCTCTACAGGTACAACAGGGTTAATATCCGGCAACAGTTTCGTATTGTTGGAATCTTTTAATTTACATTTTCCACTGCTCAATCGATTCACGGACTCCATAGTGCTTTCGTTACTGTTGCTGTTATCATGAAAATGCCCTTTCTTTGATTTTTTATTTTTCCGGGGACTTTCACTGGCCGTTACATCTGACTCAGTTTGTTGTTCTTGTACAGATACAACAGAGTTAATATTTTGCAATATTTCGGGAGTGTCCTGACATGTGGAACGTGATTTGTTCCTTTTTGGACTTTTGCTCGCAATGCCTGTTCGTTCTTCGTCCTCCGAACTAACTTGCTTCACTTCGAGACGATCTCTGTTTTCTGACAATTCCGTATTTTCGCAAACGGTTGACTTTGATTCGCCTTTCCCTCCATTTTGATTCTCGTGTTTGGAAATATTCCTCGACGTTTCTTCGACTACTTCTTTATTATTCCGACCTTTATCCAACAAGACGTTGTTTCGATTTCTTGAAGATTCAACAGTTTCCTGCATTGACGACGGCAGTTTATCTTTCCTTGACTGCCGACTTTTGCTGGGAATTTCTTTTGTTGTTCCTTCATCTTCAACTTCTTTTTTGCCTCGACACGCTTCATCAACAGACACACGAACATCATGCATTGGCTTTCTTGGTGACTTAACACTATTCTTCATTTCACAGCGTGACTTATCACTGTTTGATCCTCGACCCTTTGTTGACGAAATGTCCCCTCCTCGACCCTTTGTTGTAGAAATGTCCCCTGAAGCTGCAATTTCAGCTTTAGATTCCGTTCTAATCTCAGAAACTTTATCGGAATGCTCGTCTTTTGAACGTTCTAAGTCTTCCCGTATTTCAGAGGGAAACGTTTCCACTTTTGATGCCGAATCTTCTGTCAGTCCTCTCTTCTCAGCGCTGTCATGCGATTGATGAAATAGGGCGTCAGCATTCTTGTTTTTTGATGAGTCAACAGCTTCCCTTGATTTTGACGACGGCATGCTCTTCTTTGAGATCATATTTCTCTTTAGCTTTTTCTGCTCTTCTTGAACACTTCCCTTTTCTGCTTCGTTGCGTCTGCCTTGTTTCACGGAAAGATCGTCTACAGTTTGCATCTTAGACTGACGCCTCCCTTCTTTAGATATTGCACCTCTTGTTGAAGTTCTTTTCGCTGTGTGGGACCTATCCGTTTTGTTTTTGCCGCCAGCTCCCCTTCCGACGGCAGCACAGCTACCGTTTGGTAACACAATACGGTAAGGTAGGCTCCACTCTGAATCATCCTCTGTTTCACCACTACTAGATGAGCTTAAACTTACAACGTCTTCGTCGTTTTCTAAACCGTTAATACCCTGTGATGCTGGCAGCGGCTCCGGAACTCGACTTTGTGTATCTTTAAGATCCTCCTTTCTCTCTTGAGCAACCAAACTATGAACAACTCGTCTGTCATTGGGTCTTCGCAATGTGAGAATCTGTGAGTCTACAAGTCCATCCCCTGTTCCTTCAGTTCCCATTATCTGTGAACTATCAACAGGCTGTTTTGCTCCTTCGTGTTTTCCTTGAATTTCTGCATGCTCGTTCTCCAACTCAGTATTTTTGGTTTTCTGCAATTTACGGTTCCTTCTTACTGAGGCATGGTTGTCCGTTCTTCCCATTGTCTTGTCACCTTTTTCCTGCGATACTGGCACTGGCTCCGGAACTCGACTTTGTGTATCTTTAAGATCCTCCTTTCTTTCTTGAGCAACCAAACTATGAACAACTCGTCTGTCATTGGGTCTTCGCAATGTGAGAGTCTGTGAGTCTACAAGTCCCTTCCCTGTTCCTTCAGTTCCCATTATCTGTGAACTATCAACAGGCTGTTTTACTCCTTCGTGTTTTCCTTGAATTTCTGCATGGTCGTTCTCCAACTCAGTATTTTTGGTTTTCTGCAATTTACGGTTCCTTCTTACTGAGGCATGGTTGTCCGTTCTTCCCACTGTCTTGTCACCTTCTTTCTCTATGCTCTGTCCACCACCATCCTCTTTATTCGCACAAGACGCCACATGTTCATGTAATGGCATCATTTTTAATGGCGTAGATTTAAGAATAACTTTTCCATTCTGACAGCAAGCAGGCAGCCTTTGTATCTTTACCAGACACGTTTGAGTCATATCAGCTGAAACGCCTCCGACTGAAGACCTCAAACGCCTTTTGCTTGTTAAACAATACATGTCATTCTTTCCCAATGACGACGGAGTGCTGGGAAGTTGGAACATGTTGTTAAATTCATGCTCTTGTGCATTAATCGAGCTGTAATTTTGAGCCTCAACTGCTTTTCCATTGGAATGACGTTGTTGCAGTGATGCTCCTAAATTTGTATTATTGATTTTCCTACTGTTACTGTCAACACATTCGCTGTCATCATCATCATCAATATCATCATCATCATCGTCATCATCATCATCATCATCATCATCGTCCTCATCATCATCAACATCATCATCATCATCATCAACAACAACATCATCATCATCAACAACAACAACATCATCATCATCAACAACAACATCATCATCATCACTTTCGCCGTTCTCATCATTGTAACCATTATCATCACTTCTTGCGATCCACTCTGTTGTTTGTTTAACTCGTCTCGTGGACGTTGCTCTGTTGCCAATCACACGTTTTAACGAAGCTGTAAACAAGAACAAGAAAAATAACATTAAAAACGTTCACTAAATTCCACTCACTGGATCAACAATCCTTTACTCGTTGAAATGATGTGGCTGGCTCTGCGAGCGGGCAAGATAAAACAACTGATCCTACGCTCTTATTGGCTACCCGAGCAGGCAAGATGTAGCTATCTTGTTCGGTCGGGATTGCCCGCTGTGTTCCCGCAAAATAAAATTATCGATGAATCCTTTATCAACCAATATTGTTCGGCCAAGATGGATGGATATTGTCCTTGTTCTTTTTTTGTGTCTTTATAGACCGAGACGAACTTGGCCAATATCCATCCATCTTGACCGAACAAGCTTGGTCAATAACACATACATTATCATCAAACAAAGCCAAACAGTATCTGCAGTTGACCCTCCCTTAGCGACCAGCCCTCCAAGAAAGAGTATTTCCTGAAAGGAAATAAAATCATCGCGGCAACACTGTTGACAGATGGTTTTTCATTAAAAACACAAATTGTGATACAGTTCTAAAAGTAGCAAGTCTGGGATGGGGTAGGGATTTAAGATATCTTGTCTAGTTTACATGTAGGGTTGCAAAATCAGCTGAACATGGTCTGGTATAGGGTAAAGGTTTCAGGGTTTCAGAGTCCCAGCGGCACACCCCACCCCCCCCCCCCCCCCAGGGGTCTGTAGCCTACAATAGTAAAAGGAATGTAAGTAAATGAAACAAGCAATTTCGCGAAACACACTGCTTCGTACCCAGACCTCTCTCTCTTATTATCCAAATGAGCACTTTCCCGTGATGCCTTATGTTTTCCGCTCACTTTTTATGGCTTCTGTGTACTTCAAACGGTATTTAGACTAAATTATAACTGACTAATAAAATTTCTGATTAACACGTAACTAGGTTTTGATTACTTATTTGTTCTAATTTGAAAAACATCAAAACAAATCATTTTACCATCCATTAACCCCGCCTCCACCCCCGCCCCCCCCCCCCCCCCCCCCCCCCCCCCTTGCATCGATTGCGATACACTTGAATTTTGTAGTTTACTATTATAAACTGTTGTGGATGATGTAAAAACGCAATTTCAGCCAAGACAGAAAACTACACCTTCGCAATATGATACGTGCCTATATCAGTACAAAAAAACTGTTTAAGGCGCTGTCACACTATTGCGTATTAAAGAAACGTATGAGTTTCGTATGAAAATTCATAAAACAGTCTTCATACGCACAAAATTCCCTTGAAAATACAGCGTATGACCAGCGTACTTGACCTATGAGTAACGTACCTCTAGCGTAACTCTCGCGTATTCAGCGTATACTTAGCGTATATAAACCATACATCCGAATACGCACAAAATTTTTAAGCATGCTTAAAAAACATTTTCTGCCTCGCCGTATACCAGCGTATGCAACCGTGCTTGAAACGTATACAACCTATGCCTAACGTACCCTTTGCGTATGTCAGCGTATACCAGCGTATGAGTGATATTTTTCATAGGCTGGTATACGCTAGTACGATACGTAATAGTGTGACAGGGCCACAAGAAGCAATGCGTGTAAAAAAGCAGCTTATTCCACATCAGCTTAAGGTAGCGAAGACACTTAATTGTGCATTAAACGCGTTTAAAATTTCACGACCAAATCAAGCTCAATAAATGGGTCAATTAAGGGCAGTGCAACAACATAGAAGACCTTGTCTCAGAGTCATGACATACAAACTGCAGCTGACTGTTGAAGATGTTACAGAGCCGAAGAGTTTGTTCCCCTCATTACAACCAACACTACAGCTTTTTATGGAGACTGTGGCGAAGGATACATGCAGGGATCAATGGCGAAGGACCATCCTCGCCTTCTGTGCCTGTGATGACGTAATAAACATGACGACCCCCATTGTGCCGTCCACTCTACCAATTAGCAATCTTCTCCTCTCCGCCCCTCTACAATACACGCAGCTTTTTTTCATTTTAAATCTATCTTACTTTTCCAAACGGGCAGGGCAACATTCTCACCTTCATTATCAAATTCTGTATCGCAGGTTTCTGGAACTTCATTGACGTTAGATGACACGTCATTTGTACTGAGCCAATCTGCAACCTTTGTTGCTGATTTAGCTATTGCTTCCTTCCTTCTTGGACTGCAATGTTCTGGCATATTGAACAAACTCTTGAACTTTGATGTAGACAAAATGGCACCACTGTCTGTGTTTGCTCGCCGCTCCATTGTACATGGACCATTCAAACATCTTTCTGCAGAGTCTCTATCGTGTCCACTTCGAGATTGTAATTCCTGCATGTCATCCAAAAAGCTTCTTAGGAAAGCATTTTTAGGCTCGGGAACTGTGTTTCTTCTCGCTTTTGACTGTGAAAGTCTTGTTTTGTATCGTCTAATTTCAGTACTGTTTTCAATGCCATTGCCCTTTCCTTTTGTCTGTGAGGATCTTGGTTTGTCACGGCTCAATCCAGCACTATTTTCAACCTGTTTTGTCTTTCCTTTCTCCTCTGAAGGTCTTGGTGTTTCTCGGCTCAATTCAGTACTGTTTTCACCCTGTTTAGCCTTTCCTTTTGCCCGTGAAGATCGTGTCTCACCTTGACTCCATTTCGTATCGTTTACTTTCACTTTTCCACCTGCAGCATCAACGGAACACATAACAATCAAAGACAGCCTTCCAAGCTGAACAAAAGGCACCCAATAGGTGCGAGAACCTGTTGGTACTCTCTGAGATTAGATTACCTGCTTTAATTATGCATCAGTCCACTCCAGCAGTGCCCATCCCCCCGGGTATAAGTCAGGCATTTTCCCACGTTCGAATCCCGGGAAAATGACGGGAAATTATTACTCCAGAATACCTTTTAGTACAAACCATTGACAACGGAGCTGTTCTGCACTATCTTTTTCTGTCTGTATGTCTACAGCTACATGTACCTTCTTATCCACGCTTATACTGTAACCTTAAGCTGTAACAGTCTTACTGTAGTTCAACTGCTAAGAATTCTGTTTCAATCAGAACCATCACCGACAATTACTGGCATATCTGGAAACTAGCTCTTAAGCTAAGCCTACTAACCATGCAAAATAAAGGATTCATTGATTACTGGTTGAACTAATCCAAATTTTCATAAATAGTTATTTCCTTTTGTCTAGTATTTACCAGTACTTTAGCATTATTGTTATCATTTTATTTTAATTATTATCATTATTCTACAGTACATCCCGGGGGGGGGGGGGGGGGGGGTACTCAACAAAGTTTTGTACGGGGATGCTCCGCCCCAAGGTCCAAACCCTTACCCTTTCATATACCGTTTTTGACAGAAAAGGTACCCCTTTCATATATCTTTCATTGAAAATGGTACCCCATTCATATAGCCTTTACGTGCGTCTGTTTGATATATTTTGAAAGGCATTTTTCATAATACTTAAATGGCAGTTTTCCCTACCCTTTTTCATACTTCGTGAAATCCCTATCCTTTCATATACTTCAACTCGTGAAATCCCTACCCTTTCATATACCTCCAGCCTACTGTAAAACAGGTACCCCTTTTGGGCGGAGCATCCCCGTATAGCCCATTAGAGGTAGCAAACCCCCACCCACACTGCAGTACATGTAGGTATAGTTACTGGTAGATAAGTTTTTATTTTGATATGATTGTTTATATACTATGTTTTTACTTTTATTACACTTTAGATGCACAGCTTCGTTCAAAATAAGTGTCAACTGCATGGAATTATTTTCGTGCCTCATAAAGTATCTTTCTAGCCTCCTATTTGTAACAAATACTATATATTTATTTTGGACTACTTACAGTAAAACACTGGCCACACAATTCAGACAGTTTGATTATTGGAATAACATAAGGGGTGAACCTTAACTACAGTTTACTGTACGATTAGTTGCAAGGGGCATTATTTCATGGTTGGCATTTCTCATTTTAGTGAAAATGAGATAAGTGATAATTAAGAGTTACAAGCATTTTTAGAAAACCCACTTTTTAAGAAAACACAAATATTTTCATCAAACATTCTCAAACTCATTAGTAATTCATGAGAACACAAAGGAAATCACTTCAGCGATGGAGGTTTTGAAGTCATTTCTTAATTTGCATAGATTTTGGCGATTTCATTCCTTCGTTTTCTCCACATTTAATGATCAGTTTGAGAAGCTATTAATATCAAAGTCACTTGAAGTGGGTTTAAAAAACTCAGCTGTGCCTTGTTTTTCCAACCCACTTCTTGGTGTTTGGAAATCTGATGAAACACTTTTCTTGTGTGTGATATATTACACGACAGATTTTTTTCTAAGTTCAATAAGTTCAAAGACTTTAAGCTTTACTGTGAGCAAGTTTCCACAAAATCAGCTTCACACAAATTGCTGTACATTCAACCGCTGAATTTAAGCTTCCAAAATTAATATTATGCTTGTGTATTTGCCTCAACTGTTGTAAGAACTCTTAAATAAGGCGACAATTGTACCCTACTATATGAAACTTTGATGCAACTTAACTAACAACCACTAGACGGCCAGAACTCTTCTTTTTTCAGGTGAAATTAGTCTAGTTTCTTAGGATTAGCAGGGTTCAAAATAAAATCACAGCTTTAAGATTGAATTTGTAGGCTTTTTTGTCTAGTAGGCTCTTTTTTTCCCGGCTGTCAATAAATGAATGAGCACATACCCTCAGCAGTACACAACATTATTATTATCTTTTTTTTTCACTTTCTGCGATTTGTGTGTAGGCCACTTCTTATAATCTGTTCAAAGCTTTTTTTCATAGCGCCACCCCAGGTGTTATGGGAACCCTGAATTATCATTACAGGATACCATTGCAGCGACTTTGATTTCAGTTGCATTGGCCGATCCAAGCATGACGTGAATTTTCTCTTTCTTTGGTAAAAAGTCGCCAGCAAGTGTGGTCAAAGTGCCGGCTACCACTGGCAGCAGGCTGCTATTTTGAACCCTGGATTAGTGCAAATTCGAAAAGGGTTTGTGATATTATTCGTTGTACGATAAAATTAGGCAAATCTGGGCGAGAAAAATTTAGGTAAAAATGCTCAAAAAAGCAACATAGGTTGGTTATGCCATGGGCCCTTCAATTAGATATACTGTAACAATGATAATGGAATAAACTAATATTGAAATTATTAAAATCTTTCCTGGAAATGCTACAATGTATATATACATGTACTGTACATGTATGTATAAAATAAAATGAACTACTTTTATTACTTACATTTAGAGATGGCCATATGTTGCCTGCTTGTCATTCTGCTCGCATTTTGATCTGAGAGTTTTTCTACAGAAGACATGTGTTGTACTTTACTTTTTGGATTCTTACATACTCTGCGCATCACTGGTCCCTCACAATCACTCAAAGTGATCGAGCCATTTGACCTTTCTTCTGAATCAGAAAGAGAATTTGCCTCTAACATTTTATAACTTTCGGAATCTTCATTGTGCTGGCTGATTTTCAATCTTCTGCTTGATTTCTTTCTTTCCTTCCCATTTTCACTGAAACTCTTCTTTCCACATTGTCTCTTTTTTGTAATAATCTCTTTTCCTTTCCTTGATTTAAGTTTAGTTGTGCAAGTCGAACTGGGTTTTTTATCACAGATTGTTCCATCTTTGTTTTGTCTTCTGGAGCACTCACTAAAGGAGAGTTTTCTTTTTATTTCATCAGCTTGTGTGTCAGTGATTTCACTAATGGACTCTGACTCACCTCCAGTAGACTGAGTTTGCTCATCACTATCTGTAGAATTTTCAGACAATGCCGTGCTTGTTTTTTTATTTTCCACATTAGATTCAAAATGCTCACCGCGATTTCTATTCATGTGCCTGACATCACCATCCCCATCATCATTACTAGTAAAGTTGTCACAATCACCACTAACAGATTTGTCAATGACCTGATCTCTCAGATTTTCTTCTAAAATATTACAAGCGTTTTCACGTAAACTGCCATGTCCATGTGTAGTTGATCTTGTTTGTCTAGTGCTGATATCACAAAAACCTGCATTGCAGCTATTGGCCTTTGCTTTTTTCTTGTTGTCTTGACAATGATGTCCCCCAAATGATTCAGAATCAACCAAATTACTACCAACATTACATGTGCCATTTATTCTTTCCACTGATAACTCCTTTCTTTTTCGTTTCGCTGTATGATGAACTGGAACATGTTCAGAATCTGTCAGAAGACACGCTTGCTTTCTCTTTCTTTCAGTTGATACAGGTGTTTTATAGTCTGCAAAAACAACAAAAAGTTACATGTATAATCAATAAAATAAATATTTTTTTTTTATTAAGCAACTACTTGTATTTGAATTCATTAGATTGATAGTTAAAAAAAAACACTGCAATCTCCCGTCTCCCTCTTGTTGCCTAAAGTATGCTGGGGAGACAGTCTTAAAATTACAGCGCTCCAAGCCTGGGAGGTGGACTCCCATATAAAAATGACCGGGGTGGTCGTTGAAAGTTTTCGATAAACACCCTAAAGGCAACAGAATGTTGTTTGATTGGTGTGGCTCAAAACAATTTTCACCCCTAAGAGGTACCAACTCTAAAACAAAACATGTTACTGTATATTCTGTCAAATTTTTTTTTTGGCTCAATACCCTAAAAGGTACCGCAATAATAATATTCAAACAGTGGTCATTTTAGATTTTAGCACCTAAGCGGTACCAATCCATAAATTTTGACCCCTAAAAAGTATGATGAGCACCCCCGTCATTTAATATGGGAGTCCCCTCTCAGGGGCTTCAGGCTACAACTGTTTTGGTTATCATGGCAAGTAGAAAAGAAATATGGCAAAGTAAAATAGTGGCCAATTTGGAGACTTGTGTTTTGGGCAGTGATGTGTTAGAATCAAAACCAATGACATTGTCATTTCAACATCTTAACAAAATTGTATGTGAAATGACCATTACCACAAAATAATTCACTATCACTTGTCTTTTTCCTGTCTGGTTCCCTCAGCGTAAATAGTGACACAGTTCATCCACAGCTATATGAATTTTGTTCGGCTCACAATGGTCAGCGGTATAACATTTTATTTTTTGTCTCACAAAGAAAACAAAGTGTTTTGAGATTGGTGACCAAAATGTTAAATTTGGCAGCCTTTTTACCAGTGAAGGTTGCCTTTTGTGACTTAAAAAAGATTTAAGCTTGGAGCACTGAATTATTAAAATAAAACTTGGTTTCCAATCTGAAATTCATACTGTACAACAACGACATTCACACTTTGCAGTAAGCACAAAACAAGTGACACATATGGACCGATAGCGGCTGCCTGAGGCACCTTCATAAGCTGACGTCCGATCTCATTCTCATAAGTGTATGTAAAGTGCCATGAGACATGTGATATATGCGCCATATAAGTCTCTATTATTATTATTATTATTATTATATTTATTTTATTGTTTTTTTATATCCTACTCTGGTTCACACTGGTGAAATACAGGAATAATTTACAGAATAAGAGATACCGTATTTACCCGTGTATTAGTCGATCCCGTGTATAAGTCGACCCCCTATTTTTGAGGCCAAAAACTAAGTTTTCTTCATTTCTGGGTAACATTTTTTTTGGAAAACTAATCTTGTATTTCTTAGAATTTTCTTTTGGGTACTATGGATCTATGAAAAAATCACAGCAAGTTTTAACATGAAGTTTATTATCGCACGCACATGAGCGTTTTAGCGGGTTTTAGCAACATGTGTATATGCGGGCATTTTGTCCATAATTTTTCAAATAGGCTTATAAAATCAAACATACTAATTTAAAACGAACCTTTCTAATTGTGGAGAGGTGTAAAGTGGCTTTAGAAGACAGGAAAAACACCAATAAACTCAAGAATCTTTGAAAACGACTTGATAAACAAATTGCCAAACTTGCTCGGGGAACTTGGCAACCAAGCAACAAAATCGGTCGAGTACTGGTAACTGATAACTTCACGTGCTTACTAAGCCAGGTTACTAAGCAGCAAAGTTCGGAGCGAGAAAGATGTTTTCCTTCGAGAGGATTTACGGCTTTATTAGCAGGAAATGTCAGCTCTTTATTCCAAAATTGTGCCAGTGAGTATTTACAACATTCAGGTTTATAATAAGCAGACAAATCTTAACACATTTCAACTTGAACTGCTAATTTAAAGACACAGATCGCTAAGCAAAAGGACATCGTAACCTGTACTGTCATTTATATTAGATGTTAATGTCGCAGTTCCTTTATGTTTCATAGAAGGCAACGAGAAAAACAAACGCAATAAACAACACAATATTTGGCGTAAAGGGGAACACCGCTCCGCGATCGGCGTGACAGAACGACTTCCATTGCGTGACCATAAGCCTTTCTTATCTCCCCAGCGCGAATACCAGTGCTGGATCGAACAAGTTTTTAGGCAGGTAAAAAAGCTTACGCGACCAAAAGCCTAACTCTAAACGGCACTACGAGCTGAACCTCCGGCCAGCATCGTGCTAGAGTGTAGGAGTTGTAACTTGCTCAAGCCTAACTGATGTCCTAGCACTACGAGCCGACACCGCCGGCACGTGCTGGATCAGACAAAAATGCAGGCAGATAAAAGAGCATAAACTAGCGCAACTCAAACGCGCGAAAACAAAGCTTGGGGAAGTCGCTGCGAGACTTGACCGATCGCGAAACTCGAGAGGTGAACCCAAATTTATTTAAAACAATCGAACCTCCAAAGGGAGGGAGGGTGGGAATTACAATTTAAAACACTGAAGGAAAACCTTTCAGAACGCACTACAGCTAATGAGTGAGACTTTGGACTCGAACTAGAGCTTTTATAGCCAGACATATGTCTTGACCTCGGCCAATGGAGAATTGAATACCACAGTAAATAATGAATTCATGTAGCGCTCAAATAGACATGAATGGGAGTATTTATAGTACTAGCCATACAGAACGGATGATATAAATGTACTAGACAGTGATGTAACAGGGCTAGGTGAATGACCATTGTACTCCATTGTACATTGGCGACAAGAAAGGCTTGTACATTGCGAACATCTGCTTAACACGAGTTATGTATCAACAATAACAACCCAACGGGGGCCTAGAGCGTCACGCTCCATTAACTGCGCTTTACAGTCTAACAGTAAAGCTTTATTAATGTCGCAGTTCCTTTATGTTTCATAGAAGGCAACGAGAAAAACAAACGCAATAAACAACACAATATTTGGCGTAAAGGGGAACACCGCTCCGCGATCGGCGTGACAGAACGACTTCCATTGCGTGACCATAAGCCTTTCTTATCTCCCCAGCGCGAATACCAGCGCTGGATCGAACAAGTTTTTAGGCAGGTAAAAAAGCTTACGCGACCAAAAGCCTAACTCTAAACGGCACTACGAGCTGAACCTCCGGCCAGCATCGTGCTAGAGTGTAGGAGTTGTAACTTGCTCAAGCCTAACTGATGTCCTAGCACTACGAGCCGACACCGCCGGCACGTGCTGGATCAGACAAAAATGCAGGCAGATAAAAGAGCATAAACTAGCGCAACTCAAACGCGCGAAAACAAAGCTTGGGGAAGTCGCTGCGAGACTTGACCGCCACTGATACGTGCGGAGCAGGTATCCCCCCAAGCAAACCAATCTTTTTTTTTTTTTTTTTTTTTTTTTTTTTTTTTTTTTGTGTAATCAAGGCAAGGAAACACTTGCCATTCTCGGCGCAGCAGACAGTAAAACATTTTGAGGTGTTCTAATATAAAGTTGATAGCAGTCGGACGACCATCTTCCTAAAACCTTAATTAACCAATCTGGCAAGCCAGCAGCAGCTGCTGTTGAGGCAGCTCCGATGCGGAAACTGTGGCCCTTGAGTGATTCGTAAGGCAGACCCGCGCGACGGGCTGCATCCCGAAGGAGGTTAACAACCGCAGACCTGGTAAGAAAGCGGCCAGATTGAAAATAAAATAAAGGTCCCTGGGGGTGCGCGGCTAGAAAATAGGAACGCATTGCTGTAACCGCACAGACAGGTGAGGGTGAGCATGCAATAACAAGCTTGTGACCCTCACGAAAAACGTCGGTCTTCGAAGACTTAAGAAAAATTGACATCTGCTGCGGGCAAGCCAGAGAGGGATGAAATGACACACTGTCGGCTGTTAGGTCAAATTGAGGGCGAAATTGAAATGCTCCTGGATAGGTAAACTCATTACAGCGGAGGAAACCAAAGAAAGCTAATGTAAAAGCTGCCCAGATCATGGAAAAATCCCGCCCCCCTAACCAGGAGATTAATATTGGCCGAATCGCCAATAGCACGCCCGTGGTGACAGGTTGACGGAGGATACGGGCTTGACCCTGGAAACGGAGGATACCCCGAAGAATCTTTTTCAAAAGTAGTTTTCCCAGGAGGGGGTCACCATGCCCACACGAAATGTGTAAATTACGTACTGCGGCTAAATAAAGTTTGATAGTACTATGCTTAACTTTTCTCGCCAGGTAGGAGGCGAAGTAAATAAGAGTACCCTCGGAGGCTGGGAGAATATCCCCCTCACTAGAGATAATCCTGTTCATGAGGCAAAACTGGATGAAGCGTTTTTCCCCTGAGCTATAGGTGCGGTTGGTGGTCCAAGCCAGGCCCCAGTTAGCATAAGTCAGAACTTCGCCCCTTAGAGGGTCATGAGTGAAGGCGGGATGGTGCAAGGGATTCTCTCGGCCAGTGGAGCTGCCGCCCAGAAACGTGCGTCCTGAAATCGGGAGAGTGCATCAGCAATTTCATTAGAGACCCCGGGAACGTGGCGAGCCCTAACAAAGAAGTTATGCTTCATAGATATAAGGACAAGGAACCTTAGAAGGTCCATAATCCGTGGGGCCTTCGAATGACCCGAGTTTATGATGGCCACTACGGATTCGTTATCGCACCAAAACTGAATGCGCTTCCCAGAAAAATGTGGATACCAGATAGCGCACGCCACTACGATCGGGAAAAGTTCCTGCCATTCAATGCTGATGCCCTGGGCTTTGCTGAGCTGCATGTGGGGGAGCCACCTGCCCTGGAACCATTTACCCCCAAAAAAGCCCCCAAATCCGACTTTGCCGGAGGCGTCGGTATACAATTCCATATCTGGGGAAGGGGTAGTGGTGTTATCTAAAAAGAAAGAGCGCCCGTTCCACTCGGAGAGGAAAACCTTCCACATGGTAAGATCCTTGAAAAACTCCTTATTTAGGCGGATATGGTGAAAACGGCTGGGGACCCCCCTGGTAAGGTTTATTATGCGCTGGAGAAATGTTCTCCCGGGGACGACTGCCTTGCAGGCGAATTGGAGGGTACCAATTAGAGACTGTAGCTCAATTAACCGTACGGAGCGCCGCTTAGTGAAAGAGTTTAGTAATTCCCGGGTGCGTTTAAGTTTGTCCTCTGGGAGCCGGGCTTCCATATGTATGCTGTCGAGCTCGATACCCATGAATTCTAACACTTGAGAGGGGCCCAGGGTCTTAGACGCGACCACGGGGGCATGGACGGACATGAAAAAGCGGAGTAGGGTACTGAAGCTAGTCAGGCATTGAAACCGGGATGGTTCGGCAATGAAAAAATCGTCCAGAATGTGGAGAACATGCTGTAGGCCGTAGTTGTTTTTGAGAATCCACTCGAGAGCGTCCGACAGTTGATTGAACAGGAATGGTGCACTACGAAGCCCAAAAGGGAGGTACAGATCAACAAAGTACTGGCTTTGCCAATAAATGCCGAGCAAGTGCCAATCATGGGGATGGACAGGAATCAAGCGAAAAGCTGATTTAAGGTCGGTTTTTGCCATGAAAGAACCCGGGCCCAGGGACTTAAGTATGCGTATAGCATCGTCCACCCTAACATATTGAAGAGCGTAAGGGTCCTTGGGAATATGGTCATTAATACTATCGCCCTCCGGGTATGAAAGGTGATAAATAGTACGCCATTCCGAGGAATGTTTCTTGGGCACCACACCTACAGGGTGACATTGGAGGTTAGGGAGGGGTGGGTCATGAAAGGGCCCCGCTACCCGCCCCAAGTTAATTTCCTTAGCAATATTTGAAGAAACCACCTCGGGATGCTGAGTTGCAGATATAAGGTTACGAGAAACCCGGGATTTCTGGGGACCAGTATAGCCGACATGTGTGCCATAGCGCAAAGCATTAATTAAATTATGCACAAAATTACGATTAGGATGACAGGAAAGTTCCCTTTCTAAGATATCAACATCAATAGGGGTGGATACTGGTGGATGACGGTTCCTTGCCAGTAGCTGCACTTTATCGTTTGCTACGGACGCTGGCGCTGGTTGTCTGATGTGGGTTGTTAACCTGTCCTCTCCTGAGAGTAGACCTTGGGCAGTTGGCGATGGAGTGGCCGGAGGAACGGCAGCGTCGGCAGATGTGAGGGAACGGGCAGGAACTGGAGGTGCACCCAGACGAACGGTTGAAGCGGAAGCAGACGGGACCATTCTTGGGTTGCTGGTGGGACTCTTCGCTAGGGCAGTCACTCTGGGAATGGTACGGGCTAGAGCAGACAAGACAATGTGGCTTAGCTAGACCCGAAAAAGTAACAGTCCAAAGTTCAAGGTCAACCTGGTCCCAACTGAGACTAAGGTCATAGGCAGCCCTGCGGCGGAATTGTTCATCGTAGGTGAGCCATGACAGACCCTTAAATTTGGTTGCTGCGCTACTGATGATTTGCTGGTACTTGAGTAGCTCCAGCGATCGCCGAGGGTAGGACGCGACGAGGACCAACATATAAGCCGTATATGCGTCTAACCATTTCTGGAAAGTGTCTATCAACGGCTTACGTTTGCGCACCATGGTAAGAGGAGACGAGGAGCCTGGGGCCGAGTCAGCTAAACGAAATTGGATCTCGGGCACTTGGGGGTGAGTTAAAGAATCTGGTAGCAACAAAGTGAAGTCAATGTACTCACCCCTCAAGATTTTGTCCTCCAGGTTCTTGTCCAGTGGTCGCTGAAGGCCTAATGGTGTAGCGACGCCAGATCTTCGCGGAGGAAAACTTGTCGTGGGCGGCGACGCTTGACTCAAGTAGTGTGCGGACTGGAAATGATTGCTCTGTAAAGCCTGATGCAGGGACGCCGTAACCGTGTTCTGGATTGCAGCCAGTTGCTCGGCGGTGAAAGGCTCGGCCTGTGAAGTGCCAGAGGGTTCTATGAAGTCGTCGAGGCCATCTTCTGAAACATCGGACAAGGAGATTTCGTCGTTGTCCGCGTGGATGTCGCCGACATTGTCTGGAACATCGTTATTTACGATGTTGTTCGCAGCGAGAGCTGGTAATTCAGCGGCTGGAGTGACCCGACGATCCGTGCGTCTCCTCACCGTACGTCTTTGGACTCGGCCAACTGGTGGATTTGTCGCACGAGGCCGCTGAAGAGCGGCTTTTAGGCGTTTGACAAGGGCTGATTTGTTCCCGTTAACAGGCAAGGTTAATGCCTGAAGGCGAAGGCGAAGAACCTCGGAGGTCAACGATGCGAGATTTTCCGCACGACCTGGACGAACGTTCGGTGCGTTGCGAGTGCCACGTGGACGAGCCATTGGAAATTACAATTTAAAACACTGAAGGAAAACCTTTCAGAACGCACTACAGCTAATGAGTGAGACTTTGGACTCGAACTAGAGCTTTTATAGCCAGACATCGCTAAGCAAAAGGACATCGTAACCTGTACTGTCATTTATATTAGATGTTTGTCAACAAATAAAGACAATTATTACGCTAATTGTGAATAATTTATTTAACTGGTGCTGGGATCTCAATTTTTGACCCATGTACATGTATAAGTCGAGGGCGATTTTTTTTGACTGATTTTTAGGTCATGAAAGGTCGACTTACACGGGTAAATGTGGTAATAAGCACAGCTGGTAAAATAAGCACAAGAACAAGAGGAACTGAAGGAAAAAGTTGAATAAATCACTTTCGTTGTACCTCCTCCATGCTGGTTCACACATAGTTATTCATAATGACTGCACTTCCTTATGATTGCCAAATGAGAGCCATGCTTATACAAAAACCTTATCACAGAAAGTGCATTATTAACATGGTCCTGAATAAAAAACATCCAATGGATTGTAAGGGCTTCATGTACATGCATCTTCAGTTTCCAAAGCATGAAATGACTTAAAATATTGCCACTGATTCTTCTACAGGATACGTCACGTAGTACATCACAGGTTGGTTAAGCAATACTGTCTTGCTTTATTTCCAAGTTATTCTCATATTGCCAAAAAATGAATATACAATTAAACTGGATAAAAAGATTTTATAGATCAAAACAGAAGCAGTAGTTTGGAGATAAAGTGCAGGATTGCAAGGATGGAAGTGGATTACAGTTCATCAAGTTTGATTTCGTGACAGGTGGTCAAAAATCAAAATGTCCATTCTTATGGAATTTTCAATCTTTTAGCCGTTACTTTGTCTTTTTAGTTCATATTTCTTTGTTTTCATCTCTTTTGACAAATTTTTTCCTTTTTATTCCAAGATAATAAAGCAAGCATAAAGCAGAGTCCTCCTGGCCTGGGGCGGGGACTCCCATATAAAAATGACGGGGGTGCTCGTCGTACCTTTTAGGGGTCAAAATTTGTAGATTGGTACCGCTTAGGGTACGAAAATCTAAAATGACCACCGTTGAAATTATCGCGGTACATTTTAGGGTATGAGCCGAAAAAATATGACAGAATAGGACATATGTTGTTTTAGAATTGGTACATGTACCTCTTAGGGGTACATATAAAAATTCTTTTGAGCCACCCCGATCAAACAAGAGTCTGGTACCTTTTAGGGTATTTTTCTAAAATTTCCGACGAGCACCCCCGTCATTTTTATATGGGAGTTCCCCCCCCCCGGGGCTCCCGGCCATAATCATGAAAACACGATATAATTCATCAGCCGGGACAGTGACCCTTTAAGAGTGAGGTGCAGGATTGCAGAAAATTAATTCAGTTTTTTTAGAATGAAGCATGATACAATGGGATGTATTGTTATTCAATGAGATAGAAATATGATTTCCATGTCATTAAACTAGTTTTCTTCAATCCTGCACCTTAGTGCCCTTTAGTAACTTAAAACAAGTTTATTTTGATGTTACTGAACATTGTGTTCCATCACGTCATAATCACCAAAACTCTTTATACTACACAGTACAAATGAACTGTGTTACCTGATGAATAAGCCAAGATTCTGCTTTCGTTTTGAAGGAGCTTGCCAATGGGATGTATTGTTATTCAATGTATTGTTATTCAATGAGATAGAAATATGATTTCCATCTCATTAAACTAGTATTCTGCAATCCTGCACCTTAGTGCCCTTTAGTAACTTAAAACAAGTTTATATTGATGTTACATTGTGTTCCATCACATGTCGTAATCACTAAAACTCTTTATACCACACAGTACAAATGAACTGTGTTACCTGATGAATAAGCCAAGATTCTGCTTTCATTTTGAAGGAGCTTGCCAACTTTATATCTTTCTGGGAGTCTTGCCCCTTGTTTGTTTTCTAATGTTGTCACCTGTCCTACCCTGAAAATTATGACATTCAAAACAAGACAAGGAAACATTTGTATGGAGTATAATATTCATTATACATTGATACAAAGTGTTAATAAACACACTACCTGTTTGCTATACATGTACATTTACCTGAGTTAACAAATAATACGGCCTCGTCGGCTAAGAATTAGGCGATATCACGCGCGCTTTCGCGCTATAATAGTTTTATAATTCAACACATTTATAACAAAGCACAGTTTGAAGAAAAAATATCGAGGCCGGTCCGTCATTTTTGCATTCTCTTGTCAAAATGCGAAATTTACCGCCATCGTTGGATATACGTCATGTAGACATAGCGTATATCGATAACGTTTTTACCATATTTGGGCAGTGTATCAATGTGTTGAATTATTACGTTGTATGTATGTATCGGTATGTGTTTAACTCACCCAATCTCTCCAAACTCCTCACGTGCTACTTTCGCAATTTCCGCACGGAGTTCACCGATCGATTTCGAGTGGGAAATTAGTACCTGTTGACAATCCACATTTATGATTAAACTGATGCTCATTAATTGGATCTAGACTTTGAAATAAAGGCATTCTACGCACCATAAAAAGATATTTCTTGTTTAACAACACTTCCAACATTTTCTCTCCCCTGTCCGCCATTTTGGACTCTGGAAAAGCGCATTAGCAAATGGGTTGGTACCGCTGACTGAACTTGGCATACTCTCGTTCCCAGATCATCTCCGTTGTTCGACAGTGGGGGAACATTACATTGTTTCAAAATTTGCTGAAAGATTACTATAAACTTAACCGGACTGAAAACGAGATTACCTTTTGAAAGCAGCGATAAACCACAGGGAGCCCACAATAGTTGAAAGACAAGTATTTAATTTATTAATAAAATACAATATTTGGCTTGTAAGACAAGGTCGATTTATTATGTAATGTTTACTACATGAGCGGGAGTGTTGTATCGGCCTATAGTGCCGATAGAACACGGACGCGAATGTAGTAAACAACTTATGAAATTCACATTCACATGTAAATTAGATACAACCACTCGTGAGTTGTATCAACATTGTATCGGCCTAAACAGGGCAATCATGTGATAACGGCTCATTTCTATTTCAGGGTCGCAACGAGGTATATGGGATCAGGGATCAAAGGCCTGAAAAAGGATGGGATCAGGGATCACAGCCTCGGATCCGGGATCACAGCCCTCGGGATCGGGATCAGCGTGTTTTCCATTGACTCAAGGATCAGGCGTTCTAGATATAATAATTCACGACGCGCGCCTAAACATGGATTTTTAAAGCTTTCTGAAATGGTATGGCCCATTTCATACAGTATTCCTTGGTATTTGGACTTATTGATAGTTCACCGAAGACCAGAATCAGACTACTACATAGTTCCGGGATAGTTGACTCAAACGTGACTGGTTAGTCATTGGTTCGTTAAACTGTTAATAACTTGCCAGGATTTTATTGTCGTACTCGCACAGGGAGCAGAGGAGCCTAATTTGACCTTTACGCGTTCGATCTTCGATCTGTTGTTTACGAGTCTGTTTTTCGCCCCAGCGGGATCCCAAGCGTAATCGGAGCTTTCGGTTGGGTAACCGCAAATTGCTGACTGTGGGCGCCACAAAATCGTTACGCAGCAAGAAGAGAGACAAGGGAGGCTCGGCACTTCGTGCCTCGCTCGGAAAGCTTACGCTTTCCGGAAAGCGCCGATTACGCTTGGGGTCCCGCTGGGGGAAAAACTCGAAAACAACAGATCGAATAACGCAAGACACAGCGCGCATTTTAAGCTCAAAGATCGAACGCGTATTAGGTCAAATTTGGCTCCTCTGCTCCCTGTGGTACTCGCGCTGCATGACGTTCAATCATGTCATATAATATGCCAGGAATATGTCATTTGAGCACGATTGCTTTCGACTGAGCACAGGCACTGATCGTTTTTAAAAACAGTCAACATTTCAGACAGATTTTTTCCATGGGGAAGCGAAAGAAGAGAAAAGATGATCACACGCGTCGAAGGTAAATTGGAGTTAACTTTGATTTACGGTTTTCTTTCTTGTTAAAATCTGCAATCTTTTGGAAAAATTTGATTTCATAAACTCGACATTCTACGATTCTAGGTCACGTTCCTGGTCGCCCAGCAGAAAAGGCGATCAACGGCATGTTCGAAGCTCAAGGCGGCGTTCAACAAGCTGGTAAATTAGATCAATGAGTGTGTGTGTGTGTTGTTACTAATTATAAGGACTAGAGTATACATAGAATTGTTTCTAAAACGGCGAAAAGACCAGACACAAAAACCATGATATAACAACCGATAATACATTGAAAACTGATAGTACCAATGGACTGTGAGATGTCGTCGTGTTGTGGGATTTAGCGTGGACCCGAGTAGCATTTATTCTAAAGGCAATTTAGATGAAAGAAAAGTGTTTTTTTTTATCAAGGAAAATAATAGATGGATAAATTTGAAGGATTACTTTTTAAAATTAACGTCATCAGTTTTAGGTTTACAGTCAACTCTCACCTTGCGGACACCCCGCTATCACGGACACTTCATCAATATCACTCATTATCAATATTTCACCTATTGCACAGATCTCGGCGGTCCAGGTCGCGATCGCGATCGCCAAAACATCAGTCCTCAGAGCATCACCATCGCCGCATCCACAGATCGCATGGGAGAAGAAGGTATAGTCTGAACATTGTCTGATCTCCACTTGTCTCATATGATTTGTGAACCGTTTCAAGACAGACAAGACTTACCACTTGAGAAATTGGGCTCTGTTTCAATCTCCAAGATTCAAAATAAAATACAAATGCAAAATTTCTTTTGTCTCTTAATTCCGCGAACTACAAAAGTGGCAAAAAAATGTAATCCTGGTGTTGAGCTGATTGCATATCATAATGTAATTTTTTCTTTTCTTACCTGTCTACAGTAGAAACACGAGCAACGCCTCTGTTATATATTTAAACAGTTCTAAGTTATTGAGATCACCTTCCGAAACAGAACCCTGAAAAGTTATACTGAAACTGGTACAATGGTAAAAAGTCAAGACTGATCGTTATTGAGTCATTACACCTTAGATTTCTAATAAAACCCTGAGGTTTCATTGTCACGTGGGAGAAAAAAGAAACTCACGTGTTGGTAAAATTAAAAATTATTACACTCCACACCATTTTATTCATGATAATTACCATCGATCACAAACGAAGTTTATGTCTGGACTAGACGAAGCCTTAGACGAAGGACAACCTGAAACAGCACAGATTGAAACTCGTCCAGTTCGTTTTTCAAAGGGAGATGTAGTCGCCCTAAAACACAACTGGAAACGTTATTTGGAGCCCTTTTTCCTAGCTATTCTTCAGGAGGACCTTCATTGCAGTAATGGTGGCATCCTTGAGCGTACCATGCGTATTAACTGGCTTGAGCCGTCAGAGGGAAGATCCACTATTATACACTGTAGGCAATGAAGACAACAACAACCCACCTCAGTGTATTTTAGACATTGTAACGTTGGTTCAGGATGGTGAGAAATTCATTCTATGTCGAAACGAGGAGCAACGCCTAAAAAACTTGGCTAACGGCTCCGACGAGGCTGATTATGATAGCAGTAGTGAGGACGACAGTGATGGTGACAAAAGTGAAGACGATGATGACCAACCGACTCGTTTCGAAGCTGGACGCAGTAGATCTGGCAGGAGGGTGACACGATTTGTGTTTTAACAAGATCAGAACAATTCCAGGGCCTTTCCGGAGTCAAATTTTCACACACGTTGCACATTTTCTCGATAGATATTTTTCAATAGATTTTTTTCGGGAAAGCAATACAGAGCGGGATCTATTTTAGATGTCTAGAAAACGCGATTAACGAATAGCACAGATACTGCAAATAGATGATAACAAAAACTTGTATCATAAACTGACTTAGTCACATGCTCATGAAATTTTAAAGTTTGAAAACGATTTTTTTCTTTTTCAAACGAATGTCGAGGAAGGTCGCTGCAATAAAACGTTTTATTCCAATTTTGGTTACAGAAAGATTTTTAAAGTTTATGAAGCTGATATCAATGTCAATTTCAAGCCTTTTTTGTCAAGCGGATAGATTCGAAAGTTATCAGATTTTTACGAAAAAAATTTGTTTCCTCATGTTTCCCTTATAAAACGTTTAAAATTTGTATAGTATTGCACTAGTGTTTTTTGGTCAAAGACCGTACAATCTTCATGAGCAATTTACCATCCTAAAGAAATGCCGCGGAAAGTTTGAGTGCCTTATTTATGAGATGCTACTGATAAGGAAAAAGAGTCCGTCTCTTAACACTCAAAAAGACTCCATACCAGCGAAACTGTTTAGTTAATTAAGCCACATTCTTTCGTTCATCTTCGCATCTTTTATTTATTTATTTTCACACTTTCGACTTCACAAATAATTTTACATTTGATAATGGTGACATGTCGTCGCCGAAACGTCATGTTTTTATATCGCTGATATTTATTCTTAAATGTATATCTAAATCTTTCGTTATTACATTTTAACATAGTGAAAGAAATGTGAAGTAGCTCATTTTTATTTTAGTCTAATGTCGCATTGGCGAATTGTTAAAAAATGATTATCAGACAAAGTTATGAATAGAAAATACACTGGGATCAACAAAATTTTGTGGGGTCAGGGATCAAAATTTTCATCACTTTTGGGATCAGGGATTAAAAATTTGCGTAAAAATACGGGATCAGCGATGAAAAAATATACCTCGTTACGACCCTGCTATTTGTTAGTATCCTTATGAATTATTTACAAATATATATCAAAAAACTTTAACATGCAAGGCTGATCAAACAGCTGAATTTGTTAGGTTTCTTTTAACATTTCGGTTAGACAAAACTAACCTTCATCAGGGGCTAAGAAAGCTATAGGTCAATCAACACGGAACCGCTCGCGCTGAAATGAAATCGGCACACGAGCGCTGTGCTGCCGCGTTCGTCCATGTAGTGGCACTGGCTGCATTCGCGCGCCTAAAGAGCCACAGAAAACAAGCCGCGGTGAGCAAATAAACATTGCATTTTATTAATTTATCACCACTTTCAACTATTTTGGGTTCCCTGTGGATAAACTGGATAAACTTTTACGGTTGTTTACTTCATCGATGATCAATGACGTTATGAGTAATCAACTGCTTAGTCATTAATAATTGCCGCTAATCAATTAGTAATCGATGACTAATCGATCGAAGGCAAACATTTTGTGGCTTATTGATTAATCATCGATGTCATCGATTACTGATCGACGCCATTGATTGGTCATTGATGTCATTGATTACTCATTGATTACCCATTGATTACTCACTGATTAATCATTTTCTATTTTCCAGCACAACAATAACGAGTTTCCCGCCCTCTTGTACTAATATTTTCCAGAAACACTGTTTCGCTAAGTGAAAATGATGATTCTTTGTTATATTAAATGACGTTTTTGTACCATAAATCCTTGTTCTATAACTGAATACTGGAAGGCTTGTACATGTGATGAAAATACAGCAATTTCAATTAACGTTGTCGAATGAAAAAGGCGAAAAGCCAAGACCGCAAGGTAGTATGGGATTTTTATGCAATGCTATTTACTCTAACCCATACTACCTTGCGGTCTTGGCTTTAAGCTTTTATCCGACAACGTTAATTGAAATAGCAAATTGTAAAACGAAAAAAAAAACGGTGTTATAATATCAGGCGAGGCTGGTCTGACTGATTCGTCTACGAAAGAAAGTAATTTGACAGAAATGCATCCAAATTTAAGAACAACCTTGACACTAAACGGTCAAGGTTTGGTTCAATAACAAACGACAGAGAGAAGGACCAGCGACTTTTGCTGCTGGTTTGGATGATGATAATGATAAAAATGTTGTTGTCTACAACATTAAAGTTAAAATCATTCATGTCACGTTCAATTTGTTTTCTTTTCTCCACATTCGATGACAATACTTATTACTAGGTAAAATAATGCCGTCATTTGCAGCCACGCAACGATATCGATGAGTAATCATATCAATAACAAAATTCTCGATTGTGATTGGTCATCCGCGCGCCTATTTCTCACGTAATTGGCGCTTGGTCACGTGGGTATGCAATTACAGCTATCCAATTTGGATAGCTGTAATTGGACACCTACGTTGCGCGCGCTTCAATCAGGTGCGACTTTAATGTTGTTTTTTCTCGCTGTTTCTTCCTGCTTTCAAACTGACAGAAAATAACCTTGAGGTTTTGAGAACAAAAATCTCCACGTAGACTTTTTAATCTCGAATTTTGTTATTGATTCGATTAATTAGTAATTGAACTTCGTGTCTTACAATTCAGGGGTAATCGTCCTCGCGCTACGCGCTCGGCCGATTTGAAATTACTCGCCCGATTACTCCCCGAATTGTACTCCACTCAGTCCAATTACTATTACTAATCAATGCATCCGATGACTAATCGATGACATAAATGATTAATCGCTCCTGTCGATGAATAAAAATTTTGTGTCCTTCGATAAATCATCGATTACTCGTTAGTTATCGGCAATAATCAGTGACTAATCAACTGATTATCCATTGATTACTCATAGATTACTCATTGATGTCATTGATGTCAGCAGAAACTAAAAATGAAAATTAGTTTGTTGTGCTTGGCTTTTCATCTGGCAACTACGGGCAACTATCCAGTAGATAAGGGGGGGGGGAGAGGGGGTACTTGCCCAATATTTGGGTATAGCGGTGCGGACAACACCCTCTATTTTAGGACCCTGTCTAGAACACGGCTCGTGCGTGGTTATTGATCTGAGCTTTAAAAAAAATGTTAGACGGATCCTTTGAAAAGAAAATGACTTCGCCTTCGCATGAATACTAATAACGACAAGGTAAGTCGCCACAAGGGCTAAGTTAACTGGAACCCCCGGCTGGAACATACCCTATTTAGGACAGATTCAGACCCTGTTTAGAACACACTCATGCTAAATTATATAAAAACAAAACGCAAACAGCAGTTACAAACATTTGTCTAAAATGCAAACGTCAAGTAACTGAAAGAAATGCATTTTAGACAAGTGTTTGTAACCGCTGTTTGCGTTTTGTTTTTGATAAAACTAAAATGGCCGAGGAAAAAGAATTTTTACATTATATACCCTGTCCAGCGACAAGTCTCCGTATTGGTCATATACGGGAGTACCCCCCCCCCCCCCGGTGGATAACACAATTGGTTTTGTTAATACTTATCCACTGGAACTGATTTATCCGGCCGATAGCGCTATCCCCCTTTTTAACAATCGGAACAGGATTGTAAAATTCTTTATCTATTTTAACATACAAACAGTTCTGTAATGAATAACAATGAATGGTCCTTTTTAAAATTCTGTCTTTTTTTCTGAAATTTCACTTCCGGTGGGGTACAATACCATGGAGGAACCAACATGGTTCTATTAAGGTGTATTGTCTATGGTTTTTATGTGTTTTTTTTTTTCACGTTTTTAGATAGCTAAGACACGGAGAAGAAAAATCGATATCGAAAAACTTTTTTCGACTTTCTTATCTGAACGCCACATGTAGATTCGATGATGCAAAAAAATTCACCATATATACTTTAAGTTGTTTTGAACTAATTTCATTTCGTAAATATTTGATGCTGGATATGGGTTGACACATTATGCTCGCATCATGTCGCGCATCACTTTAGTTGGAGTATGAGATCACACAGGCATAATGCAGGCATAATAGTGCTATTTGGCATAGATTTTTATATTGGATGTACATTAAATACTTCATATAACTTGTTATAGCTTAGTTAAAGAAGTTTTCATATGCCATCAGTATCATTTCATGAGTGAAATTTGTGATCCTCGCAGTGTGCTATTAACTCAAGCAGTTGAGAAAGCAACCTGAAAACAGGATTCGAACCCATGACCTTGCGATACCGGTGCAATGCTCGCTTATGCTGTTTCGGTATCGCAAGGTTAAGGGTTCGAATCCCGTTCAAGCTTGAATTTTTTCAGGTTGCTTTTTCAACTATTCAGAGCACACTGCTAGGATCACAAATTTCACTCATGTTTATCCGCAGTTCACATATATGATTTTCAAATATTCATATTCATAAGTATCATTTAATATTAACCAAACATACCGTAGCGACCCCCCGAAAGTAACGACCCACCGAAAATAGCGACCCCCCCCCCCCCCCGAAAGTAGCGACCCCCCGAAAAGAAAAGTAGTTTTACCAGTCGAAATATTGGCCATTTAATCTGCCTTTTATTTCCTTTATACCAGCCTTGCATTTGACTTACCGTCCTTACTGTCACGGTGCCACCACAAACCTCCCTTCTCAATAATATTATAAAACAGCTAGCTTTAGCAAAGAACAGTTTGACAAGTGAGTGGCGTATTGACAAATTAATTTCATTTTTAGCATGTTTTTGCGCATGCTGATTCGTAAGCCAGAAGGTTATTCCGCCTAAAATTAGCACGAATAGAGCAGAGAAATTCGATTTCTAAGCAGAGAAAGAGAGCTTCTGGGAAAATGGTAAACATGAACGCAAGTGATAGATCGATCGCGAGCTGCTCCAGTCTTATTGATCCCACGGCAAGAAAAATAGGGGAGACCATTGGTTTCTGTCTGATCCTTGTTATTTCGCTGGTGGGAAATTCCATCATCGCATTGATTGTTTTTAAAACGCAGAGCATGAGAAAACCGATCAACTTTTTCATCGTTAATATGGCCACGTCGGACTTGCTGTTTCCAATATTGGTGATCTCACGAAATCTAATACTTTTGTACACGAACTTATGGCTTATCAGTAGATCTCTTAGCCAGGTCTTGTGTAAACTTTACTACATCTCAGCATATGTTTCTTCGGCAGTGTCTATTCAGAGCCTGGTTCTGATAGCAGTGGATCGATTTGGAGCTGTTGTATTTCCCCTCCGTTCTCCACTCATCCGTTCAAAGCTGTGTCCTCTCTTTATCATGGCCACGTGGATCGTCGCGATAGCAGTCTTCTCGCCACTGCTATGGACCGGCGGAAAACTTGTTGAATACCATGAACAACAGAATTGCGTAATTCAAAATTATACAGTCTTTGAAGATTTCTCAACCATTACAAATTACTTTCTTGCAATATATGTTGTATTTCATTACATCCCTCTCGTCTTGCTGACCATACTTTACTCCATCATCCTAATCAAACTCAAGTCAAGGAAGATTCCAGGCGAGCAGTGTCAACGCTGACGAACAACGTGAGAGAAGAAACAGAAATGTGCTAAAAATGGCCATTGCTATCGTGTTAGGCTTTGTATTGTGTTGGATACCCTATAGTATATCCTCCTTGTTAGAGATCTATTCACTGGACGTTTGTGGAATGGTACTTTTTTCGGAGATCACCTGGTTTATGGCTTGCACAAATTGTGTCATGAACCCTTGTATCTGTTTTATTTTCAGCGAAAATTATCGTCAAGGTCTTAAGAAACTCTTGAAGTGTTTCAGGTGATCGTTAACCTGAACCTTATCGGTGCCTTAAAACACTGCGAGCACTTCATGGCATTCCACATCACCTGCAATTATTATCATCTCTAAAATGTAACCACTGCTGTCTTTCTATGATGACTATTTTCACACAAGTGAAAGAGACAATTTGTAATTTTGTTTGTCGATATTTAGAATAAGTTTAAAAGAATGCTTTTAAATGTTTAGTGTGAATTGATAATAGTTATATTTAGATCTGAAACGTGTAAAAATATAAATAATATGTAACTGAATAATGAACGAATTGTAAGAAGGAATTGTAACTGATGTGCCGAAGTGTATAATTCCTTGTCATATCATTCTGTGTATGTTGAAAGAAACTTTGCAGTACGTTTCCATTTTAAGGGGAGAGAAACTTAACTACAGTTTTAGAGTCGTTGCAAGGGGCATTATTTAATTGTTAGCATTTCTCACGTGTCTCATATGGTGGGAACTATGAAAATCAACAAAAGACATAGTGCCAGTCCCCAACCGCGCGTAGGAATGAAAAATCGCAAAAACTCAATGGAAAAGAGATAAAATTCAGATTTTTTTTGGCGAATAATAAGCAATTCCATTTATTTTTAAATCTGTAGCATGGAATTACCGTTAGGCAAAAAAACGGAAAGCTATTAAAGAACATGTGTTAAAATACACCTTTATGACGTCATAGCTTTTTCAATAACGTGAATTTTAAGAAATCCATGCTACAGATTTTTTATTAGGATGTTCTTAAGCTGTTAACATTGGTTTTATTGGAAAAAATGTAAGATGTTTGAGTTTTAAGGGTTTTTATGTTCTGGTTACGTGACTTACCAAATATGGTTGTGACTCATAAAATTTAATGGCACCATAACAGAATGAACGTGACCAAACATCAAAGCCGAGGAAGTAAAGAAACTCATTATATGACGTTTGGAACTCTTCCATAGCAACCACCTTGTAGTTAAGTTTCTCCCCCCTTAAACAAACATGAAGAAAGAAGAATCAAGAGTAATCGAATTTTTAATCTTTTCTTGGAACTTGCCGTTTTGTGCGTTGGTGCCATGAAAAATCTGTTTTTTATTGTGATTTCTTAGAAACGTACAATTGTTTAATCACAGGAGAAGGAATTAAAAATATTATACAGTAGTGACAAGGCACTGTGTTTGACTCACTTCCCAGTTTCAGCCAAAAAAGTACTTTAACCTTCAAAGTCCCTTTTCTCTTTTCCTAGTTACAGAGCGGTCACCCTGTCAACAGCGGTAACACGCGTGACGCAAAACGCCGTCATTAAAAGGCAATGCCAAGGAAAATAAACGTCACTTTAAGAAAAGGAAAGGATTCACGCTATTAATTTTGACTACTTTGTAATTGTAACAATTTGTTTAATTTGTCTAATGTGAATGAATTGTAGTTGATTTCGTAGGGATAGCTTTTAAGTCAGTTCAATTAGAAAAAGGAACATTAAATGTCGCGTGTTTACGTTCTCGTGCAGGCCTTTTAAACAAGGCAACGGTCAGTCTTCCAATAGACTATTTTGCTAATGTTATGTTCCCAGTCAGCTTGGGTAGTTCTAGTCCTTTGTGGGGGCAAACGGCCAGAATTAAAATTTCAAATTACCTGCCAAACTGGTCGTTTGCCCCCACAAAGGACTGGAACTACCCAAGATGCACTGGGAACACAACATTAGCAAAATAGTCTATCCAAGTCGATTTAAGCGCATCCTCCTTCATCTTTCTGGCCTATCAGCGTTGTTTTCTGGTTGTTTTCTTTATTTTCTTTATTTTTTTTTTGTGACACTTGAATTCAGTGATAGCTAACGTTATTGGGTGTGAAAGTGAGCCAGATGTGTTATAGACGAGTTTTGAAAGAGCCAATGCTTTCGAGAATATAACCGGGTACGGACATGCTAGGTTACGTTTCTTGAGTATACCACAAATTCAGTAGTCTTTGTTCAAAGATATTTTTGAGGGCAGTTTGTTCATTGTAAGAGAAATGTATACCCAGTGCAAATATAGACTCCTTGGGCAAAGCAATATCATGAGGCATTCCTTCGTTTTGTTTTTATTTGCGCCAGTAGCCACATGCCTTCTGTCTTACATTTATTTACCTCAAGGCCTGAACATTTGGGGGGCGTTAGGGCCGATATACACGGTACAACTTTGTTGCATGTGGCACGCTTACGCCATGCTTACGACATGACTTGAGTTGATTTAAACGAAGTAATTCGTGTTGTAAGCATGCCGTAAGCATGTTTTAAGCGTGTCGCATGCGACAAAGTTGTACCGTGTAAATCGGCCCTTAAGGAGTTTGAATAGGTTTTGTGTATAGCTATGTCACAAAGAAAGGCGGCGGCAGTGTCATCTACATATTGTGCGATTTATCCTTTATTGTAAATATTATATTAATTGCTACTTCTATCTGTTCTGATGCTGTCAGCGACGATTTCTGAGCATAGAAGAAAAAGAGAGCCGGAATCGAAAGCGGGCATCCTTTACGGACACCTTTAAAGAACTCGGAAGAATAACCGTTGTTCATTACAGAGCTCGAGCAGTTGGTGTAAAATGTGCGAATTTATTGCTACATCAAACGTAATATCACCCGTCAATCTGATTCTGAAAATTCGCCCAGGATACCTCGCCCTGTCGCGTTCGGCCCCAGGCCTCTCGCCTTCGCTTACTTAGCGCGTTACGGCCTGGGGATGAGCCATATCCATCCTGAACCACAAACACAAACCCAACTTTCAATCAGAGTTTTGATACAAATGAGTCCAACTGACTTGGTATGTGAAAGAATATTACGTCGAGCATCCAGCGCGCTCGGTTTTGTGCCAATTGGGAAAGCGTTTTGAATCAAAATTTGAAATAGCTATATAGTCCTCTGTATTTAAAGTTATGGAGGGACTACACCTGAACGCCATTTTCAACCACTTAACATGCCTTTAATGGAAATATCTCGGCGTTCATGTTTCAAGCAATCCAAAAACTCTATGCTCATCTCATGAATCTATTCAAAGGGGACAGACCTCAAATAAATGTGGCTACTAAATATATCTGAATTTCGTAACTGTTCATCAGTAGGATGCCCAACATGCGTGCAATTCCACAATTGGTTTCTGCTCCATTAAATCCTATACCAATTGCAGAACATTTTAGGAGGAGCCACCCACAGTGGGAGCACAGTTACTGACAAGACATATTAGTAAGGAAAACAACGCAAAATAAATGTAATCCGTTAAATAACGAACTAAGCACACACGTCAACTAAATAAGCTAAGCACGCGCACAACTTAAGGAAAATTGCGCGTGCGCGGCCCACCTGCATTAACCTGAATAGAAGCAATATAGAAATTAAATAGGGGCGCTAGGATGATATAAAGGATCTAAAATAACAAAGAATACGATGTTATGGGGTGTTTTGTAAATTTTGGTTGATTTTGGGGTCTGTTTGGGCCAATTGGGAGGAAATAGTTTTTCTCAAAGGATTTGTAAAATTTAGAGAAATAAGAAATATTGAAGATTTAATGAAGTTTTAAATTGGTTAGAATTTGTAGTTAATAGTTAATAGATGGACACCAAAATAGTCCACTAGCAACCTGGGGTGCTCTTACGTGGATATCAACTGTCTGTTGGTGTTCCAAAATCATTGTCTTTCTTCTATCCCTTCTTTAAACCTCTTAAAATTTCATTCACATTTAGGTTGAGTCTCTCTCAAATAACGTGTGAGATGGCAGTGTCCATCCCAACTTTCGCGATTTAATTAGAAAATTGAAAATGAAGCTATTAAGATTCATATCCATATGCAAACCAAAATATCGGGCACAACTGTTACCGAAGCTTTAGGCCCCGTCCACACGTATCCGGATATTTTTGAATCCGCAACTTTTTTGTTACGGATTAGAAAATATTCGCGTCCACACGTAGCGTATTCGAATCGTGTTTGTCCGAATTCGCCGGATACGTGTGGACGGAAGGCCAATCCGCAACAAAAAAGTTGCGGATTCCAAAATATCCGGATACGTGTGGACGGGGCCTTAATCGACTGAGAATCAGTCCTTTTTGTTTACAATAGATAGGACAACGCTATTTTTCGCTGCTTAAGGTTATCTATTTAAGGATTTTTAATTATAAATTTATATTTGTGGATGATAGGCCACGTGCTTTTCTCGGAGAAAACAATATTCTTTACCAGACATAACTTATCGATGATCAATGACGTTAATGTGTAATTTTCTTGCAAAATGAATTCGGATGTTTTTGGAAAAAGAAAGTCGGAAGTTGGCATCAGAATTTTGTCTTCAGTTTTTCTGGTGAAATATAAAATAACTTTTCTAATTTTTGTCCAGTCTGTACATTGTCGATTGTCGAACAACTGTCGGCACTCGAGTACACTTAGGCCGCACACAAGACTGAAAATACAATGACTCCATGATTGACCGCTGATTACGTAGCAATAAAGAACATTTCTAATTAGAGAAAATTTCTCAGTACCAAACTCGAGGAACCATTATGAGATCTAAGGCTCGCTGGCATAATGCAGGAGAGAAAAATTCTAAATACTTTCTAAGTTTGGAAAAACGTCACTTCAATACAAAGACCGCATCAAACAACTCCAACTTGACTTGAACGAGAAGATCTTAAAAGAAGTGAAATCTAATTTTTTATCAAAACTCTATTCTTCTTGTAAGCCGCAAAATATTCCGGAATACTACGATGACATCTTGTTCCCTAAAGTATCCATATTGAGACACTTGACGAGCAGGCGCGAAGCGAATGCGAAGGACTATTAAATAACGCAAAATGTTTAGAAAGTTTAAAAAAAAATGGCCGAAATAAAAGTCCCAAAAACGATGGTCTTCCGGCTGAATTTTACAAGGTTTTTGTGGGAGATATTAAACAATTCCTACAAAATGCCTTAAATTGTGCATACTAAAGGGCTGTCTACTAATCACACAGAGGAGCGGACTGATTACCCTCAGCGTGCCTAAGGAAAATGGAGGCCAATTACTCTCCTCAACTGCGACTATAAAATTGCAGCCAAATCGATCGCTAATCGTATAAAAACATTCTGCCAAAGTTAATTAAGTAACAATGCGTGTAAGATCTAGGCAATGGTCTATTGTTCCGTGGCATTTCGCTTTCCCCACATAAGATTGTTTAGGATTTTTTACTGAGAATACGTCAACCTATGGACAACATCTTTTTGAAATAAAATGTACTGGAACTTTATTTTAAAGTGATGTTTCTTTTGTTCTACAAGATTTCATCCAATCGTGAAACTCCAAAACAATGGCCAAGAAAGGCATCTAATTTTACATGTTTCCCACATACTAGAATTTTGGTTGCATTGAAACTCAGAATAGTTTTCTCTAAAAGGGAATCAATTAGTAAACTAGAGAGAAATTTATGCACTACCTGGTTAAGTTATAATGGTAGATTTTCACGTTTTAGCCAATGAGGTGGACGGTTTCAACAATATCACAATTAACACCTTTCTGCATTCCCTGCCGTTAGGTTGCCTACTTCTTGCTAGGACCATTACAGCCATTACCTCATAACGACCAAAACGGTCTTTTAAAAAACAGATTCATCAGAGAAAACATCAGGCTTATAGGTAGCATAATTAATTACACAAATACGGAACAAGTCCCTGGCCTCCTGTTATTCATTGATTTCGAAAAAGCCTTCGACACCACAGAATGGCCTTTTATCGAGAAAACATTAAAACATTTTAACTTTGGAACGTCTTTGGTGACTTGGATTAAACTTTTTTTTTATACAAATATTAGCAGTTGTATTCAATGGATGGTCTTCCGATTTCTTTACTTTACGCCGTGGCGTGAGACAGGTGTGCCCGCTTTCTCCTTATCTCCTTATTTTATGCGCTGAAGTCCTGGGCAATGCAGTTAGGAAAGCTGAGGAAATCCGTGGACCGTGGTCATTGAATGCAAACTGCCACAATGTGCATGATACGAGAATGATTTTAGATGGCTCAGAACTCTTTTTCTCCAAAACCTTATATTTACTCGACATATTTGCACAGATATTTGGTTTGAAAGTTAATTACGAAAAAACCGAAGACCTCGCTCTGGATAGGCTTATACAAAAATTCGAATAATATTATCACTTCAAACAAACCGATAACTTTGGCGGAGAAGAAAGTTTACGTCCTGGGAGTCTGGTTTTCGGTAAACGATACTAAGGTTAATTTTCTGAGAAAATTGAAAAAATTAAAAAACTTCTAAGCAGCTGGTCAGCAAGAAGACTGTCTCTCCTGGGTAGAATTGCAATCCTAAAATCCCTCGCTGTATCACAAATTGTTTATGTCTTGTCTTCATTTCCAACGCCCCAAGATGTTATTAAGGAAATCAACTCCCTGTTATACGGTTTTTTTTTTTGGGATGGAAAAAGCGATAAAATAAAAAGGACAGAAATAATTAACGACTATAATAAAGGAGGGCTAAAAATGATAGACATTCAAAGCTTTAATCAATCCTTGAAAATGAAACAGTGGGTAAAAGGCTATCTCGATGATGATAATCAGGCGAAATGGAAGTCTCTTTTTAATAACTAACTCGAAAGGTACGGGGGCAAATTAGTGTTTTCAAATAATCTGAAAGGGCAAGATGTTTCCACTGCTCAATCTTTACAGAACCATTCCTAACCGTGAGATTGTAGAATATTGGAGCACTTTAAATTACAAGGACGAGAACCGAGACTTAATTTCCGACCAGATCTGGCATAACTTCCATATAAGAATCGAGAATAGACCTTTCTTCTATAAATCGTGGTTTAATGCAGGAGTGAAGGAAATATGGGACTTCCTCGATGCAGAGCAGAATTTCATGGGCTACAATACCTTTACCACTAAGTACAATATCAAGACTAACTACCTAGACTATAACAAGGTAGTGTCAGCATTGAAACGATTCAGAAAAAAAGTGTTCTCCACTGGAGACCTAAATTCCCCTACTGTAAAAGATACTGCTGCAATACTTTCCAGCTTCAAATGTATTATTGAAAAACAAGCCTCTACCCCTGTAGTTAAAAAGAGCCAAGGAAAATGGCTTTCTGAAGACGATATAATTGAAAATGTGGAGGTGAATTGGGAAAACACCTATCGTTTGCCCTTTTTATGTACAACAGAAACAAAACTACGAGTTTTTCAGTTTACATTTCTACACAGACGGATTGCTATACAAACGACTTTTTCATGAGATAGGCCTGAAAGAGGTAGACTCTTGTTCTTTTTGTAGGGATTGCACCGAAAATCTTATCCATTTGTTTAAGAACTGCGCCGGAATATACCCACACTTTCTGGAAAAGCGACTTCTCTGTGGATTTCCCAAAATCTTACTCTGACGAAAGTAATATCCTTTTCTCCCGCCCTTTGCCTTGGCTTTATTGATAGTATACCCTGAACTCACTGCTTCATTACGTTCTTCTCATCGCTAGACACCATATATACACTTGCAGGCTAAGAAACGCCCTCACTAAGCTACAGGTATACATACAATCTATTATGAAATAGTTAAAACTGCAATTTTAAATGAAACAAAGGTCACGTAGCTAGATAATGAAAACCGAAGCAAGGGCACCCAGTCGGACATGTTATATGTGGAAAATATTTTATGCAGATAGGCTAAAGTATTATGTAAATAGTACTAGTGCTGTTCTGAGGTATGTTAAATGAACTGTAAGTAGTGTTTTAAGTAACGTTTGAAATGTAAGTTTTGTATTAAGTACCTTATGTACTAGTGTAGGTGTAGTATGAAGTGTAAGCTTGGTGAAATGTAAATAAACTAAAGAAAAAAAAGAACATTTCTTGTAAGTCATGAAGTGAACTAATTTTGCAATTTTTAAGTTCGTAAGTAGGTTAAAAATGGAACCATAGCGACCAAAAATATACTGTATACCCAATATCAGGAACCGCCATCAAATACCGTGGTCAGTTTCGTATACTGTATTATAGGGCGGGAAAGTCGATACTTAAACTTGACAACATTTCTCCACTGACCGTTCAAAGTTCAAGGAGACTCTCGTGGTCTTGGAAAGGAGACAATGCTGTTGAAAATCGAGTAATTCATGGTTAGTTTCCATGTTAGCAGCCTAGGACATTTCGAGTGTTGGCATCGGCCTTGTTGGTAACAGTTTGAGAGCTCTCTTGTTGTAGTACTATCACAGGGTTTCGTGAACAGACTCAAAAATTAGAAACGCACTACATGTCTCCATAATTGACTCTGGGAATGAAAGGGTTATTAATTTTATGAATTCAATTCAATACTGACGGCTGAATTTGTACTTAGCCTTTGTAACAGAAGGAGGCTGTAAATGGAGAGAGAGGTTACTGGGAAGAATGCATTGAATGGCGAGACGATTTCCTTCATTGACTCGGTTGGAAGGCTTTTTAGCATCTAGTTGAACAACGGACTTCTATGTTTAAGGAAAGAAAACAACATCAGTTTTTTAATTCAAATTACTTTTAATGACTTCAATGGAAAAAAAACCCGGCAAGTGTCGGATGTCCCTACTCAAACTCAGCCCACGATGGTGTCTGACCGAAAATATATTATAATGGAGTCGTTACAAATGAAGGTTACCCTTATTCCAGTATAGTGAATTCACGTCTAGTTCGGATTATCTTCAATAGCAAACCCGCTGAGAAATGGCCACAAATTAGTTTTGCAGCCCTGGTTGACTTGAAAAACATTATTGAAGTTCAAAGAACGAACTTGACACGCAATCCCCAGAACTTTCTCGCTTCTATCACTTCTACGTTCAATTCTCACCTATAATCAGAATAAATATTTACAAAACACACCTAGTTAGCTTTTTCTAACAAGTTAGCTGTCTTCGATGGACCGACTCGTGGACCCCTCGTAATAAAAGTAACACTCTTACTTTCCTTCCCTGCGAAATAAAACAAAACAGTTTTATTGTATTATACGTAAAGGATGGTACAGTACGCATCTCATATATCACATTTTATTAGGTTGAAACGCGCATTTACATTCAGTTATAGTGGGGCTGTTAAAGCGATTTAGTCAATTTCCATCGCTATGTATGTCAATAGCGCGCACTTGGAGACTGTCGATGTCAGGTCGATAGATTTCGGGGTCCAATGAGAAAAGGGCGCATATATATTTAGTGGCCACCCACTAGGGGAGGCTATCATCCATTGTGTTTGAGACCCCAGTAGACAAAGATAACAAGATTGGTCGGAGAGAGGCCGAAACGCGACAGGTCCTCTCGTCGTGAAGTTAAGTGTAGTGCCCGCTAATTCTGGTTAATGCCACAAAATAGAGGTAATTCAAGCAGGAAATAGGACATTGAGACAGCTGGAATACTATCCTAACAATAGTCACTTCCTAAGGTCATGTATCACGCTAGGCTCGTCCTTCTATTGGTCCGTTCATCGTAATCTTTGATCGAATTTCACCTTTACGTCAAATAATAAATCAATCAATCCGACGCTATATATTCTGGCATCATCTTTCGCTCTGCCTTCAAGCGAGCGACTGAGCGGGTTGGAAGTTAAACAAGCCCTCTTGTGCGGCAATATGTGGCGGCTTTTATGGCTGTTGAATTTGTTTGTTCTTTCACGGAGTGCAATTTCTTGCGACAAAGCTTTCAAGAACTGCGAAACTGACCTAAAATGCTCTCTAATACTCCGTCAAATTTTTGAAGCAAAAAGTTGTACACGGGCATTAGGTTACGAACCCTTCCCGTATCCTGCTATCACTGGACCGATGAAGCAAAAATGTCCGCTTACATGCGTACAGGCCATTAAAAGCCTCACCTCTATCCCTAAAGGAAAGACCTTGGAATCCTGCGTTTGCGACAACGACGCAATTTGCCTGACTTTAAAGTCGCGCTTACAACGGTGCGTCCTAAAAAGTGAAGGGAACTACACGATCTTTAGTTGCACTACAGCAAGAGCGCGGTGCAACAACAACACGATTTGCAAGAGGGTTCAAATGAACTTTCTTAGACGGTGTTCGCATTTAATCTCCGGCATCAAATGTACCAAAGATTGTAAAGAAAGCCAAGACGAATTACTGGAGTCTGAGCTAGGAAAAGCGCTGAATGATTGCGAATGTGACGGACGAGAGGAACCCTATTGTCGAGGCGTCCGTGCGCATTATGAGAAGCTGTGTAAAGCGACTAGAGATTCTCGCGAGCCTGATGTTATAGTCACACCCGCCGTGGGACCTACAGTCATGGCAAGAGGTTACCATCGAAATAGCAGCGCCAATTCACAGTTTGGACTTCCGATGTGGATTTTGTATGCAGCAGTCATATCACATGTATGCATAGCAGTTTGTTTATCTTTACACTGACATTTGTAGGTACTTAGAACCCAGACTTTGTAGCTGAGCGTTTGAAAGAATCAAGACATTAGCGCGTGAAACTCATTCGTGTATTTTATCCGTGTTGTTATTTTTCCAAATTTCATTCAGTCGTTTAGAAGTTGTGTTTTATTCGCCGTGTGAAGCGATCCAAACCAGTGCCGCATGCTGACACGGCACGGCAAGCAAAAAAAAATTGTACAAAGGTTTTTATTTTGTATAAAGAAATATTGTCCGGAAAGGGATTATTTCCAGAGATATTGTTAATTTAGTTTAATCAACATAGTTAAGTGTGTATATAACATTTTGAAATTTCCATATTTCATTTCGTCGAGTATGCCTTTTACTGTTCCGAAACAATACAAAACTCCCAGACGAAGCCCTTTGTAAAGACTGTAAGAGGTATAGGATTAGTGAAGCTTTTTGACTTCATCTCACTCAGTCGAAGGACATTTGAAGCATATAGCATCAATTGTTACTGGTCTACACGGCTTGGACCACTCAATTCTCTCTTATCCAATACTTGACAATATCCATGTCACTTTGTTATTTTTCTGGCCAGATCTGAAGGCAATAAATCAGTACTTTAAAGAATGCCTGAAATAGCGTCATTGTTGTTTATAATCTCGGGGTCGTCTTAGCTATTATCTTTTCATAGCGGGGTCATTCTATATATTGGCGTTTATGTCGGCTAATCAACCCGAAGAGGCCTTCATACAGTGGATTAACACGCGATAATACCGTGAGATATTTTTCCGTATTGACTCGTCGTTTTCTGCGTCAATAAAAGGTAGAAAAGTGTTACATTAGGGACGCAAACGTTTTGAAATTAGGAAATTGCTTACGTAAAATATTGCCTAGAATGTTCTTCAATTGAAATTTTCAAACCTCCTTCAATTTTTTTGTTATTTAATGTTGTAAATAAACACAAATGTATATGATAATAAAAATAAAGTTAATCTTTGGAAATCCAACATTGCTATTTTTCTGTTTGTCTTATGATTAAAACCCGGCGACACCGCGAATATTGCGACCACAATTGTCTTGTTACCTCCTGTTCTAACTATTTGCTAGGTTTGCATGCCACTATGACGTATTCTTTGGTTTGTTTCCTCGAAATTTCGAAAGGTTGGACACATCATGGGATGATAGAAAAAATGTTTCCACTCCACGCTCTCAATCTCGCTTTGTACATGACCAAATCGATTTTCATTTTTTATTGATTTCACAGCTGATGTTAATATTCAAGTGTTGATGAAATAATAATCTTTTCCTGATTCCCCGTAAAGAATTAATCTTATGGACTCGTAAGTGTACACGATTTTATCGCTCATTTGATCTATATAATAGTATTAATTTCCTCAGCAGTAATTTACTCGGGAGTGCAAAATGTCTTATGCAGGGTGCATGAAGATATGTTGTTTGCCCCCTACCAAATGAAAATACGGAAAGAACTGAATGGGGCTTCATACTGTGTGAAACGTCTTGCGGTTTTTCTAAAGACAAACAATTTGTCACGAGAACAGGCAGATTCTAGTTGGCCAAATGGAGGTGAATATTTTGGGTCAATGTATGATCGGGGTCGTTTTATATCCACAGTGAAACGAGTAAATAGAACGCTAAGTTTTCACTTCCAGTAAATTCCCGGCCAGAATTTTCTTGAGCATAGAACCTATGATTTTGCTAAAATACAAATCTTATAAAGATTATTATGTTTCCTTTCCACCAGAATACGTTTTTATGGGTCAACAGAATCCCTCACTGTAGGCAAGGAACAGTGCCACGCCTTACGGCCGCCTGGTGTTTGAATGATGAGAGAGCAGGGTTATTTTTGCAAAAATAGCGTAAATTACTATGAGATTTTTAATACTCGAGGTCATTTTTGAACACATGGCGTTTGTCTTTTGCTGTTAAAAAAGGGGCGCGCTAACAGCCCCAAAACGCTTCAATTCATTCCTTGTCTAATGGAACCCTTGCAAGTTGATGATAGAACGTAGGACGTGTCGCAAATCAAAATAGCATTTAGCTGACACGAGCACAAGGATGGCGGAATTCGTTTACTTAAAAAAAAAATGATTGGCTGGGTAATAATTGTCAGCATTGATACTTTTTGACTGATGTGATACGGTTTCCTTAACGCACCAAGGCGAAGATGTTAACTGTATTATAAAGAGAATAACGGGCATGTTATAGTTTCGAGTTTCGTGCAATGTTTCTTGCGTCTGGCTGCAAGCACGAAAGCCAGTTGGCACAGAACTGGATTGAAATTGTTGCAGATCTTTTTTATCAACAAAAGAGAAGCATCTTGTTCGTTCAAGAGACCAACAAGCATAAAGATAAAGATTCCGTACTATCTTGAAGATCGATTAACAGTAAACGACATGGAGTATGTAGGCCACAGACAGCCATTTCCGCTATGCATATTCAATTACCATCCATTTGCAAAGCTCTATCTTTACAAGGTCACTTTAATTTGGTGAAAATTCGCTTCGTTATGATCACGTCGCGAATTGATTGACCCTACTAAAAAGTTCCCATCAACCCGATGCCAGAATTCTTATTATTTGACGCTTTTAATCGATTTTAAAGTTATAGACAGCAAGAAGTAGCCAAATTACAGCTGCAACTTCAGATCTTCTTTTCCAAGATTATTGCTGTTGACTTCCGTTCTGAGTGATAACCTCAAACATCGAATTGTCATCACGCTCTTTTCATAACAAATATTTGCTTTGTATCTCAAACTCTACCCCCGGGGCGTTCGTTTTTCTTGTTTTTCTATAATGGTTTGCATCCTTTTTAATCAGCCATGCGCCATCTCCATATTTTTATTGCGTTTCGGCCATTTTGAATTATGAAATAATTGAATACAGCTAAGCATGTTTTATTTATTTACTCATTTATTTATTATTTAATCATTATAGTTTCTCACTTGAATTGAACTTCAAGGAAAAGCTTGATGATGCCGCAATTGGTAAGTTTGCGCAATGTAATGTACACTTTTAATCTAAACAGTTTTAATCTAATTAGTTGTTTTTAACAAACAAAAAAATTGCAGTGTCGAAAAATGGATCCAGTTTACCTATAAAGGAAAAAAAAATAAACTATATATAGCTTATGCCTTAATCAACAATGAACTAAAGTGGTATTAAAAAACTCGGCTTAGGTTTTAGAGAATCGTACTAAACCACACAAATGACAAAAAGCCAGCCAGTTCTGCAATTTAGATCCTTTTAGTATATGACAAATTTCATCACTGGTTTAAGATGTCGCCTACATTCCTAGAGAGGTATCAAGCTACCAGATCTTTCGCGAATAGACAGAAAAACCTATTAGTCTGATTTGAAAAAATACTAGACATAAGACGCCCTTCTTCGTCTAAGCTGTAACCTTTAATTTTGTTTGTTTTTTCGCAAACTCCAAAAGTGAAACCAAGCTAGGTTTGTTTTTTCATTCTCCATGACAGCCACGGTCGATTACTTGAAGTTGTCTCTGTTGTTAAAGAACAGGAAAGCACCACACTTGAACTTTAGCATATCATTTAAACAGTATACCTTTCTAAAAGAGATTATTTAAACATATTCACGTTACACACATATAAAGACCACAAGCCGGAAAATGTTGGCTTGTGGATATTTTCGGACAGTTGTTAGATCTACGTCCACTTTCCGCCCGCAGCGACAGAAATAGAACTTTACCAGAATCGCGTGATTTGTCATGTCGTATGAGGATCGTATTTGTGTATTTTTAAGGCAATGTGATTACACAATAGGTTAGATTTGACATGTTCCTGACACAATTAGAATACGTGAATGTATGATATAAAGCATGGAGACAGTTTAAACCAATTTATTTCTAGTCGTCCTGTGGTAGTACAGGCACTGCCTAGCCATTGCACGCAAAAGAAAAAAACGCTTGTTTTAATCAGTAGAGAGAATTTCGTACATGCTTTATTTCTAAACCGAATCGCACAATTTCAGTATAAGACGCAAATAAAATTGTGATGAACGTAGTTATAAAAGTACAAAGTGAGCTTGTTTTTCTCCATACTCTTAGTTGGTTGTTGGTTGGGTTTCAGGCTATATTGATTTAAGGTCGATATTTGTTTCCACTTGACATTCCGTCAATTCTGCTTAGATGGTGATGAAATAACTGTTGAGTAGCTGGATATTGTTCTCCAAAATCGACCCTTTAGAACCCATTATTTTTCTAATTTCATTAGTTTAGTGACAGTTCATTTTCAACGAGTGACATTTCGTGATTTGTAATGGGACATTTACAGATTTACAGCATAACACATTGTACAAGACGGGCTATCAGAGATGGTCAGAGATTGATACGCGATTGAAGGAAAAAGTTGGGACAAGTTGGGTCATTCTTTTATTTCTTTCTTGTTGAGGTTCAGTTATATGTAAACATCACTCTTTAATAAGTCAATTAGTGTTTTATAGTATCAAATGTCTTGGCCATGAACTCGTGAACTTTTCAAATATCAGTGAATTTTACCTCTGCATGCAATACAGCACACCGGTAAGAGAGTAAGGCAATATTCCATTGTTGATCATTTTCTTTATTCTCATAAACGTTCTTCTCGTTAGTGTATTGACATTAAAGAAAGAAATTAGATGTTGATCATTTCAGTCGATTTTGGCAGTTGAGTGAGAATGGAAGAGATTGTTCAAATAGCTAATTTAAGCTCCCTTTTTGTTGAGGGTAGGATTTAAATTGTTACAAATTCCTAATAGATAACAAGTCTTTATCCTCGTAAAGAAAGATTTGCTGTTTTTTTTTTATTATTTGTTGTTGTTGTTGAAAAAAAAAATCAAAAATAGATTACGTTTTGTATTATATTGAACTGGAGTTCCTTGTTCACGGAAAACTGAAGAAGGAGTTAGTTTATTTCAGTATTTTAGATATATTTATTAGGAATCATTAACCTTCGACGGGTTATTGTGTGAAAAATCGGTGTATACGTTTATACTCTATGTTTTGAAGTCAATCGACCGTACGTACTTGTGGAAGCCGAAGCTTCAGTATTTAACCGAATTTCTCTTATTTACGCACCAACAAAAATATAGTACACTTATAATGCAGTATATAGATCTATATACTGCCAGTTTAATATATAGCTGTTTTAAAAATATGAATTCCAAGTTTTGCATTCGAAAACTGATGACAACAAAGAGCTGCAACTTCCATGCGATTCGTTTTTCAACTCCCACAGGATTCCTCAGTAAATGGATGAAGGAAGAATCTTGCATGTACGTATTTTCTCGATTTTAAACGTCTGACCCCGAATAAACGCCGGGTTGACGAGGTCGAGTTTATTTGAGGTACCAGCGTTTATTTGGGGTCTGGCGTCTATTTGAACTCGGTATATATTCTTAATGAAAGAATGTATCGTTAGATGAAAAACACCGCCAGCGGCCATTCCACTTTACGGTTGGTTCAGTAAAGTTTGTTTAATCTGATAAAAATATTGAGATCGCATATGACTTTCGTCATCTTTATCATCGGGTTAGTATTGACTATACGCAGTCTCTTTGAGACGAAGCAGATAGTCGCTTTGTTGTTGTTTTAATGAAAGTTTTTGAAAAATTTTGATTAATTTATCTTTTCATTCAGACTATTCAGAATAAATGACATAAAGAGTGGGAGTAAAAGACGATGAAAAATTACAAATGTTTAATAAACGCCGGGCTCCGAATTAGCGCCGAAGAGGCGGAGTCTTAAATAAACGTCTCTGGCGTTTAATCAAGAAGATATGGTACCCATGCACGCAATCGCCTTGCGTGTACTGTAGCTCTTCCAGACCTCTATTTTTATTGGCCCCTAGTACTGTAGCTTCTATTGTGTTTAGGTCTAGGGTTATTGTTTCTGTTGTTTAACCTATTGTTTCATTAACCAATCACTGAGCTTGTTTGGAAAGGTACAGCCTCTCCAATCGAGTGGCAAACAACTGTTGTCGTTTGTATTAGGCTACTTTTCATCGCTCGCCGATCTTCGCCGCCGCTTAAACTTTGATTCATTCCCGCCAAAGACGCGCACTCATTTCTGAAATGATACCACAAACGCCTACCGTACGCGTCACATCGATGCGGCGAAGTTTTATCTTTAACGGAATCTCCGTAATGTGGTTTTTCGGGGTCAGGTCGGGTTTAGTCTCGCGCGCGCTGACAAAAGTTGGTACGTTACCGTTATTTGGTGAGTGACAGAGTCGCACGGCAGTGGCACTAGTCTAGAAGGATGAAATCCTCGGATATAATCCTCGGATAAAATAAATAGGTCCGTGAGAAAAGGTTCCCAAGTCGAAAGATTAAAACTAGTAAATATTCCTGGCAATTCCGATAAGAGAGTAATACCTCGGAAGATTATTATTATTAGTCGAAAATAATTTGTTCGGAAGAACTGTTTCATTTGATTTACAACCGGAAGAACTGAACGATTTTTCCAGACTAGCCTTTTCCTTTTCCGAGAGCGCGGGAGGCGGGTTTAGGCATAGGGCGCGTCTCGCGCCCATCTCTCGTTCGCTTTTCGCGCTTGGAAGAGAAAAGACAAATGGTTATACCGCTCCGCTCGGCATTTCATGCTGCTGGGTCATACGACGTAAGTTCAGATATTTTGAGTTTAACTAAAAAGATCGCTGAATCAAATTCAACTGGCTCTCCAATTATATCATGGCTTACATATATCGATGTATTTCCCACGCCTTTTTATCCCGATGTTCGTCTTTGAAAGCCGGACTTAATCGCGTTAATCGGCTTTCGAACAACCGGGCCTAAGCCCCAGTTGAGCGGATAAATTTTGAACAAAATGATACTTTATGTCTACGGGATGCTGGCTCTTTTTGGCAGCGAGGCCAGGGCTTTTAAAGTACACAAAAAACATATTTTAAAATTAGGAAAATGATTTTGTCTTCTCGCGCGAACGCCCCTAGCGGCCGACTCCCATATAAAAATGACGGAGGAGTTCGTCGGAAATTAGTAATTAAAAATGAACAATACCACGAAAAATTAGAATGATTTTCTTAAAACCGTGAAATAGTTGCTAAGCTAGTGGGCACTATTAGACACTAGCGCAGTTTTCAATTGAGTGTGGAAAGTATTTACACAATTGCTTTAGTTTTGCATTGCTAAGCTTTGTGATTGGCTAAAACATCTTGCGCCACTTTCTCGACCAATCAGAAGTAAAACCAAAACCAATCGTGACTTGCTCGCACGCGTTTTCCCGCGCTTGGCGTCGCCGACATGTAATTGCTTCGAGCTCTGATTGGTTTATTGGATTGTTTACGACTGCTGTGATTGGTCAGAGTTATTACTTTGGTTTTGGTTTTACGACACTCAATTGAAAACTGCTCTAATACGATTGTTTCTTTTGTTTAGTTTTTACTAATTTTGGCTAATTTTGATTAATTGCTAGATACTGTTTCACGGTCAAAGTAAAATAACTCCACTGATTAGCTTTCATTTGAATGGTCACACGATAGGATTTCGTGTGCAGACTCAGAAGTTAGAACCACTTTGTACAGCATAATAAACAGCACCACAGCAAAGTACTGCGCAGTAACAAGACGCCGAGACCAAACGCCTTTTTCGATAAAGCCGTTTTCTATGTTCAGAATTACGAGCTGCAACTGAAAATACTTTTGCGAATGGCCTCTAATGAAAAGCAACGGTAGCCGCCTAACAGAGTGATTTCACAAAACCCGTGAGGCAAAATTTAAGTCATTATTTGGTAGTCAAAAACAAACTAGCTTGTTCCTGGTGTTCAGCTAGTGGACAGGGACGCAAACCCTCCGTGCTTTCGTCAACACATGCAATATGTTTACCTCGCGCGTTGCCTATCCTTCGCTGCCCACTATTTTAACGCCTTGAACAGGCTAAAAAAAGAAAAATACAACAATGGAATAAGTGTCTATTAGTGTGTTTATTTCTAATTTCTATTTCACGGGTTATGTAAAACCATTAGCTCCTCTAAAATAAGTCCCCAGTAAAAAAAGACGAAATGAAATTGATAAAAAAAGTAAAAATAAACCAGACACTGTTTTATGACTTTTATAAGAGGTAACCAAGTAAGGATGGTCATCGCTTGAGACGAAAATCCGATTAAAAAGTAACAAGTTCATAATCCACTTGACATCGAAAATTGACATCGAAAATTATTTGACCAACAGCCCGCCTTCTTTGCGTCTTGGGAAACCTACAGAAAATCACTCTCTGTAAAGAACAAATAAGAAAAAACAAGCGACAACAGAGGTCATAACAGCCTGATTTGTTCAATGTTGTTTTATTTTGATAACAGAGAAATATCAACAAATACGTAACCGTCTTAAAATCCCCATTCGTTAATTATTTTTAAAACAGGCGGCAGAATTACTGTAACTTCTGTTATTAAATTAGCTTTGTTATCTCGAATACAGGTTTTAAAGTTTTTTAAAAGTTCGTAATGCCTTACTAGATAAACTAAAAAAAATAAGAACGTTTTCCCTGCCCGAATTGCAAAAAATATAGATTGTGTACTGGAAGCGAGTGATTTCAAACTTGTTTCGATTAAGGCCTCTAGAAAATACATGACTTGACCATATAACACGAAAATATTTCCTCTAAAATTCATATAAGGAAAATCCAAAAGAAATGAAAATTTAATGCAAATCTGCAAATCCCGATACAGTTCAAGGATGCTTTATTGTTGATACAGAATTCTTATAATCCTTTTCAGTATTCGGTATCGCAGACCCGTTGTTAGAAATAATTTTGAAACATTTATTATTACACGAAATACTTATAAGCTTCAACGCTATTGTTCTTTTATACTGAGGTAAAATAAAATATTCGCATTACAACCCATATAGATCCGAGGCGAAAATTTCATCTACAACTTAGACACCAGTCCATCCATATTTGGAATCTAGCTCCTTTAACTTCTTAAAGGCGAACCTGCGGTATAAAAGGGCAAAGCCCCACGCCGAATCTAATGCAAATGAGCAAGAACAATAGATTTTGATCATTTGCATGAGTTGGACAGTCCAGCCGCCTTTTATATCGCGGGTTTGGCTTTAACCTTTTAGTTGGCAGCTTCATCCCCAGTCGGAAGGCCTGCTCACATGCTGCCTTCTACTCGACATATACTCGACTCGACCAAACCCAAAATGCCAATCAGTATGAGATTAGAGCTCCTTGCAGCTAAGTGATAACTTATTGTAGACAACACAATCCAAACTTGACAATCAATCAAATAAGGTGCTTCATAACTGCATAGCTTAAAATAAGCACATAGTTGGTATATAATCCCAAAAGCTAATACTCCACCTCTCCCCTCCCTATAGACAAACAAACAAACAGTGCCCTTGCTTATCTACCAGATCATTTCTCAAAATACGTCTCTACAATCCAAGACTGGATCTTACGACATGAATTTGAGTTTCACATCTCCCCTTGCTTCGAGAGGTTCTTCTGGTCACGAATATCTAGTTTTTCATTTACTCTACATTACATTTGCATTACTTTGAAAACTAAACTTTCTCGTTTGAACGAAAAACGATACTGCTGTCAACCAAATGTCAAACTGACCAGGCATTCAAGGTCTGCGATTGTGGTTCAAATGAGGTTAATTTATAGCCGGAACTTGCGGCTTTTAAATCAACTATCGAAAGGCATATATTTATTTAGTTTGGCTTTGAATTTTTAAATAAATCTATTTATAGGTTTAAAACCCTCTAAACAATCAGACAAATAAACTCTCTTCTTAGCCAATCATACACAAAACAGGATTCATTCGTGATTTGGCTCTCGCAACCTTTTCCGCGCGTTAACAAGGTTATATGTGGTTGCCTCTAGTTCCGATTGCCAGGCAGTTTTTGCGCTTAACGCCGCCGCAATGACTGTCTCTCGAGTAATCTAATTGATGTTATGTTTTCTTTACTCTCACCGAACTGCATCCGTTCACACGAACATCTCTTTTCGTTGGTAACAACGAGGAAGTTATCAAGAGGACTAATGTCAAATCGTGCAATAAACTCGGATTTAGTGCTTTGTACTCTTCAAATCTACTGGCGCTAAACAAAACAAACATCTTGGCAACTCTCTAGAATTGCCAAATAATGGTATGCGTAAGTACTGTTTCTTAATAGCTGAGGATTTCCGTCTCCTTTACCCACAACATTTGATTTCATTTCCTAGGCACGATCTTGTTTCTTGTCACAGAAATGGTTGGCTTGATGCCGAACAAATGACGTCATAAGAGGTAGATCGAATGGTTCCCTATTCCGGATGCCCAGCAATGAAATTCACTGTACAACGCATCCTACAGAAAAACAAAAATATAAACAAACAATAAGTAGAGTGATTTTAAGGTTTTAGAGAAAGACCTTGCACCTCACAAACGGCACAAATTCTTCCAAGATGAATCGTGGGAGATATACATCCCTCGCTGGACATGGCGAGTCGAATGAACATAATGACCGAAGCTAATGACAGCAAAGTTTGTCGCTGATGCGAGCAATGTTAGTGAATGTTAGGGCAAACACATGAAAGATTAGGTAATTTGCAAGCTTGTTTTCTTTCGCTAGAAAACCAACTAAATTCTTTGTAGCTTTACTTCAGTAGTTAGCTCGTAATAACTATAACTGTGCTGAATAAAAATTTTTAATTGTGTTTAAGTAACAATGCGTGTAAGAACTGGGCGATGCTCTATTGTTCCGCGGTATTTCGCTTTCCCCACATAAGATTGTTTAGGTGTTTCTTACTGAGAATACGTCAACCTATGGACAACACGTTTTTTAAATAAAATGTACTGGAACTTTATTTTAAAGTGATGTTTCTTTTGTGCTACAAGATTTCATCCAATCGTGAAACTCCAAAACAATGGCCAAGAAAGGCTTCTAATTTTACATGTTTCCCACGGCATAGAATTTGGTTGCATAAAAACTCAGAATAGTTTTCTCTAAAAGGGAATCAATTAGTAAACTAGAGAGAAATTTATGCACTACCTGGTTAAGTTTAATGGTAGATTTTCATGTTTTAGCCAATGAGGTGAACGGTTTCAACAATATCAAAATTAACACCTTTCTACATTCCCTGCCGTTAGGTTGCCCAGTTCTTACTAGGACCATTACTTAAATACAAACATGACAACCTTTATTTAAAACGCCTCGGATTTACAGAGTACCTTATAAGTCTAATAAAGAACTAATATCTCCGAAAAAATACACAATACTACTAAATATTATGAGAAAATATAATTGAAGCAGTAGGTGCCGTGGTGTTGTTTATTATGTTGCATAAGGTGGTTATAACTTTTGAGTCTGGATGTAATCTTCTGTTGATGAAATCCCAAAGAGTGACTGACCATGAAAGCTTTTGAACCGAGTACTTTCCTGTGGTACTGTTTATTATGCTACACACGATGATAGGTAGAGGTGCTACATGCGTACTGCGATACAACAATATAAGCATTCAAAACTCAGAGTCCAGCTTTACTGAAGTTTGCAAACAGACTGCTAAAGTTTGCGACCTTCCAAATGAAAGCCATTGAACAGTACTTTCCTGTGGTGCTGTTTATTATGCTGCACAAAATGGTTCTAACATTTGAGTCTGTGGAAGAAATACTCTGTGAATGAAATCCTATAAAGTGTGACTTACCATTTAAATAAAAGCTATTGAACAGTACTTCCATGTGGTACTGTTTATTACGTTGTACATGAAGTGGTTCTACTTTTTTAGTTTATGAATGGAATGCTAAAGTGTGACCATTCAAGTGAATGCATGCTATTGAGCAGTTATACCCCGTTCCTTTAGTACTAGTTTTGGAATATAATCGGCTATTTCAAAAGCAATACATTCCTGTGATTATGTTCATTATACTGTATGAGTGGTTCTAGCTTTTGAGTCTGGATAAAATGCTTGAGTGTGACCCTTAAAACATAAGCTATTGAAGCTGTATAAGTGGTTCTAACTTTTGAGTCTGTGAATGGAATGTTAAGGTGTGAAATGTCTAGCTATTCTTGCTAACTTGTTTGGGCGTAATTAAGAGTTCTAATTTAATATTACATTTACAAAACCAATTGAACAAACATGGAAACAGAACAGAGGGTATGTGTGGTCATTTGTGGTGTGCAAATACGAATATATTCGGCAGGAGTATCAATGATAACGTTCGTGACTTTATTATAACTTAAGTGTCGTGAAGATACAGTTGACAATAACATTGTGCCGTGCGTGCAAATCTCCGCAGAGACACAAATATGTATTTTTTTGAGAAACAAATCTTATCTTCAGCTCAAAAAAACACTTAGAGAACAGCTGTAAGTATTTAATGAACATACGAATCATAATCGCAGGAAAAGCAACAAACTAACCTGGGATCTGGCCTAACTATAGGCGCTTATGTTTATTCGTACGTGAGCAGTTGATCGATTTCGTTTTGCGCTCCACAAAGAGGGAATGGTTTGACAAGCCAAACGAAAATACAACCTGATTGCAGGTTTGAAAACAGTTTTAAACATGCGCTTCGTCATTTACCTTGGCCTTCCGAAAAAAATGTCAATAGAACGATGAAAGCTCAGTATGAAAGCTGAATAGTTTGACAAATGTTGAAATAATTTAATTTAATTGTTTTTTACTAATCTAGACAAATATGAAAACGCAAAGACCAAAAATGGAATATACAAAACCCCAAAGAAGAACTGTTACATCTAAGAATGCAGATTAGACATTTTACAAATGTTCTAAACTTTCAGTTGTCAACCATTAAAGAAATCAACACTTGAATATTAATGTATTTCTTAACAGAGTTTATTTGAAAGGTGAAATTTTTTAGTTAGCATTATACTTACAGAATTAAAAGTTACTGTCTAAATACACGAATCAAGCAGTTTTGGCTCTGACAAGGAAAAGAGTATTTTTTTTATAGTGTATTTGGCGGCAATATGCCAAATTACACAAGCAAACAAACAATCAAACAGCAAAAATAATCAATAACATTTAAATTCTCCTCGCATTGCTATTCTAAGTTACTTATTTCGTTTAAAAATAGCTTGAATCCTTTCTGACTTCTATAGTCTGTATAGGTACAACCTTTCAAAACAAATAAAGCTCTTTACGAGAATTAAGTCGGGATAAAAACAACAGGAAACCTGTATTTCTGTCGTGCGTGTCTTCCTTCTAAGGCGTTGAAGGAAATAGCAACAATACCATTACTCCTTGTCTGTCGCAAGGGATTTAGCAAATGCTTTAAGCTGTTATTAAGTACATTCTTGTGGGATTTGTTTCGTTAACCGCCGTCTGAAGCGACAAGGAAGTCATAAGGCTAGAGAGGCGATTTGAGAACAATTCGAAACGAGTTTAATCTTGTTAAGATATTTCATAGTCGATCTGCGTTATATGACATCAAAGTCTAAGAAGACATCTAGCCGCATATTCCTGTCAACTGCAAGCCAAGATATAGCCTGGGAATATAACTGCCTCTCATCGCTCCTAGCCGCCATGGGGGTTCGCCAATAACAGTTGCTTGAGGAAACTTGGCGACTTACAAAATGATCAATCAATCAACTTTGTTTAACGAGGGCGACACTCAGTCACTGATACCAGTGGCCTATGATTTCAGATCAGAATATTGGAATTTACGGAAATGTTGGTTTTTGAGACGGAAGGAAATGGTCACACCAATGGATTTCATCCACAAATTCAAAAGTTAGAACTACCTGACAGCATCAAAGGAAAGTTATACTCAATAGTTTTCATTTGAATGGTCACTGACACACCATAGGATTTCATCCACAGACTCAAAAGTTAGAACCACCTTGTACAGTATAATAAACAGTACCACAGGAAAGTAATGCTCCATAGATTTCATTTGAATGGTCACACCTTAGGATTTCATCCACAGACTCAAAAGTTAGAACCACCTTGTACAGTATAATAAACAGTACCACAGGAAAGTAATGCTCCATAGCTTTCATTTGAATGGTCACACCTTAGGATTTCATCCACAGACTCAAAAGTTAGAACCACCTTGTACAGTAAAATAACAGCACCACAGCAAAGTAATACTCCATAGCTTTCGTTTGATGGTCACAATTTAGGATTTCATCCCTGACAAATGCAAAAGTCTTGAGCCACCTTGTACAGCATGATAAACAGCAATGCAGCAAACTAATACTCCATAGCTTTCAAATGAATGTTAGTTTAGGATTCCATTCACAAACGCAAAGTTAGAACCACCTTGTACAGCATGATAAACAGCAACACAGGAAAGTACTGGCATTTTTTTATTTGAATGGTCACACTTTACGATGATTTTATGATCCTTCTGAGCATTCAAAAAAGTATTTGAACGATTGACAATTAAACTGACTTCACAGTTTTTCATATCCAAAGTGCTGAAATCAAACGACCTTAAGAAAAGCACAATGAAGACGCGATTTAAGAGAGTAGTTTATGAGGTTATAGCGATGCCAAATTTTATGTTGAAAGCAAAATAACAAAAAGCTGGATGTTAGGTATGTAAAAGATGATCATTTCATAAGTAAAACGACTTTTAAAGTGGGCAACAACAAGTAGCAAAAGGAACAGGGGCAAAAGAAACAAATTGCAGACAGGCAGACAAGTCAACTTAAAGACTTCTTGTGAGCTGTTTACATTATACCAGTGTGACTTTCGTATCATGGCGGTATGAAATCATACTGCGTTTACATGAAGGGACTGTGAAGGGACACTTCATGTCGATCTAAATACCGTATAGGATTGGATAACGACTATCACGCATGCGTTACCCGTTCCAGTCTTTCAAGAGAGTGATATTATATCAAAACGAGTGGTTGTAGCGCGTTTACATGGTTCCGGTACACGTTTTCGTCCGGGATTAACTCGTACCGGAATGAGATTTTGTGCTGGTATCATGTAAACGAATAAAGAGCTCGTATCGGTATGAAAGTAAACAGCCCCTTACTTAATGTTTCAAGTAATGCTTCAGATATTTTAAAATGGAACTTGGCTGAGTGAATTGAAAGATAGTCTCTTTAGCCTACAGCGATTACCAAACAATGAAAATGTTACAGACTAAAAGAAAAGGTCCCTCCACCAGAATAGGCCATTTCCGAGTTGCCTTTAGCCTCTCTATCAAAGTGAGGCTAGGTGCGAAACCTTTCATATTAAAATGAGTTTTCATTCACATGCAAATAAAACTTATTTGCATGTGAATGAAATCCCATTTTCATATGAAAGGTTTCGCACCTAGCCTCGCTTTGATAGAGAGGCTAAAGGCAACTCGGAAATGGCCAATTGCTAATAGGCAATGCCTATTATGCCTTTAATCCATAAGAATAAGACGCGGGGGATGGGAAATCGGAAACATGTAAGTCCATTCATGTATAAAGGTGCGGGGACCCCCCCCCCTCCTCCCCTCCCTCGGGAGAACTTGGGACGCTTAAGAAAATACTACGCAATGACAAAGTCTTTCGAATAGACCTACCGGTCCCCCTTACTCTTACGGCCCCGTAGTAGTTTAGTAACAAAATCGACGTTGCGCAATTTCCAAGAGCGAACCTATTTTTCATTGTCAAACAGACAAGTGTGAGCATATCACTGATTAGGCGGGGATAGATTTTTAAAACTTATACCTTAGTATTTGATGCATGTTTGCATTATATTCAAATATTCAACTTTGGAACGTAAATATTTCAAATGCTCTTCTATTCAGTTCTGAAAAATTCGTTCAAGTTTGTGCCACTAAGGCACGGCTGGGTTGATGGTGATGATTGTTAACAGGGGTCCGATAAGACAGCTGTGTATACCCACGTTGATGCCCTAGTTTGGTTTGGTTTTAGGTCAGTGTTAAAATACCTTAATCCTGTACAAATCTGACATGAAAATACAAGATTATCTCTGTCGAGTTAAAGAAAACACGGCTTCTGGCTTCAATAAAATGCATGAGAAACAAACCCTGCGGCCAATTGTCAAGTTATTTGCACTGATTGAGCCACTTAATCAAGATATGGGTGGCATATGAGCAATCTGTTCCCCTGTTTTCTCTGTGGTTTATTATCACTGTAGCTTTCCTATCTCAGCAAACTGCTATTTTGAGGGGTTTATTTATTTTGAAGACAATAAAGCACATCATAGAGAAGACATCCAATAATGTATCAGACCCCACATTGATGCCCTGTTTCTTAAGAGCGAAGGATGGCCGGAAGGAAGTGCAAAACACTTGATTAGTACAACGCGAAGACGTTTTCTTTTTTTAGCTCATGGTATGTATAATCTGGGAGTGCCAGAGACTTTTCTCGCGCTCTCATCTTTCTCGCGCGAGAACCTCTGATCCCCAGGGTATGCTATTAGTGAAGATACACCAAAGATTGAGGGGTATATTGAGGGGTATATTGAGGGGTATATTGCGGGGTATATTGAGGGGTATATCTAAACTACTCAATTTGCCTTTCTCATAGAAATCATATTGCAAACAAGGATTGTTCTGTTGATGCAAACACAGGAAATATATTTTATATCACCTTTCAGTGAAGCACAAACAGTTGTCTGGCTTTTAGTTTTATTGGTATGCGAGTGCTAAATTTTAAAATTTGTTTAGCGCTTGGTCGTCATTTTGGTTCAGTGCAAAACGCGGTTTAACTCGGCGTTTGTTCACCTCCAAAATACGCCAGCTTTGCAGGCTGTCTGCCTTTGAAAGTTCCAGTTCGTAACACCTCCGTAAAATGCCTTGTAACTGACTTCGTCCCCTTCCTCGTCAGTCATGTTTGTTCAAAACAACTATCATTATAGTTTACTGAATACACCCTAAAATGTCAGTTGTAAATATTGAAATTTTACTTGTGCGATTCTTATACCGATGAGTGAGAGAAGAAACAAAATACAAGGGATAAAAAAAAAAAACCACACACACACAAGTGGAGCCTTGGAACAATTTCTGCGTTCGATCGCTCATTAACAAAACCGGGTTAACACAGAGCAGGCATCGCTGTGTTATTTCAATTTCCTTCAGCTTTCAGCTAGTCCCCCCACGAAGGGTTATATAAAACCTAAAAGTTTAGAGTTTACATGCCGCGAAAGAACCTGTCCACAAGGTCACTTGTAAGTCAGTAGCGGTGATGACTTATTAGAAAATAACCGCAATTTGCTGCTTAAGAATAGAGACGCTAGCGTACGCGTACAGCCACGCAAATTTACAGGGGGTTGAAAGCATTCGTTCTAGGATGTAATGAACTATGTCGTCAAATTAACTCATTAAGGTGCTCAGTTCGCGGTTGCGTGCCACTTCGAATGATATGTTTTCGTATTTGGGTATTCTATTTGGTTTTCACTCAACTCAACAGTCAGGAATTTTTACGGAACGTTTTAAGACAAGACTACATGCATAACATACCTTACACTATTAAAGCTTTTTTTTTTTTTATCCAAAAGCCATGTTAACAGGCTTTATCGTGCTGTGCTTATCATCGTTAAGCGCTCAAATTCAATAAAAAGAAAGTCAACTTAATTTTAAAATAATATTTAGGAGTAGCGGATAGATCAAACAGTCACGAGCCAAAGAATAATTCAACTACCACTCTATGTAATGAACGAATTAATAAGATTACAACAGGATTTACGAGTCTTGGCACGCGACTCCGACACGCAACTGCATAAAGGGCGGTGGATTTCATCTAAATCCGTAAAAATAGTGAAAGAAAAGAAAAACTAAACTCTGCGACCACAAGATCCCTTGTTAACGTTGTCAACCCAGTTTTAGATATATCGTTAGCGATCCCTGGGGGGTGTCTCTCTGATATCTTTTATTTAAACAATATTTGATTTCTACATCTGCTTTTGGAGCAACAAATGCTCATCGAGAGATTATGTCGTTTAAAATAATATTTTTTTAAACCTTATGATCGCAACGAAGAAGAAGAATTCTCAGGGTTCCTCGTCGGAATGTTTGTAGAAGCACCCCTGTAAGAGATCAGAATCTCGTACTATTAGCGTGGTACCAAGTTGTATTTTACACCTAAGACTCTCAAAGCAACGAGAGTAAACATGTAACCTCTTTTATTCTACTCTTTACTCTTATTTATCTAATAAACTGTCTGTTTGATAATCATGACTATTGAACCAGACACAATGACCATCTCAACCTTCGCCGTTGCCGAACTGCGATTGCTGAACGGTTTATTTGCTTTCACACTGCAAAAACTTATAAATACACTTAGCGAGGGCACTAAACACTCCAGTAACATCAGAGAGTTCAACAGGAATGGAAAACGCGAACTATGTGGAGTCGATTCGAATACTGCCAGTATTTTTTGCATTGATATTTCATTCATAATAATGTATCATATATAAAAATATTGTACATTCTTAGGTTTGATGTTATAGTTTTTTTTATTGATTTTATATCATATTGCAAATTTGCTCTGAAAACCCAAGTTGGAAGAACTAATAAACTATTTTATTTTATTGTATTGTAGGCTCGTAATAGCGACAGCTGGGGACATTTTGAAACTAAACTATTTCATTGGAGTCTCCCTGGGGCGAAGGACGGTCGAGCACATGGGAACCAGCCTTTAGTTTGAAATGCAATGTTCTGTTGTTCATTAGGACGGTAAATGGCAGATTATAGGAAATGAAAATTTATCCGAATGTGAGATCTGTGATTTCATTGTTGATGCGTAGGACATGTATAAAGTATGACTCCCCAACTATAATCAAACCCATGTCTCCTGATAACCGGTCAGACATTCGATTCATTGAGCAAACGAGGATTCCCGGAGAGCTGAGGCAGTTATTAGGTTCAAATATAGCAGGTGTCCTGCATACTGCTAGGTCAGTACTGTATAAGCGTCACGAGTGATGATAAACAATGTAAGATGGTAAAATTTGAGCTGAGAGAGAAATGACAAGATGAAACAAGATGAAAGTGATCATATATCACGAGCAAGGAAACAACTAAAAAATCTTAGTCCCTGACGAGAATCGAGTCCATGCCTTCTGATAACCAGTCAGACGCTCGATTTATTAAGTCAACGAGAATTCCCGGAGAGCTGAGGCATTTTATTCGGTCCAAATATAACAGGTGTACTGCATACTGCTAGGTTCAGTACTGTATAAGCGTCATGTGGGGTGATAAATAATGCAGGATGGTACCGAATTTTAGCTGAGAGAGAAATGACAAGATGAAACAACATGAAAGTGATCATATATCACGAGCAAGGAAACAACGAAAAAAATACTAGTCCCTGACGAGAATCGAGTCCATGCCTTCTGATAACCAGTCAGACGCTCGATTCATTGAGCTAACGAGGTTTCATGAAGAGCTGAGGTATTTTATTAGGTTCAAATATAACAGGTGTCCGGCATACTGCTAGATTCAGCACTGTATAAGCGTCACGAGTGGTGATAAACAATGTAAGATGGTAAAATTTGAGCTGAGAGAGAAATGACAAGATGAAACAAGATGAAAGTGATCATATATCATCAAGGAAACAACGAAAAATCTTAGTCCCTGACGAGAATCGAGTCCATGCCTTCTGATAACCGGTCAGACGCTCGATTCATTGAGCCAACGAGAATCCACGGAGAGCTGAGTTATTTTATTTGGTTCTAATATAACAGGTGTCCTGCAAACTGTTAGGTTCAGTACTGTCGAAGAATCATATGAGCTAGGTGATAAATAATGCAAGATGGTTAAATTTGAGCTCGGAAAGAAATATAAGATGAAAGTGATAATGTGTCACGAGTACGGTATGTTAGAGTTCTCTTTGCGGTGGCACAGTAGTTTAGTAGGTAGGGCGTCATATGGCTACTATCTGTCAATCCCAAGAAAACTAAGGCTTTAATTTTTCAGAAGAAATGTAGGAAATCAGTACTTGACAAATATCATTTTCAGATAAATAATAGCAAAATAGAAATTATCAACAATTATTATACCTATCGCGGAATTACTAAATTTTTCTACAAATCGAAACTTCAATGTATGCAAAATAAACTCGTTGCTGCTAGAAATGAACTAGGTAGATTACCACTGAAACTATCTATAGATACCTCAATTGATAAATTTTGGATTCATTTACAAAACTTGCCAGATAAAAACATTGCAAAACAATGCTTACAAATCTCCAAGGAAATGGCTGATAAAAACTAACCAGGTTTGTTGCAGAAAATAAACATTATATGTAGCAAATACAGCTCTTCCGACATAACATTAAATGAAAACAACCGAAAAACGTTTTTACCTCCCACATCAAACAAAAACATCAACAATGCTCTAACTGAGCACCAACTAACCCTTCTTAAAACAAACAGAAAATTGAATTTTATAGTTCTTTTATGAACGATACCAAAAAAGCTGATTTCTTAAATATGATTAAAAATCCTCTTCACAGAATAGCCATAAATAAATTTCGACTAGGAAATCATCATCTGCGTATTGAAACAGGCAGACACACTGTACCAAAGACTCCTGAGAGCTTGAGAATATGTTGTTTATGTCAGGCAAATGAAATTGAAAATGAACTTCATTTTCTATTTTCCTGCGATCATTATGATAATTTACGGTTAAAATTCTTCAGTGAAATTACTGAAAAATATACCCTCTTCAAGAACTTGGATAACAAGTCAAAAATTTTATTTCTTTTTAATAGCATTGATCCTACTACCTGTAGGTCACTTGCTGCTTTTATTTTTGAATGTATGCATTATAGAAATGAGAAATTATTTAAGAAACGAATGTAATAATTATAATTTCTCTTAATACTTCCTCTTTCATAAATGATGTATTTACTTTTATATTTTAATATTTTAGATAGGTAATGCCTTGTATATATAGGCAAATACCTCAATAAATTGTTGTTGTTGTTGTTGAAAGATGGTTGCTCGAAACTTTGCATGGTACTGCTTTCTTTAGAATATTAACATTGTCTCTTTCCCGCCACGTGTATAAATGGCTCTCAGTAAACCATAAGGGAACCTAAACAAAGTGTTGGAGTGGGAGTGATGGGGGGCTCTGCCATGGAGTAACTTACCATCCAGTCACTTCATACAACAGAAACTGGAACTAAGTGCAGGCCACGACATGTCCCGCTACATGTCCCGCCAAGACATGTCCCGCCAAGACATGTCCCGCTACGGCATGTCCCGCCACGACATGTCCTGCCAAGACATGTCCCGCCAAGACATGTCCCGCCAAGACATGTCCCGCCAAGACATGTCCCGCCACGACATGTCCCGCCAAGACATGTCCTGCCAAGACATGTCCCGCCAAGACATGTCCCGCCAAGACATGTCCCGCCACGACATGTCCCGCCACGACATGTCCCGCCAAGACATGTCCTGCCAAGACATGTCCCGCCAAGACATGTCCCGCCAAGACATGTCCCGCCAAGACATGTCCCGCCAAGACATGTCCCGCCACGACATGTCCCGCCGAAATAACAAACTTTTGCAACACTTACTTCCATGTTATAGAGCAGTTTTCAATTCAATTGAGTGTGGTAAAACCAAAACCAAAGTAATTACTCTGACCAATCACAGCAGTCGTAAACAATCCAATGAACCAATCAGAGCTTGAAGCAATTACATGTCGGCGGCGCCAAGCGCAGGAAAACGCATGCGAGCAAGTCACGATTGGTTTTGGTTTTACTTCTGATTGGTCGAGAAAGTGGCGCGAGATTTTTTAGCCAATCACAAAGCGTAGCAATTAAAAACCAAAGCAATTGTGTAATTACTTTTGACACTCAATTGAAAACTGCTCTATCGACGAATACCATCAAATATACAACAAAATTGGATAAAAAGATTCTATAGTGCAAAACTGAAGCAGGAGAAAAAGTGCAGGATAACAAGGATGGCAGTGGATTACAGTTCATCAAATTTGATTTCGTGACAGGCGGTCAAAAAAACAAAGCTGCCATTCTGGTGGAATTTTAAGTTTTTTTAGCCGTTATTTGTCTCTTTAGTTAATACTTCTTTGCCTTCATCACTTTTGACGGTTAGTTGCACTTTAAAATAAGCTCCTGATCATTATCATGAACTGATTCACAGTACACATGCACCAAACAGGGAACTCACTTGACTGATCCTCTTCTACTGCATTTGGTACAACATTCATTTTCTCTTTGCTAAGCTGAAAAAGAAAAACAGCAACAACATATTGTCAGCTTTTTTGTTTCACTGCGTGATTATTTTTATTGAAGTCAAGCTGTCCACATCACCTTGCTCACTATTTCTCACTCACTGTTAATCCTTTCAAACATAGAGAAACATGTCGTTCCCACTCTCAAGTATCTCTACTCAGTAATGATTTCCTGTGAGTCTGTGGCTGAAATCCCACAATTTGACCATTCAAATGAAAGCTATTGAGCGGTGCTTTCCTTTGCTGCTGTTTGTTACGCCACACAAGGCGGCTCTATCGTTTGAGACTGTAGTGTAGTTGAAATATTTACGTTTTACCACTGAAACAAAAAGCTACCCTGAGCAGTACCTTCCTGGGCTACTGTTTGCTTAGGTGGTTCTAACGTTTGAGCCTGTAGATGAAATCTAAAGTTTCACCATTGAAATAAAAGCTTTTGACAAGTGCTTTACTGTGGTCAGGTGCTGTCTATTATGCTGTATAAACGTGCTTCTAACTAACAAACAGAAAGTAAGCAATCAAGTACTGTTTCTGTGTCTGACTGGACAGCCCAGATGTAAAATAAAACTGATTACCTTTAGGTAAAGCTTGATTTCTTCGGCGCGTCTCATGTATTTATTCACCTTTAAAAAAACGCAAAAACAAACAGACATTAGCTCCATTCCGAAAGAAACATCTAATCAAGTATCATGATTAACACGTTTGTTGAAGCTAAATACTTGCCTCCAAATGTAGAGCTTCTTTGTAAGGCCCACGAGGAGTTCCTAATGTGAAGCAGAGACAACAAGAAATTTGGATCACCTTTCACTGGTAATTCGCTACCTTTGAGCACTAATTAACTGCTATCTTCTCCCTACCTCTTTGTAATAACTTCAAGTGAGTATGTAGCAAGAAGACACGACCAGATCATTTCAGTAAATACGTGTTGTCTTTACAAAACCATTCATCGAAAGTAATTTGTGTTTGGTGCGAGCTTTCCATGCCATTAACTACTTCCCATTTTCAACCTCTCTCCTCCTTTGCGCTTACCGTCGCCCTATCTCTATCTCCTTTGCTACGGACATTTGCGCCCTATCTCCTTTGCTACGGACCTTTGCGCCCTATCTCCTTTGTAACGGACCTTTGCGCCCTATCTCCTTTGCTATGGACCTTTGCGCCCTATCTCCTTTGTAACGGACCTTTGCGCCCTATCTCCTTTGCTATGGACCTTTGCGCCCTATCTCCTTTGCTACGGACCTTTGCGCCCTATCTCCTTTGCTACGGACCTTTGCGCCCTATCTCCTTTAATACGGACCTTTGCGCCCTATCTCCTTTGCTACGGACCTTTGCGCCCTATCTCCTTTGCTACGGACGCAATATTGTACATATGCTATTCTATTTCTTCAACAAATCTTGTTCTACGCACTGACCAGTCCCATTCTCTTTACGTCTGGCTGCTAACCCTCATCCCTCTTTTCTACTGCTTCCCAACCCTTTCCTTCTGCCCTTCCCTTTGTTTCCTGTAGTAGAGTTCCACAAGTACCGACCCCCCGAAAGAAACGCGCAACCCAGAAGTAACGGCCCACCCGAAAGGAACGGTCCAATCGAAAATACCATACTGAGGTCTAACGTCTCCTGCAGATGGAATGCCGAAGAATCAATGAGAAAGAGAGAATTAAAGTGACATTATGCCTATATAATTTAATTTAGTATTTTTAGTCAATCTTTTTTATTGTAAGCACCTTTTTAAATATTCTAGTTAATTCTACTTTGTAACTTTTGATATGTATTTTTATCAATGAATAAAGACAATTTATTTGTTTATTATTCCGCGGTTGTGTTTATCAACATTCTTTTTTCAATTCGCCACTTTAGAAACGAGAAGGAAACGAGTGAACGTTCGCAACGACTTCTGGGATCGTTACAGGGGGGCGCTTCTTTTGTCTCTGTCCCCAGTAACAGTCCCAGAAGTCGTTGCGAAAGTTCACTCGGCCCAGTTTCCTTCTGGTTTCTAAAGTGGCGAATTACTCACGTATTTTAACTGTCCGAAAGTAACAGCTACCCGAACGTTGCGGCCCCTTAGGCCTGCTAATTCCAAAAGAAACGGGGCTGCTACTTTCGGAACCCTACGGTATTATATACACCAAATTGAAGAAACGTTGTCGGGTGAAAAGCATAAACTATGAACGATGCGACTTAAAGGTTTACTGGGAAGTTGGAAAATTTAATCTTCGTCTGTGACAGAATATACATTATATTAACACAGAATACATAAATCATGCTCTTAAACGTCTCAAACAAAGAAAACATCTTGATTATCAAGAAAAAGAATATAACTAGCTTGCCAATGCTGCCTACCCAGAATCCCATTTGGTCTCATCGTTCATGGTTTATGCTCTTTTAAATGACAACGTTTCTTCAATCAGGTGTATTTTAATTATGTGTGTCACCTGATAAGATTGGTAACAGCGCTTCTAGTGCGACCTGGTATTGCGACAGAGCACCCTCATAAGCTCCATGTTCATCCTGATACAAAACAAAACATACAAACAAGCAGCGCATTACAGCAGTTTTCAAGTCTCGAAAAGTTATTTCGTGTTTGTTTTGGTTTTTCATTGTGACTGGTTAAAAAAAAACTTGCGTCATTTTCTTAGCCAATCAAAAAAGAAAACCAAACCAACGGCGACATGTATTTTCTACGAGTTCTGATTGGTTCATTGGGTTGTCTTTCTCTGTTGTGATTGGCTAGGGTGACTTCTTTGGTTTTTGTAAGTGATCACTGTCGCCAATCAAAACAGACGCAGACAACCTAATGAACCAATCAAAACTCAAGGAAAATTAAATACATGTAACAGGCGGCAAGCGCGGGAAAACGCGTGCGAGCTACTCACGATTGGTTTTGGTTTTAATTCTTATTGGCTAAGAACGTGACGCGAAATTATTTAGCCAATCACATAGCATAGCAATACAAAACCAAAGCAATTGTGAAGTTAGTTACTTTCGACACTCAATTGAAAACCGCTGGCTCTATAAAGCTTTGTGATTGGCTAAAAAATCTCGCGCCACTTTATTAACCAATCAGAAATAAAACCAAAACAAATCATGACTTGCTCGCACGCGTTTTCCCGCGCTTGGCGTCGGCTACATGTATCTGCTTCGAGTTCTGATTGGTTCATCGGATTGTCTGCGAGTTCTGTGATTGGTCAGAGTAATTACTTTGGTTTTGGTTTTACGACACTCGATTGAAAGGGTAGTCCAGCACTTGTCCAAACGATGTCTGTGATTCGCTAAGAAAACAATAGATTTGTCCCGCTGGGATAGGGATTAAGGATAGGGGCATTGTTCAAGTGGTATATCAATTGTATCGTTCGCCTATCACAGACATCGTTTGGACAGCTACGGGGTCGCCCGATTGAAAACCGCTATAAAACGACAGAATCGAGCCTTATCTTTGCATGGTTTTACAACATGCTCAACATGGATCCACTCACATTTCCTTCTTTACTTTTCTTATTTTGAGGTTTTTTAAAAGTTCCGATTGGTTCACTGAACCAGATAAGACTCTTTTTTTAAATGGGCGTTAAAAACGTCTGTAGAATGACAGTAAGTTAGGAAAAAATGTCGTGTTCCTTCCAAATTCAACAGAGCCCTACAGTATGCAAACTAACAAGTCGGCCAATCCGAGAGCGTGTTAGTCTCCTTCGCAGCCATTTCTACAAAGATGTACATGTACATGTCGATGTAGATGTAAATCTGCATCTGCATCTGCATCTGCATCTGCATCTGCATCTGCATCTGCCATCTGCTACCTACATCTACATCTACATCTACATTAATTTATTACTTGCAAAATCTGCATCTGCATCTGCATCTGCATCTGCATCTGCCATCTGCTATCTACATCTACATCTACATTAATTTATTACTTGCAAAATCTGCATCTGCATCTGCCATCTGCTATCTACATCTGCCATCTGCTATCTACATCTACATCTACATTAATTTATTACTTGCAAAATCTGCATCTGCATCTGCACCTGCCATCTGATATCTACATCTACATCTACATTAATTTATTACTTGCAAAATCTGCATCTGCATCTGCATCTGCATCTGCCATCTGCTATCTACATCTACATCTACATTAATTTATTACTTGCAAAATTTGCATCTGCATCTGCATCTGCATCTGCATCTGCCATCTGCCACCTGCTATCTACATCTACATCTACATCAATTTATTACTTGCAAAATCCTTTCCAGTGCGGTAGTACAATGAGACATATAAATACAGGGGTGTCAGTACTAACTAACAAAAGATAAAATAAAGTTCAAACAAGAAGGCGGGCATTACTGCTGATTTGAAGAACTCTGTCGATTCCAATGTTATAATCTCAGGTGGTAAAATGTGCCACTCGCTAATGGTCCTCGGCCAAGACTAGATCTGTATTCATCGCATGATACTTGGATACGGATGAATTTTAGCGGGCGGGAGTGGGGTGTTGGTTGAAAAACTTGGTGCTTATCATGGCGGTTCATAGCGCACCAAATAAAACGCTGCAAGCGGATTACCGTAATTTTCATAAATATATTGCTTTGTAGTATTACTATTTTCATCAAATTGGTTCCAAAAACAAATCAATCTAAAACATCATGTTGGCAAATTTACCCTGATTTCAGCGATACTTGCAATATGCAGCGCTTCCCTTAGTTCAGGATGTTCTTTGCTGTAACGAGCCAGAAGTTCATCTGGGTTACTATGCGATTTCGTTTTAAAACACTGCTTTAATTCTTCCGCTCGGCTCATGTACTGATTAACCTGAAAATTAAATAATAGAAAAAGAGTTGTTTGCAGTATAGCACCGACTTAAATAGGAAGATCATGTAAAAAAGAATACTGGTTCAACTTGAAAATAGATAGAATTTGCTTTTCCAGTCGTGAAAAAGTGATTCTAAATTCAATCACGTGATACTGAAATTCCATCTACCGAAGTTTTTGTTGTTGTAGCCGTTTTAGAACGTTTTAACGAGTGTTACATAACCACAATTTCATCATACATATTGGGTAAATATGACTGCCATATGAAGAAGCGATGCCATGGTGAGCAAAATATACTGGCTGGTGTATCTTACCCGCTCTCTCAATCTTGTCTTCATTTCTGGATCTTTTTCAACTGCAAGATTAACAATCATCAGTTTGTTTTCATAGTTAGTCACCGTTATTTTTATTACATCTCAGCGTAAGCGTGTCATACAAACCGATCCAAGTGTGTATCAATCGTGGGTTGATTGGCCGCTAAACCTTTAAAGATTGATTTTGGAAGGCAAACTTTCGCACCCATGGTCAGAAACCATTAAGTTTAGTTTATGTAAAGATTTGTTTGTAATAAGTTAAATTTGATTGTCGCTGAAAAGAGCGCAAACGTTAGCACAACGGACTGACAAATTTCAAATTGAAATATTTGATGACAGTTCACAGCATCTTCCATACCAATTTTGATCATGTTTTAATAGTATTTATTAATTGTTTTTATTTATTAAAGGCCCAGTATCACCCATTCGGCTTTGCGGTCGTTTGTTTTTGTTTTCAAATGACGAGCTCGCTCGTGATTGGCTCTTTCGGGAATTTTCGACCGCGTTAAATTCAATCGTCGAGGCATTGGGCGCACAATGCATTTTGGGTGATACTGGCCCTTTAATGAACGATATATTTATTCGCCACAGTTTCACAAGAAGGTATTCAGAGAAAAATATGCATTATAATATGCAAACAAAATGAAAAGTGTCAGCACAAGAAAAGAGAAGTTGCGTTCCAACTCATATTCAGGCCCTTGGTCGAAAACAAACTACAAAATAGAAGTAACATAAAGATAGATATTGTACATTTAGAAGTGATGTTACTAGTGACAAATAATGGTTGCTGGTGTATTGGCAGTATTAAAAGTGAAGAAATACGACTATCAGAACTTACACTCAATGGCTGGTAAAAAGAAAGCCATGGCTTCGCAGTACAATTCAGCAGCTTCCTTTAATTTGCCATCCTCGTCACGTTTTATAGCTTCTGATACGAGCTTTATCTTCATGTTAGAAAAGAAACGAATCAATTAATCAATCAATCAATCAATCAATCAATCAATCAATCAATCAAGCAAGCAAGCAAGCAAGCAAGTGTAATATGACCGTCTGTAAGAGAGTGACCTTCACATACTGTTAAGCGAGAAGGGATTCAAAGTGACAAACCAACCAATCACTTTTTCAAGCTTTCGCAGTCAATAGAGCGGTTTGCAATTGTGTGTCAATTGTGTGGTTTGGTTTTGCATTGCTACGCTTTGTGATTGGCTAAAAATCTCGCGCCACTTTTTCAATCAATCAAAACCAAAACCAAACGTCACTTGCTCCAGCGCGTTTTCCCGCGCTTGGTTTCGGCTACCTGTATTTGTTTCGAGTTCTGATTGGTTCATTGGATTGTCAGCGACTGTTGTGATTGGTCAGAGTAATTGACTTTGAATTGGTACCCATAGAGCAAACATGCACTGTAGTTTGACGCTTTTGCTTGCCGTTTTCTCTGAATAAAAAAGAAAAAAAAGAAAGAAGGTTCGTCCCACTTAGGACTGCATAAAAGGCCCGTTTACACATGCGATTTTTGATACGATTTTTGTCGCGCTCTCCAATGCAACTTTTGTCGCAAGTGTAAACTAGCGGCGATTTCCTGTACGGTTCGGGTGCCACATTTGCTTTGATTTGCTGTGATTTCCCAAAAATCGCCGCCAAGTTGCATCAGGTTTTGAACATGTTCGAAACCTTTGCGACATCACGCGACAAATCGCGCCCAAATCGCACTGACTGAAATCGCCGCCCGTTTACAATGCGATTTGAAGATGCAACTTGCGCGCGACAAAAATTGCACAAAAAAATCGCCTGTGTAAACGGGCCTTAACCTGCCACTGATTGTTTATGTGTTCCAGGTGTATTTATACAAAATGTGTGCGGACATAATAACTCTCTGAACAAATATTGGCTCACTCACCGCTTTATCTAAGCAAATTGGTGATGGGACATGTTCAAGATCAAGGAAAGGATGAGCAAAGAAATCATCAAAAGAGATTCTAGCCAAAGGATCTCTTTGTAGTAATGCCAACAAAAGATCCTGGCAGTCTGGAGTCACCTTGGATCCAGGAGGCAGCTGTTTATATAAGGACAAAACAACATGATTATAAATAATGATGCTTCCCTGGCCCTATGAGAATTGAGCCCATGACTTCTGATAACCGGTCAGATGCTCCATCCATTGACCCAACGAGGATTCACGGAGAGCTGATCAGTCATTTTATTAGGTTATAATATAACAGGTGTCCTACATACTGTTAGGTTCAGCATTGTCGAAGAATCATATGAGGAGATAAATAATGTATATTGTAAGATGGTGAAATTTAAGCTTGGAAAGAAATGACAAGATGAAAGTGATGATATGTCACAAGCACTTTCATCCTGTCATGTCTTTCCAAGCTTAAAATTCATCATCTCAAGATTATAAATGTCGTTCACTAATTCATAAGCCAGGTCTGGGTTCTTTCTATTTTTCCAGCAGTGGCAAATTTATGGCAGGTTCTAATTTTTTATAAATCAGCACTTGCCACCTACAAATGCGTGCATTGCAGGCTTAAGAGGAGCAGCCCATCTCCACTTTGTTAAGCATTGACCAAGGGTGGGGTTCATCACTATGCCAAAACTACCTGAGCAAGCAGCTAGTTTATAAAATGAAATTTCTGAGACCTAAGAAAGAGCATGACAATTTAACTTACATGCGACTCACTAATGAAAAAAGTAAACCATTATTCAAAATAATATTGTAAGTGAAACGTCACAAAACATGGACCTTTAAGTACTGTGAAACTCCGTTTTTTATAATAAGATGATTCTAACCAAAGATGATATCTCTAAGAAAAATTCAACAGGCCAAGAAAGTAATATGAAATCTCAAAATAAAGCAAAATGCTATGGATAAGTGGTATTTGTATTATGTATCGATATTATTACAGCCCTGTCAGAATGTTTTGTAGTCGTAGGCAGGGTAACTCAAGTAGTTTAGGCAATATGGGCTAGTGATGTATTTTGTTATTAGTCATGATTTGTGAACTCCAGTGTGAAGTTGACGGCAAATGATTGACTGTAGGCGGCAAAATTGCCGGCTGCCGGCACATTTTGAAGGGCTGATTATTAGCAATTTGGTTTCCTCTTACTGTTACAGAATCTGAAGAGCGAATCTTCATCTCAAGTTCAGCAAATGATCCTGATGCAAATGGAGCCATGCCAAACAGTGCCTCTGAAAAACAAACAAACAAAATTAAATAAACTGAGATACATATACTCAAGAATAACATATCATAACCGGTAATTAGCAAATACACACACAGATCATGTACAGGACAGTGCTGAACTGTTTCACACACTAAGACTGCTAACTAATGAAATTAACAACGAACCCCTGCCTCATGGAGCAGACCATACTGTAGGCACATAATGAATGTTAAAGACTACCTTTGTATTTTTGTTCGCTAGCAACGTTTTTATGATCTAGAAGAGGCTGCAGGTGTGACTAAAAAACAAGACTTTCTTCTTTATACTCCATAACATATAGTAATTATTTTAATAACAAAATTATTATATTACATAGAGGAAATGCAAATAAGTATATAGACAGGCAAGCCCAATGGCAGACCTCTTAAGAACTAGAATGGCTTGAAACGGGAAATAAAATGTTGCATGAATGGGGACCAAAATTGATAGAAAGCCTGTCAAGGAATGAAACACTGAGAAAGGTAATTATCACTTGTGCAACTCACCATAGAGGATAACACCAACAGACCACAAGTCCACACTTGAATCATATTTCATAGAGCAAATCATCTCTGGTGCCTGAAAGATAGTACATGGTAGTTACATAAATATACAGTACCCAAATCAAAAGCACCTAAGAGTCATCTCGTGAATACAAAACAACGCAAGGTTAATTTTAGTTGTTCTTAATATTTTGTTATTAAGTTTCAAGCTTTTGATGATCGTTAACTTGACTTTTAGCAGCATCCCTGCGGTAATTAAATAACTTTAAAATAATGACATGAAAGCATCTTAGCGTGACATAAATATGCATTGGGTAAATATGAAACAACAGGATGAAGTAATACACTGGGCAATTACCTACAAAGGTTTACAGCTGAGTGAGCGAGCGATGACAGCAATCGAGTGACACTTTCCCCTAAAATCCATTTGAAGTCCACAGATCGGTTTTGATTTTCCATATTGAGTTTAAGTCAAAGAATTGAAGAGTAAAACAGATTTAAAATGACCAAAACATCTTAGCATGACATAAATATGTATTGCGTGAAACATATATACAACTGGACGATGTAATACTGCACACTGGGGAATTACAAAAAAGTTTACATCCAAGTGATTAATTGAGTGAAAATTGTGCATATTTTCCACTGTAGACTTTATATATCTTGTTTAACACTTTGCATATTCACAAGAAATAAGCACAGCATGCACCTGGCTCTCAAAGGCTTTATAAGCTCTAAGTCATTGGGCCCGAACCTTTGTAAACAATCTATGGTATATTCCTGCCTATATTAAACTGGCTTAGTGTGATTGCCAAGTTAAGGCTGTGGTCAATAAAAACTTACTGCTACATTGCTTATCTTTGCTTGCTGAAGCTCCAGAGTGGATGAAGTTGAAAACTCCGGCTCGGCATTTCATTGTGGATGGAAAACTTTTGTTGCTGTTTTCAAATTTATCTGGTGTATTGTGGATGAGGCCTTTAAATTAAATAAGCTACACTGTAGGTGATGTATCATAACATCAATAAATTATCCCTAAGCACACAGCACTATCAGTACACCTTTCTCACCATGTATAGAGGAGATCCCCTCATTGTTTGTGTCTCTTCTTCACTATGTAAGTACTGAGCAAAGCCAAAATCTATGTAAAAAAAATAAACAATGTCATGTCCATTTCAACAACATCACATTTTACACTTACAAAATGTACGTGAAAATGAAAAATATATGTAGTTCAAGTTCATCAAAAAAAAAGTTTTGAAGTCCAAAATATTATTTCATCAAGCGTTGTAGACATACATTTTAATAACATTTCAAAATTGTTTTGTTTTTGTTGTATTTTAACACCTTAAAACTTCATTCGAAATTTTCTCGAAAACGCTTCCACAGAAATTTGTAAAATTTTGTAGACCTTAGGACAAGTAAGTCAGGTCGAAGATCCAGAGAGCGTTTTCCAAAATTATCTCTTGATGACAACTAATTTGGTATTATGTAAAACAGGGAATGACATCATAACGTTGCTATGGCAGCTCCGATTTCCATAAAACTTACCTCATCTGAAACTTTAATCTTTCTCTAGTACAGCTGTGACAATCGATTTTCCGTTGGATCGTTTGTGGTGGTACACAAGTTTCTCAAAGCTAAACGGTATCATCACTCAAAAACCCAGTCGAGCCACCTTAATTATCCATTGGATAACCATGCACTTATCCACTATGTTGTAAATATAATCCATTTTTGAACATTAACAATGGCATAATAGTCCCACCAAACACTGTTTAAGCAATACTACAGTATGTGTACATGTAATTGAAAGTTACCCTGAAAATTTGGAATATCTTCCCAATTTTTCTGAGACATTGTCGCATAAATTGCAAACTTCCCAAAATTTTAACTAATATTATCTGACATGTTTCCCGAAAATTTCCCAAGTCTTCCGATTCCGGCAGAATTTGTGTTTCTTTTTGTAGTTTACTAAGAGTTATCATCCCCTGTGCCATATCCCAAAGTGTCAACGCAACATCAGACATGAGTGAAAACATTCATACCTGCCAATTTCAGAACAGGATTTTCTGGTGATGATAGCAACAAATTTTGTGGTTTGAGATCCATGTGAGCAATATCATTTGCATGCAAAAAATGAAGAGCAAGGGCTGGAAAAAAGAATGAAATATATTAATTTAAGCTCTAATGAAATAAATGATTCTGTTAATATATAGTTTTAAGTAAGGGAGGACAGGAAAGCAGGAACCAGGAAGAATACGGCAGAATCTGAGAGAAAAACGTATTTACAAGATGGCAGCAAGCAAGCAGATAAGTTGTTGCATTATTATTGTGTAATGTAATATTTTGTAATAAAGCAAAAGTGCAAAAAAGGAGAAAGATGTAAAGCCAGTTACATGATGGGAGCAGGAAGTAAGGCATAAGTAGCTTATCAATGTTAGCCTAGGACAATGGGGGGGGGGGGGGGGGGTACTAACCTCCCCACTCCAGGACCTGCAGACCTCAACTCAAATTTCCTAGGGTGGGGACAGCAATCGCAGTCAAATGCCTTACATATGCCCAGCCCCCCCTCCCCCCACCCTGCTTGGGTATAATATTTAAGCCCCCTTATTTTACGACCTTGATAAAAAATACAAAAACACAACATAATCCTAATTAAGAAAGAAAAAGAAATCATTAATTTGTGCTGGCCATTGACCAAATGTCAGAAGGGAACCTCATTAAGAGACAGAACTATTATCTTTTGAAATGAGAAACAAATCACTTTTGTAGTCTTGAATAACACCATGCTCAGATGACCAATTATGAATAGCATTCTATGTTCTATTCTGTAAACATCCCAGGCCTGAGAGGTCTGAAAACGGGTACAGATTTTAAAGATGGATCTGAAAACGGGTGTAATTTGATCTGAAATAGGTTCAGGATTTGGAGTACTGGGTGGTACAACCACACTAAAAATTTCAAGGAGTATCCCATGGGTTTGTAATACATGTACTTTGTACTGTATTATACTGGCACACCTAATTGTCGTAAAAATCGCCTGGCGATATCCTCAGGTAGACCTCTTCTACTGTGAATAAACCTGGACAAGTCTCCTCCACTGCAGTATTCCATTATTAAGAAAATATATTCATCATTCCACTAAAAGAAAAAAAAGAAGATGAATGAGACCATTGAAGGACTGGGAGCATACATGTAATTATTTGACATTTTTCACTTAGAAATTGCTAAAATAATGGTTGGTTAATGTTATTTCAGTGGAATCCTGACTTTTCAAACCCTTGATTTTTTCGAACCTCCTGATTATTCAAACCAAAACTCCCATCCCTTGGATTTGATTTCAGTCAATGCAACATTTGATTTTTCGAACTCCATATTTTTTTTTAATCAATTTCCATTTCCCTAAGAGATATTCCACTGTACTTGACTGAGGTAAACAAAATCCATATTAAACCAAAACATCCCACATCTTTGGCAAAAAAATTATTTTGACCTCAGAATAGTTATATGTACAGCTGTACTAGGGTGCTTATTAGCCAAAAATAATGCATTTTGTCCTTTTTCGTGTAAAATACAGGATCTTCTCACCTGATTAGATCTCTTATGATTGTGTGTTTTTTTTTATTTTTCTCACTCAGATTTGTCCATTTTTGGTATGTGAACTACAAATAAGTTGCAAAACAATGTTCAGAATTTTTTTCTGTTGTTTTTTTCCCCCATCATTTTCGAGAAATAACGTAAAAATCTACGCAAAAATATCTGCATGTCTCCTGCTGAATCCCACTCGAAAAAATGAATCCCAAATTTCTTGATTTGCTGATTTTTCACTTCAGATGGACAAAGTTGGGCCTGACCGCTAAATCCCACTCAAAATCACTTCAGTTTATCGCCAATAGTCAGCCACTAAGTTTCACGTCAACTCCTTTACGGACCTCCTAGGAAGCATTCCTGGTCCTCCACTGCTGGCTCATAGCCTTTGCCCACCTTACCCAACAAGAACTCACTTCAAGCTGCCTAAAGTGAATTTCAAATGCCTGGCCACACATAGTGGACCTACCTGCCACTGTCGCAAATCATGTCAGGAAATTCTATAGCAAAAACAAAATGGAGAACTTCCCACCCTAAAATTATACAAAATTACTATAAGTCTGGAAGCACTTCAGACATCGGGCATTTCGACTACGCCACAGGATAGCAAATGGCCCACAACTCACAACGCTGCCCCTTTTCTGATCCCAAGTGACTCCAGACTTTCCTGCCAGCTCGTCTTGTCCATCACAGCCCATTTTCACCTCAAGCACTGAATAGCGCTTTGGGCCGAGGTGCGGCAAGAACACACACTCACTTCTTCAAGAGGTGCCTGGGACTTAGGGATTTCTGGACTTCATGACGTCCTTCCATCACCAGGCGGGCCTTAAACATGGCTTAAACTAGCCGCTATGGCCCATTGTTGTTTTGAGTTGTGAATCTGATCGATATGAACAGCCTATATATGACGGTATGTTCGTTCAGGTCATTGGCATGGGTCAGGAGTATTGCGGTCGCATATTCTCACGGCCAATCTGCTTTGTAATGCTGTCGAAATTATGCTCTGAATGTACTATCAAAGCACTAGAGGGCCAGAAGTCTGCTTTTTCAGGTGAAATTAGTCAAATTCCTTAGGGTTAGTGGAAATTTGACAAGGGTTTGTGATATTATTTGTTGTACAATAAAATGAGGCAATTCTGAGTGAGAAAAAATAAATACAATCTAAAAAGCAACATAGGTCGGTTGCACTTACTTCAAAGTCTTTTAATTTGACAATATGTTCATGATCCAATTTTTTGAGTAATTCAATCTCAGTGAGTAAGTTCTCTGTTGATGTCTTGCTTAGTGAATGTTTTTCAATGCATTTAATTGCAACTACATCTCTGGTGTTGCCCTGCGAGAAGAAATAGAATACAACACTTAGAAAGCCTCAATTCAATATAACTGGATGACTTTTCTTCTTTGTAAGTTAAGTAGAGTATGTGGGGAAAACATCCCTTTGCATATCATTATCAGGACTGTTTAACAAGCAATTGATCAAGAATGAAGACTCTTCTTAATTTAATTTAAGGTAAGGAAATGAAAATCCTGAAGGTTTACTGCCTAATAAGAGTCAGTAATGAAGAGATAAAGGAGGGTGCCTGGAAAAAAGCCCTAAGTGACTTCTGATAAACTGCTAGATTCTCATTCCAAATTGCATTAAATACCCTTGTGAAACACAGGGAGAATTTGATGTTATATCAAAAGTCACTTAGGTCCTTATTCTGCGCACCCCTTCTTGGTGAACAAGTAAGATACAGGCAATGGAAATGGTTAGGTCATGTTTTAAGAATGACACCTGACAAAAACCCCAAGATCACACTAACATGGGCACCCAAAGGCAGGTGTAGGAGGGGATGGCCAAGAGAGACGTGGCAGAGAACTGTCAATAAAGAAAGGACACAGCTAGGATTTAGAACCTGGAGAGAAGCAGAGACTGCAGCCAAAGACAGAACAACTTGGAGGGGTAAGATTGAGGGCCTTATTCTCCACTAGGAGAGACAGGATAGATGACGATGAAGTTAAAGTTGCACACAAACCACAGCTGGTCCACTCGGTGGAGCTTAACCTGAAGCAACTAGGAATATTGCTACTCCCCCCTGGATGGGATGCTAGTCCATCGCAGGGTGACCTGGTTTATATACATGAAGCAACTAGGGGTATTACTACTCCCCCCTGGATGGGATGCTAGTTCATCACAGGGTTACCCCTAGCATTTTGTCGCCTGTACCCATTTGTACACCTAGGTGGAGAGAGACAATGTGGAGTAAAGTTTTTCATCTAAGGAAACAACACAATGGCGAAGACCAGGCCTTGAACCTGAAGTTCTGAAGTCCAACATGCTAACCACTACATAAACGGCTTCCACAAACAGTTCTTTGCATATCATTATCTGGACTGTTTAATAAGCAATAACAATGATCAAGAATGAAGATTCTCCTTAATTCAATCTAAGCTCAGTTTTCAATCTCATAGCCACCCATTTAATACATGCCAGTTGAACCAACTGAAAATGAGCTTGAAAATGATGGAATGATTGCAGGTGTACATAAGATAAAATCAGCCACAAATAGTGAAGGATTAAGGGGACATCAACTTACAGTGTATATAAAAAAGTTAACATATATGCATTGTGAAACAGTCCTTCTGAAACTACACTGTGGCAGTGAAAGTCTTTTCTTATGTATTGCTACTTACATGTTGCTCATTTGAAACAATAGTTAGTGACTGTTTCAAAGAGCTGGAAATAATTGGTCAGAATATTTAAGATTATCCTAGCCATGTTACACAACCGGGATGAAAACTAAAACTTAATAAAACAATAACTGTTTTAAATAAAGTGACAGAGTGAGATTTGTTTGAGATATTCTAGGTTTTCTAAGCTGTATAACATGGCTTAAATTGAAAGAGATTGAGTAGCCCATAACATCGGCTGCCAATGTTTAAAACTGTTGTAATACAGATTAATACATCTTTACTTTGACTAAAAAATTAGAAAAGAATGTCTTACAAATAATTTCGATGGACTTTTTTTATTACTGTAAGCTTTCTCTTCAACAGTAACAGTGCAATGAAACGAAAATAGACGGCCAAGGATGGGCAAGTAGCCAGCTGTTTTGGCCGGTTACCGGCCCTTAATGACAGCACTGGATACAGCTAATACTGATGTAATTTCATAAATTTACTATACAGTACTTGCATAAAATGGAGCGATTTTAGAACATCTAGCCACTTATTTACATATCCCTAAACGTTTTATAGAACGAAGCAGATGAAAACAGAAGGATCCATTCTTATTCAACAAGATGCAAATAACTGACCGGGTATTCTACAGTTTAGCCCAGTGACTGCCTTTGTCCAGCTGGAAATTGTATCGGTGCTATGTCTATGACAGTCTTTGAAAACATTTTGAGAATAATTATAAAAAAGGCTGATGGAGTTTGCAACTTGTTTCAGTTTTGGTTTTAATCTGGAATCTCCTTGGCTTTTGTAACCCCTCCCCCGCAAAACGCCCAGTGGGTGTTAAGCAGGCACAGTCAGCAATTTGGAGAATAATAATTTCCGAAAGACCTCATGTCAGATGACTTAGGGCCTGAACAATCGATGAAAATCGATGATCGGAAAATCAATCGATCAATCGATCGATGACAATCGATTAATTACTGTTGATTAGCATTATTGGCACTAAATTCATGTCTCCACATCTTCAGGTATCGCGGGAGTGTATGCAGATCGTATATTATTTGTAACCCTCAGTAGCAAAGTTTGAGAATTGTTCATTGATGTGGCTCCGTGAAAAACAGCACAAATAATTAAGACAATTAACATATCTCGTTGTCAGTAGTACAAACGTGATCGATTAAGCTTCGAGTTCATTGCTAGTGGTATAAAAAAGGACATGCTATCACGACTCCCACTCGTCACAAAAGTGTTTCACACCTTGCCTAATTTGCCAGCTGTTTCGTTGAAGCATAACAGTGGGGTTTGTTTTTCTTACATGCAAATCTGTAGTACGTTTCTATGAATTTTAAACTCGCGCAAAACGTGTGGACGAATAAACAAGTTTACGTATTGCTACTCGCTAGTTTTTACTCAAATAAAAAGCAATGATATCAAAATGTGTAACTTTATTAGTACTCGATGAAATTGACAATTGAAATGTTTGACTGAATAGGTAATCAATTGATATTGCATATTGATATCAATCTATTATGTTAATTGATCGATTCCCATCGATTATCGATTGATATTGATAATCGATGATAATCGATGTAGTTAATTGATCGATTTCCATCGATTATCGATTAATATGGAATTATCAATATCAATCAATTAATTGATATCGATTGTCATCGATTGTTATCGATTGCCATCGATTATCGATTTCATCGATTGTTCAGGCCCTGGATGACTCAAATGCCCGGAGATGTCCTTGGGGAAAAAACCCAATCCCGTGACTCGTGTTACAAAGAAAAGCTTCCAATTTCCGTAACATTACCTTCTTAAATGCCTTGTACACGCTTGCGTATGTTCCTTGGCCTAGCTTTTCAGTCATTACATAGTGCTCTAACCTCGGAGGCGGAACAACGCGAACAGAGGCGCCAGGCGCCGCCATCTTGCTTATTTACAGCTGAGCCCGTGCTCAATAGTACCGCTGTATAAGGCAGATGTCAATGCTGAAGTATGTTGCCAAAAATAGAAATGAAATACAAATCTGCAACCTCCACAAAACCTGGAGCTGAAGGAACGAAATGGTGCAAGTGAAAGATCCAGTTGTGGATACATGGCGCAAAATTATACAAAACACCCCCGAGAGGAAAGACAAACCTTGGGTCGTGTTTCGCCACGGAACTTGTGTGATTCTCATGAATGGTACGGCTAGCAAGGAAGATGCAACAACGAAAGCTACTCAGATCATCTCACAATATGGGCCGGTTTTTGCAGGAACTCCCGCAGCAGATTTTAACGTCATCGAAAACTCGGCAGCGGAAGGAATTATCGTAACTGGTTGGCACAATGATGTTTTGAATTTCGTCGGAAAGGACGAGGACGGAGGTAACCCATTTGTAAATGCTCTGGTCGGAAGAAGCAAGAGAGATCAAGATGGAAGAAATCCGGAGGTTTTACACGTGGAATATCAAGGTTAAACACGCACCAAGGTCATTAACAAATGAAATCCCTGGTCGTGAAGAAATCCCTGCAACATTATCGAAGGAGAGATTATCTTAACAGTTCTTCTGCAGTTTTAGACACTTCAAACTTTTTTTGGGCCATTCCATTTAATGTCCGCACCCCCCCCCCCCCCTATTGAAGGGTAGGGAAATCCTAGGGGGAGGGGAGGGGGTTCAAGAGTCATTTCTGAAGGGGTAACTTTGTCGGAACCTTTGATCAATCAACAACATCTTCCTTTTTCTGAAGGGGGAAATGTGTCGGCACTTTGATTTTTTTTTCCTAAGGGGTAAAATTCATAATTACCCCTCAATAGGGGGGTGCGGATATTAAATGGAATGGCCCTTTATAGAGTTTTTGTAAATTCGATATCCGAGTCTAGTAAAGTGATTGCTTTCTTCACAAAATTGTAAGCTAAAGGATGGAGACGATCGAAACAATATACAATAAAACAGCCATAAGAAACACGATTTTTGGTATTAATTTTTTCAGTAGAAAAAAACTGAAGTGTACCTCGTCTTACCCCCACCCTACCCCTATTGAGACGAATGCTATACCATCATGCTTTATGGGTTGCGAGTTCAAGATGGCGGCGTGAATGGAGGATTTTTTGGCCGCAAAACTATGCCTTTTTCTGTCAAAAGAGGACGTGTATAGTTCTGCGATGTAGTCAGAAAGTCTCTTCATCATTGCGTGGTTGGTTATTGTAATAACCAGTGACAGTTTTGGCCATTTGAAAACTGAATTCAATTGAAATGGCGGAAACAAATTTCAAAGGTCTTTTGCAAATCCACTGCCAAAAAGCAAAGGTCGAACTACCCAAGTACAATTGCACGCAAAGAATGCAGGGCAGTAGTCTAGTTTTCTTAGCTAATTTGTCAGTTTTGGGGCGAAATTTCACGAGTGAAGGTGAGTTCAGTACCAAGAAGCAAGCAGAAAAAAACGCGGCACAAGTAGCTTTGCGTGAATTAGGGATTCTTGGCGCAGAATTGATGTTAAAATCGCCAGAAAATGATCCTGCACGCATACAGGCTGTCATTGTAGGATCTGCCAAACAAGAGGTAGGTCAGTCTTGTGGAGAAATGAGCTCTGTGTCAACATTACCAGCAGGAGAAGTTCAAGAAGATGTGCAACCACCCTCGATTTCTTCACCAGAAGTGTGTGAAAAAACTTCCATCCCAGAACCACAGATTTCTTCTCCAAAGGTCCACAGAACCTTCCCTCCTAACACCCAGACTCCTGTTTCAACAGTAAGTCACAATCCTGTATCATTTAAGAATGTTCTCCAAGAAAGAGCACAGAAAATGGGGCTGGCTTTCCCCCAGTACGAGACAACACAAGAAGGTGAAGGGTTTGTATGCACTGTGACCTTTAATGAACAGTGTTTTAAGAGTGCAGGGTGTTCACCCAGCAAAAAAATGGCTCAGCAAAGTGCAGCTGCTGTAGCCATTACAGTGTTAACTTCACAACAGGGAACAGATGGAAGATCTCCAATACTTGAAAGCAAAGCACCTCCAATACAGACTCCTCAAGCCACAATGCAGACTGCTGTAGCCACTCCAGAAATAATTGATCCAAAAGTGTCTTACAAGAATCTTCTTCAGGAAAACTGTCAACAGAGAGGAAACAAACCACCAGCATACTCAACAACTTGGGAAGGTGCGCTTAAAGGGTTAAGACTGGTTACTACTAGCGACGTAATCGGAAGTGCAGTCAGAAGCATAAGGAGCCTTACATTCTAGTGTAAATTAAAAAAATGGAGTTGCAATCATAATCAGAAACTCAACGGAATCAGAATCAGAAGGATCAGAAGGTTTCCTTTTTCTTTCAACTCCGCTTCTGCTTCCATTGCTTACTATTCACTTCCATCATCTTGATTTTAACTAGATCATAAGGTTCTTGTGATCCTGATTCTGCTTACACTTTATATGATTCCACTTATAATTCTGCTTACGTTGCTTATGTTGCTAGTGGGAACCAAGCTTTATAAAGTACACCCTAGCAGAGTATCCTATCACAATTAAGTATTTACTTGCTGCTTACCAACATTGTCACAACCTGATAGTACTTTTTTTATTATTATTATTATATATTTTTTTAATTATTATTTTATTGCTTATCAAAATAGTTTGCACAAATATGTAGTACATATAACACTACTATTCTAATACTATCATGCATACTAACACACACACACACACAAAAAAAAACCTGATAGTATGTAATATACATTGTACCTAAACTTGAAAAGCTTTTGTTATTGAAATATCAGTTTTTTAACCTTGTCACATTATTTTCTCTTGATCTAAGGATCTGGATTTATCAGTGTTGTTCATTTTGGTGATATAACTGTATCTTCCAAGCTGCCATGCACCTCCAAAAAACAAGCAGAACAAATGGCTGCACGAGAAGCACTTCTGGTGATTGGTGTTTCAAATCCAGAGCATATCTATATTAACAAGGAAACAAAGAAAAACAAGTTGAAAAGAAAGTTTGTGCCAAGGGCTGGATATCAGAGAACATCATGGGTGCATTTCCGTGCAGGGCAAGGACCGCAACCAAGTGAATGGTCAGCTTTAATCTTTCAAGTTTCTTTTCAGTTGACAGAACACAATTTGAAATTCAATTATTAATTAATATAAATGAGGTACTTACCTTCTGGCAATCAAGTCACACTTTTGCTTTATATGTGCCATCTGAATATACACATGAGTTACATTGTGTGTAACTTGAAAGTGTATGAACAGCTGTCATACCAATTGGGACAGTTGTCTCATGAGAGATTAAAAAAAAACTGTAAACATTCATGATTACTCCACCCTTTCATAAGACGTGAAATAGTTAATAACTATTCACTGAAGTGGAGGTGGGTAGTGGTGGATATTTACCGAGCCACAAAGCTGAAACAGTGAGATAATATTATTAATGAAAATGATGCTTTTTTTAGGCTCAGGAACTAAAAAAAAAATCCCAGGCAAAATAAGATTAATGATCATTGTATCAGGACAGTAACACATTTATTATTTATTATAATAAATTGTTCTTTATTTTTTGAGTGAAATGAAATTGGTGTAGGAAGATGTTTTTCACACACCACTAGGGCCTGGGTATAGGTAATGTAAACCCTAAAGGCGGGCAGTTGCCATCACTGATCTTCGTCTTTAAAACTGAAATCTTCTAAGATTTCAGTTTTGGCTGCTGTGTAAATATAATGTGCAACCTTGTAATTTTGTTAGCAATTTCCCCAGTTTTTAGCATTGTGATTATGTGTACAGTTTTTGAGTTCACAATAAGGGTCAGGCTGTCACAGCTACCAGTGGTGTGTGAGAAAGTGTATTTTATAGAAAGCCCATCAGCACAAAGGGCATCTAATAATGTGAGTGGTAACAATAAGAAAGACATTTAATTTAATGTCACATGCATATCTTCCTTTTTGTTATTCAACAACAGGGGAGATGCTGATTATTTTTGGGAACAAGCAATTGCCAGTAAAAGACAGAAGTTGGATCCAAGTGAATCTCTTAACAGGAGTGGACATTTTGGAGCAACAACATTTCCTCTTCCACTTGAACACAGACGGGACTTGACTGTTGGTGAAATTTGGAAGGAGAAGAAAAATGTCGTTGTTGTTGGGGATGCAGAGTCATCATTTATTATGTATTGCACAGTTGCAGGAACTTGCAGCATTTTAAACACTCGAACAATGGAAGTTGTTCCGCTTGAACCTGGTAAAAGAAAAAACATTTTTTTAAAAATTACTAAATCCTTTTATATACAGATGTAAACTGTTGCTTACTGTTTGTGTGTACATGTAATGCTTGGTGTTGACCAGTCATCACTGAAAAATTCTGGGCAAGAATATAAGTTTGTTGTATACAGGGTTACCATGGGAACATGTTTTTTTCCCTTTTTAAAGAAGTATTACATAATAATCCTATAAAGTGATCTTTTGGATGAAAATGGTTCATTTTTGTATTGACAGATGTAAAATAAAACAGCATTACTATGTTTAGGTTAGTTTAGCTCTACATGTAGTTATAGTGTAACCGCAAGAACTGGTTGATTGAAATGAAAGTCTGCATGCAAAAATGTTTTTAGTGACTTTTCAGGTCATAGTCATATTGATTAAATAATCAGGATTTTTTGGGAAGGGTTAATTGTATGTCTTGCAGTGACAATCAACCTAAACAACTTACAGTAAAATCATTCAATAATTTTTAAAAAGGACCAAATTTCTGGTGAGGGTTTCTTTCAAGACCCGACCCAATGTCACTTTTTCAAACATGGACTAAGTTGTATAATTATGTTGTAGTTAAAATTTTTCAATAGGTGATTTTTTTCCTAACTAGGTAGGTAATTTTTTCCTATTAAAAAAAAAAACAAGATAAAATAACTCACCCCTCCTAATTCTCATATTACCCCCATGATGCCTTACTTAGTCTACTTCCCTCTACCTACATGTACCCCCTGGATTATCCGCATGTGAAATTATGAAATTAATAACCATTACACCACACATGACAAGGTTGACAAATGGCTTAAACTTCTTTGTATTCTTGCATATTACTGGTTCCAGTCTCCCCTTGGCCAACATTTAATTTAAAACTAACTAACAACATTTAAAACTAAAACTAGTTTTCTTAGAATGCCAATTTTTATTTGTTGTGTTACTCTCTGACTGACATATATATATATATAATTCCCTTTTTTGACCCTATTAACAATTTCCAACATCTTAACACAAAGTAGCTAACCCTAACCCTAACACAAAGCTAACTCTAACCCTAAGCTAACACTAAGCTAACCATAACTAGCCCCGTAAACCTTAACACAAAACTAACAGTAACCCTAACACAAAGCTAACCATCGCAGATAACCCAGGTTTTATGTCAAATAAAGAAACAGGTAAACTAGGTAAAAAAAAAAACCAAGTTAAAAAAGATTTCACTAGAACTTCAAAATTGGAAAAAAATTACCTAGCGAAAAAAAATTAAGCTTAACCTAGTGAAAAATTAAATTTACCTGAAAAAAAAATTACCTGCAACAAATATATTAAATCTGTCATCTGTTTTTAAAAAGCACACCTACTTGGGAGGTATATATCCATCATTCTTCTCTACGATTTTAACCCTTTCAGTCTCAGAGTCAATTATGGAGACATGCAATGCAGTTCTAACTTTTGAGTCTGCCTACGAAATCCTATGGTGTGACCATTCAAATGAAACCTCTTTGGTAGTACTTTTGCATGGTACCATTTCAGGGGCAGATCCAGGATTTTGTAATGGGGGGTGAAATTTCAAAAAAAAGAAAAAGAAGGGAAAAAAAAGATATCAGAGAAATAAAATATTATTTATTTGAGAAATTCTTTAGAAAAAAGAAAGAAAGGGTCTCAGAAAAGGGGGGTGAAAATTCACCCATTTCACCCCCCCTGGATCCGCCCCTGCATTTTTTTAAAAATATTTTACAAAACAACATTTGGGATTTTTCTTGAATTTTGATTTTTGGCACTCTTGGGAGTTGAAGAGTTCAAATAAGTATAGAAAGCAGATGCAATGGTCAGAAAGACAATGCTCAAGAAGAAAGGGAAAAGGTGTTACTTTACAAACAGTGAAACAACAGTGATTTTTGTGTATTTTTTTGTCGTGTTTAGGCTGTCGTATAGTTGGTCTTGATGCTCAGTATTCAAATCACAATGGTAAGGTGACCCTTCAAGCCGAGAGGTGCGCTGATGTCATTTTTCCTGAAAAACCAGATCCTGTGCTCACAAGCTGTGGTGTTGTGCTTCTGTATCGAGATCCACACTCAAGGTAAGTAACTTAATACCCTTAATGTTAACTTAACCCTTCCTGTTAACAGTTATCATTACCTACCGGTAATTCTTATGTTGTGTTTACATCAGCACCAAAATGTTTCAACAGAAAACATGTTTCCCATAAATATGTTTGCAATTTCAGTGTTCACATTAGTTGTTCATTTCAAAACATGTTTCACGCCTGCTTCTATAATTTATGCTGTATCATGAAACAGGCATATTATAACAAAGCTAGCATAAAATCTTTATAATGACACATGAACTGAAAATGAAATAGAGCTCAAATTTGCTGCTGCACTTGTCAAGCCCATCAGAAACGAAGGACATTGTAGCATTTAACAAGTCAAGGAGACAACATTTGCTCTTAACAAACAACAACAACAATTTATTCTTTGTACAACAAGAGTTGGGTGATTTGCATTAATTGGTTTGCCCTGCAAATAGCTTGAAAGCTAATCGTGGCAGGGCAAAACAAGCACATGAATAACACAAATTATCTAATAAGATCAAGAACCTTATCTTATTACAAAGCCTTGCAGATTGCACTAAAAATAAATAAAAACACAGAAGTTAAGTGGTCTATAATTAACACAGCACTTACTGATGTACAGTGCATTAAGACAAGGAGTCACTGACTATAGCAAGTGTATCTATGTACCTACTTTATTAATAATCATGGGAATTTGAATATAGTCATCCTCCTTTTTAAAATATCAAATAGCAATTTGCGGAGAACTCTATTGAAAACATTCTTAGGAAGACCGTTATATATAGCGTGGTATCGCTTAAGTGTTTTGTCTGGCTTAGACAAGTTCACATCGATGTGAACACTTTTTCTTTCTTCCCTAGAGCCATTAACTTATGGAATAATTTACCACCAGGCTTTAAAAATTGTGCCTTCCTGCCATCACTTTCTTCTAACTTGTATTCTAACTTGCTGTGCATTGATCACTTTTTTGTGCGCGCTCTTGTCTTTACAAGTGCAGCTCAGGAATATGCATAATAAAACAATTATTGGATTCGGTTTTCGCATGATAGCGATAATTATCAAGGCCTCAGTTTGTGTTATCCGCCTCAGCCCTCGGCTTCGGCAGATAACACAAACTTTGGCCTTGATAATTATCGCTATCATGCGAAAACCGAATCCAATAATTGTTAATTCTTTGTGTTTATGTGTTGGTATTTTGCTCAGAAAAAAAATGCAGAACTTACAAAATATTAATGTACCTATTACCATCTCTGTGGCAAAATAGACTAGGTTATTATTTTAGATATCAAGGCAAAAATTAATTGTTACTAAGTTCAAGCTTTCTGACATTGTAAAATTAAATACCTGCCAACTGTGATCATAAAATTATAATTGTAGATAACAAGCTGTCTAATTTCACTATGCTCAGTCACTTGTATGTGAGCAACATAATTATGGCCTGGCCCACTTGAAGTACATCTTTACAACACCTACCGGTAAATCCTTGTTCCTTCAGAATAAACATCAGGCCCTGGTTGTTCAAAAGGTGGATAAACTTATCCCCCAGTTAAATCACTATCCAGGGGATAAGCCTTAACAAAACCAATTGTGTTACCCACTGGATAGAGATTAATCCAATGGATAGCGCTATCAAGCTTTTGAACAACTGGGGCCAGAAATATTATCGAATGCTATTACTGAAATGATATACTATATCCGTACGTAAAAAGCAAAGTAGACAACAATAATTTAAAAGAGCACTTTACCATTTTTTTGCTCAGTATCAATCATTGTTTCTATTCCTTTCTTGTTTGTAATTATGGTTTTCTCTTTTTTCTTAAAAAAAAATGTAATTTAGTTTATAGGGCATATAATTAGTTTACCTATAATTATCTTGCCCTTCTCCATTTGTTTTCTTATCTTGTTAGCTTCAAAAACGTTTGTAAAAAATGGAGTAAATAAATAAAAAAAAAAATACAAAATTAATACCCTAACCATAGTTTGCTTTTTTGTTGTCAAAAAAAGTCTAGTATAGATGGTTTTCACTCACGTGACCTTCAGTCCTGTGGCATTAAAGACATGGCAGCCATGTTGGTGCACATAACAAATGAAGTTCATTAAAATTCTTTAATTTGTAGGTGTGCACCAACATGGCCGCTGTGACGTAACGTGAAAACCACCTATAAATTCAAACACAATGAATAAAATTAATTTTGTTCTAATTTCAGTTCACTTCAGGTACTTTTGAAAAGGTATTTTTCCAGTCAAGCATTCATCAATGTTGCAGCAGCTTTGGCACAATATTTTCGCCGTAGAACCTCAGGTCGACATGTGTGGCTTGATGTTGCAAGTCTTACAGAACACATTGGTAACTGGATGCTGGAAGAAGTGCAAAACATTGCAACCATGAATAAAGGAGCTCTGCAACATGTGTTTTTGTACATGTGGAAGTTTAACGAAAGATGGTGTTCTGTACTTAATCCTCCTCTTCCTCTTGACCTTCAATTACTCAAGGTTGGTATTAATAATAATAATAATAATAATAATAATAATAATAATAATAATAATAATAATAATGTTTAGTCACTACATTTCACATTAAAAATTAATTACAATGTGTTTACCCTGTAAGCAGAGGTTATTTTTTTATCTTATTAACCTCTGCCGACAACTGGTTGATTCTTTGATCCACTGCTGTCCACCACTGTGGATAAATAAACTAAAAATAACAGGTTTCAAACCTGTTATGACTCAGGTGTTAAACTTATGCATGCCAGAAGAAACAATCATAATTGCTTATACTGTATTAAGTATAAACAGCCCAAAGGGCAAAGTTCTTTTATCAGCCAAGGGGTCTGTATGGCTGGTCATTGCATCTGGTTTCCCTATAAAGTTCTGTGACTACTTTTTTACATGTAATTAGCTGGGGAAAAAGCAGTTTTATTGGTAGCATTACCCTGCTTGTTGAATGTGAAAGTAGCCATGGCTCAGAAGTACTTTGTATAGTTGCTGAGAGAAATTCCTGGGCTCCAGCCCTGAAATACAGCTATAGTTGCAGATGGTCATTCATTTAATGTAGAGTTCTGAAAGTAGCCCCCCCCCCCCCCCCCTCCCACCCCTGAAAGCAACAGGTACCTGAAAGTAAGGTTCCAACCTAAAACACCAAAGTGACATCTCCATGGAGATGGAATAGCTTAGTGTTTTACTGTACAATGCTGAAGAATCAATGAAAAAGAGAATTTAAGTGACATTATGGTTATTCTGCAGTTGTGTTTACCATTGTTTTCTTTAATTACTCACATATTTTAGCTGTCCAAAAGTAGCAGCTACCCAAAAGTTGCGGCCCCTTAGGCCTGCTTATTCCGAAAGTAATGGGGGCCCCTACTTTTGGAACTCTACGGTCTCTGTATTTTATGATTTGCATTCATTTAATGTGGTGCATGTATTAATGAAATATATTTTAATTATTAAGGCCACAGCAGCAGATGAACTTGCCCGTCGACAGGCAAGTCATGTTCATCACTCTGAAGATTTTTATCATCCATGGGGCCTTCCCAAAGGAAACTTTAAACATAGAATGCTTTCAACAGGTATGCATACATGTTGCAGGTAAAATCAGTAACTCTAATACAAAGCTACATGTAACCCTAGCTAACCTAACACAAAACTAACCATCACACTTCTGGCTACATGTACATGTTTCTTTCTGCTAGGTAAAAGGTAAAAGGTAAAGTCGCACTCGGGCCACGATGGCCCACACGGCCGGAGCTTAACCCGGTTTCCATAGCATGAAGCAAATAGGAATATTGCTACTCCCCCCTGGATGGGATGCTAGTCCATTGCAGGGTTACCCCCAGCATTTTGTCGCCGGTACCCATTTATACACCTGGGTGGAGAGAGACAGTGTGGAGTAAAGTTTCTTGTCTAAGGAAACAACATGACGACAGAGACCAGGCTCGAACCACCGACCTACAGGTTGAAAGTCCGATGCGCTGGGGTGATGGTTAACTTTGTGCTCGGGTTAGGGTTAGCTTATCTAGATTAAACACTGATCTAACCCGAGACCGGATTTTACCTGCAACACACACATGTACACAGGGTAAAACTGTCAGTTGCTGGTTCTGTATTCAGATATTATTAATAATAAATGTATGGATTTTATTAATTGTATAAAAAAAGTAATGATTGCTGCTTCAAGATTTATCATTGTGATGTTTGAATTAATTGTCAATGTATCAGTCAATTTGAAGCATGATCATCCACGAAACTTTCAGGTCTTGGTGAGGTACTTACAGTGTCTCATGAGGGGGCTTTAACCCTATAGTATGGTACTTGTTGTCTGTAAATGTACCATTCAAGTTAAACCTCTTTTAATAGCAGCATTTTCACATAGTACCATTCGTTTTGCATCACTTTACAAAATGAAATTTGGGATTTTTCTGGAATTTCGTTTTGGCACCCTTGGGAGTTTTTACCTTGATTTTAATCTTCTGTACAGGTGCTATTTATGTATTACTAAGTTTTCGTTTTTTTTGTAGGTCTCTTTATTGAACCAGCTGCTGATTGTGCAGTGCGGGAGCTGAAAGAAGAGACAGGGATTAAGCTTGATGCTGATGAAGTGAAGAACTGTCCTCAGATTGACTTGCTACAGACTGACAATTTCAATCCCCATAAAGGTAATCACAAACCACCCACTGAACTGATTCAAAGGCCCCTAAGAGCCAACCCGTGAATTAGAAATGCTAACGCGTAACGCAATATTGCGGTAAGCTTATGTTTTCACACTGACCTGGTTCAATATTTTTTTAAATTAAATGTAAGGATTTTTGACAAACGCAAAACAAAATATGGTACATCACTTTCATAATGTTCAGTCCAAAGAAGAAAAAAAGGACATCCTGAGCGAGGCCTGAACTTGCGCCTTTCGGCTGTCATTCTGCGCTTTAAACCACTCGGCCACCGTGATCACTGACTTAGAACAGGATAAATTTCAATTGATTACTTCAAGGTAGATACGCATCAAAACATATGTCTCGGTTGAAAAATCCTGTTAGATCGATTTTAATGTTGCATTAAAGACTCCAAATGTGAAACATCTTTAAGCTTATTGTTGTTTATATTCATTTTCAACAATTTAGTTGTTATCGCTGGATTGACGTTATTCTTGTTACGAAACGCATTCGTAACAAAGTATTACGTCACTAAGTTTACAGCTGATGGAAGGAGCGAGCGAGCGAGTGAATGCTCATTTGCATATCTGTCTCCATTACCGATAACCCGTTCTTTACGCATGCGCATATTCATGGGTTAAAAATGAATTTTATCTCAGTTTGTCAAAAGTGATTAGGCAGCCTAAAATTTTAAAAGGTTTAGTTGGAATGTACATTGTAAATTGAAGGTCCAACATATTTACATTATAAAGTAGTTGTCCCATATAAACAGTGTCCAGATGAGCTCAACTTGAAAATATTAATTAATAATATCCTTTGAACTTCTTACTTTGTAAATGATTTAATATGACTTCATCGCTTTGCACAATACAAGAACTTATTCACAACTGCATTTTTGTAAATCCAATTTTAACAGCTTTCTGCTATATATTTCATGGTAATTGCCACCAACCAAAATTTTATTTTCTAAATTAATTTTTCTAAAATTATACAGATGCATGTTCTTGTGAGGCACAGGGTGCTGTAATCAATATTGGTGATCTTGCGAGTCTACAAAACTTTCAGTTTGGCCTGCACTGAGTACGTGTTTGTAGCTAGCAAGCAAAATAAACATTTTCGTATACAATATATCATCATCATCATCAATCTTTATTTATACACGAAATCGTATCATAATTACATGGTCTTCCTAGGAGTCGTGTGAATTTACACTAGAGTACATTACCTGTAGAACTACTTAACTAAGAAAGATAAATTACAATGAAAAACTACGATCAAGGTTTCTTCAATTAACTACATTAAACTAAAATTTGAACTATAAAACTTAACTAAATTACACGTAATAATAGAATGCTATAAAAACTTAAATGATCATTGTTTCATTATAATCTTTCACACATAAAAAAAGTTTTAAAATCGTTCAAGTTGGGCCGTTGTCTAATCTCTAAGGGGATCTTGTTCCAGAGAACAGATCCCCTGTAATGTATGCTACCTTTGGCGTATTCAGTTTTCAGTCTGGGAATGTAACAATTAGACTCAGAATTGCAACCTCGTTCCCAGGGTCTCTCTTCTTCCCGCCCCCTGGGGGCAGGAAGAAGAGAGACCCTGGGAACGAGGTTGTCTGAATTGTTGGTTACAGGATGTTCACACAATCAAACTGAACTTCGCTGGACCCTGTGACCCAAATAGTAAACTTTCAGAATATTTAAAGGGAATCTTGATAATTAGGTAGTCCAACTTTTGAACTGGAGAATGTCTGCATCAACTTTCTACATGTACCAACAACGTAGGCCTTGCAAGCAAATTCCAGTAAATGATCAGAACATGACAGATCTCCCTGACCTGGAAGTTTCATTGGTGGATCTTGCATTCCACTTGGTGCACATTATTATATACTGTCGACTGTTACAAAATGGGACTCTCTCTTGTTAAATGTAAACGTTTAGTTTCTTGAGAAAATCGTGTCACAAAACATGTTTATTCTGTGAATTGCAGAGTTAAACCATTAATCATTTTGGAGTTTTCAGTTAATATGTACATTGTATTTTTCAGTAAGCAGTCTTCAACCCTTATCAAAATTCAAGAAAAATCCCAAATTTCATTTTGTAAAATATTGAAAAATAAATGGTACTTTGCAAACATACTACCAAAGAGGTTTCATTTGAATGGTCACATCATAGGATTCGTCCACAGACTCCAAAATTAGAACTACATGTACATTACTTGTCTCCATAATATTAGGTGCAGTTACACAGGGCACTTTTAATTTACCATGGTAAATGACCCTTTCACTACAGAAACTGCAATCAGTGAGTGTGACCAACATTTCCCGAGATACATAAAAAAGATCACACAAAGTGCCCATGACATTTAACCTGGTAAGTTGCAATGTTGTTTTGATGCCCAAGGTACAAGAGCCAATCACAACGCTCCATTTGACATCAACATGTACAGCTGTAACCGCAAAGGATTAATGATTCACTGAGTTCAATCAATCAATCAATCATCTTTATTTATTCACGGGATCTCATTCATAAAAATGCTCTTCCAGAGAGCCATGCAAAAATCATGGAATTGAATTGCATGACATTTTTTTACCTTGGCAAATCACAAATCGCGTGTAACTGCTGGTAACACGGTATAGTAAACCCAAGTGTGATGCACCACAAGATGATCTACCATGATGGGAAATGTCATTTTCCGTGGTGTGTGTAAAGTCTGCACCTATTATTGACTCTTGAGAGTGAAAGTGTTAACAGCTTGCAACAACCATGCACTTTTTTGATTTGTTGACTATAGGTGACACTGTGAAGTATTTCTTGTATGTGTACAGTCCAGACAGCATTGAAGATGAGTTGAATGCTTCACAAGAAGACGGCCAATTAAATACCTCTATTGAGTGTGAAACAGAGCAAAGCATAGATGAAGGTTGGTATTTAACCGTGATGTAAGAGAGCTGTCATACTGTACTATGTTATGTATAGACATTGCAGTAAAAAAAGGAATGGGAGGGGGACATGCAGTATTTTGGTGACTTCAATCTTGAATTAGGGCTATAAATAATATTTATTGCATTTTCTTAGCATTTTGGTCGATATTTTTCAAGACAGTATTGGGGTTTTATCACTGTCTTTTCCCCCCACCCAAATCCAATGTCCCCCTCTAACAGGATGTATGTAAATAATTAAAATAAATTGTTCAAGTTACTGTAACATTGGAATTTTTAATATATATTCTATCACTCTTACAGTAATAGCAGCACATAATATATAATTATATTTTACCATTGATAATTATTTTATGTGCAGCTTACAAGACTACTGTATACAAGACTGTGCAAACTGTTCTTTGGGGTGAACTTGTGAGGTGTAGAACAAACTTCGGTCACATTCTCTTATCCCCGTCGATCTCAGTGAAGCATACATAGGGCATCTACTGTTTCTCTCCACTTACTGTGACTGATCCTGGGCTCTGCATTCCATCCGACCCTATCTACCACAGTTCTTGTTCAGCTGACCCTCCTCCAGTTATTTTTAGGCCTTCCATGCTTCCTCCCTGGGTTTAGTTTCATCATTTCATTGTATTTCCTCAGTTGAGAAGTGCCTTCCTCTCGATATGTCAGCTGTGCAAGAAACAAATGAGAAAGAAGAGAATGGAAAAAATGCTAAAGATGTGCCAGAGGAGTGTGATTCTCTCTCAATTAGAGAGGAAAACAGCTTGAATGTGGTCAAAAGCCATCCAGAAACCTCAAGTGCAGACCAGGAAGGTTTCCCAACTGATATGGAAACCAGGGGCGTTGACGAAGCACCAGGGGAAAGACGAGGTGTTAAACGGAAGAGAGATAATGATGACAGTGATGATGATGGTGACAAAGAGCTATACAGTGTACATAAGGCACAAGGTAATGACATAATTTGACTTGTTTAACAAATCAGCATTTCATCTTGGCTTTAAGCTTGGGTATACTAAATTATGACAACTTAAATTTATCTTTATAACCAGGTCACATGGCCCCAGGCTTGGTGTCTCAGGGCATCTTTTACAGATATAAAAACATAAATAGACAAAATATTGAAGGAAGAAAAGTAACATACAATGTCACACACAACTGGGAGGCATGTCAAGCCGAACCACATCCATCAAAAAAACTTACTATTATTATTACTTCCCCATTATTCACTAAAACAACAAAACTTCATAATGATTTGGTGAACAAACAAAAATAAGATACAAACACAGAAATCTAATATTTACAGGTCAGGCATTGTTCATGACAACAAACAAACTGAGCTTTACACTATAACAACTTTGGCTTGCATGTAACGTTTATCTGGCTAATTATTGATTCCTCAGCCATGAGTAACAATTAACTTTTCCAAAGTTTTTTTTGACTCATGTGCACAGCGGCATGGGTCTAGGTTTCGGTCAGGTTTCTTTTTGTAGTCACAAATTGCCCTCTTTTTTTAAAGTTTCCTGTATCCCACGGGATGACTTTTACTGGTCTGATTGGTTGACACACGACCTCGTGATTTCAGCGTGCCCATAATCACATTCCTGCAGTTAAATAGCCGAGTCAAGCCACTAACAGCACTAGCATTTGGACTTTTCTGGAAAAGAAATTACATTTTTCAATGGGAATTTATGTTGATATCAATTTGTGATTGACTTTTTCTTTGTGTTCTCGCTAGTTTTGGAGAAATGCTTATAAAACATGTGCCATAAATTCAGTCGTAATAAATGATATCTGGTATTATGTAAACAAAACAAGACTTACATGTCACGCAAAATTCGTTGAGAGGGAAGGGGTGCGTGATCCAGTTTAAATAAACCGTAAAACTTTCTAATGCAAGCGCATGAGTATAGGCTGCCAGTATAGCCTCTTGTTCTTTTTAAGATTGGTAATTCTGTTACTTTCGAATGGCGACATGTAATGTCAGGCTAGGAATGGCTAGCAAGGTCTCAAAATATATGTCACTTTTGGGTAGGAGTTACTATGGGAAGTGCAGTAACTGTATTTAAAAATGTCCTTATTTAACAGAAGAAAGCAGATATTCCTTGCCAGGAAAATTCTCAACACCAAATAAATGTGACACCTCACATGACCCTGTGACCACACCCACATCTGTTAGTAAACAAGAAGTAATCACAGCAAAGTCACCCCATGTTCAAGGCAGTGTTCATGAAGAATGTGCATGGTTCAGTGTCGAGGAAGCAAGACTCAAGTCACCAGTGTTTGAACAGATCTACCAAACAAAGCAATTCAGGGAACTGCTCAATTCCATTTTAGCCCCAGAAGCTATAGAAGAGAGGTAGCAGTGGTGATAGATTTCAATTTTATTTATTTTTTATTAATCTATTTGCAATTGTTTTGGACAATTTAAGACCATTTACATGGTGCATTTTGACACCAACAGGCCATAATGCAGACGTGTAGGCATGCAATGCATCCGCACAAAAATTGATCATGGTGTCAATGGGGTAGGCTTGATACTGATTAACTTGCCAATGAACAAGTTTATGGTCTACCAATAATGGCCAAAGTTGATCCTGCACAAAATATACAATAAAAATGTTTCATTGTCATTGTTTGTTTTTGTTATTTACTTTATCAGGTAAATTTAAAAAGAGAACTACTAAAAAGAAAAGTTTTGTTTCTTGGTTGCACATGGAACTGAACATGATAAGTCATAAGTCACCCTGATCAGTAAAAAAAATTAATTTCTCTTCATTAGTTCAAGTACGTGTACTAGAAAAAGCACTCAGTTTCGTAATGCATAAGTATGTTTTATTGTGCCAAGCATGCAGTCATCAGTTTTCATAGCCAGACTTAATGATGAATTTTTGAATGATATTGCAAAGTTATTTCTACATTAAAGAGCAAGACACACTTGCCTTAAAAGTTTGTAGTATAAGATGACTGTTACAAATACAACTTAACCATTGATGGAGCATTCATTTTAGCCAATCCTTTTTCTGTGATTTTCATGTAGGTTATCCACAAATTGTTTGGATTATAGTGCGAGGAAGCTGGAACAAACATTTGAAAATGTTTAATTCATGTTTTGAGTGTGCATGACTTGTTTGTTGGATGGAACACACAAATGTTCATGACCAAAAGCAATGTGAACAATCCATGTTGTGATGTGTTATACACAGTTACAGTAGAATCGCAATTTTTTCAAACTTTCCAACTCTTCAAACCTAAACTCCTTTCTTAGTCAATTCCACCTTTAATTTTTCAAACTCCAGGTTTTGTTTCCCAGGGGGATTTGAAAAATTGAGATTCCACTGTATCTGAAAAGGGAATTAAAAAAATCAAATTTTCAATGAAGTCCGCATTTTCTATATAGATTGCCTACAAGGAATGCTCCCTACCTTTAGCTGTGATTTTTAAAATTGTTTTAAAGCATATTAATTTTTAATGTTTACATATTAGAGAATCACAAGACAAACCCTTGAAGGTTTTAAAACTGAATTGTTGAAATAGCATTTGCAGTTTAGTTCTAACTAAAATAATTATCATAATGTTATAAAACACACTGATCTAATCTTTCCAGCAGATATCAGAGTTCAGTATATTAAGTAGTTTAACTTGACTATTGAACTATCTGATTTAGGGTTTTCTTACTGTACTCAGTTACATTACCCCGGTACAATCTGCTGATGACAAATGTTTTTTTTCTAACCCTAGTTTTGGATTATATCTTAATTCAATGAATCCATTTGACTTCAGATTTCACAGTTATTGAAATCAGACTAACATTTTTATTTTAATTAATTAAAAGGTAGTAATTTGCATTTCTGCATTAAAATTAAATAGCATTGACCAAAGTGATTGATATGTCCCTATTAAAAATTAAACTGTTTTTTCTTAAGAAAATAGGCCAGTCTTACATACTAATAATTTGTACTTCAAGAAATTCCCACTATGAAAGGAATGGCATCTCCTTCATTTGGCACCTTTTAGGCTTTGAAATCAAAATTAATGCATCTTTTAATCATGAGATGTGTTTGACTAGAGCATTCTATCAATAAAATCTTCTTCAAAAAATCTTGTTAAACCAAGATATTGCCTAAGCAAAAAAATAGTTCTTAAAGACTTATGAAGTAACTCTCTGGTAATGTTTTTCCAAAATTAATGTTGTCATTAATTAATGAGGACCAATTTTGTGATGCGGGCTTCCTCATTAAAGATTAAAGCTATTATGAAATGGTCTTAGTAATGATGCATGTTGTTCAGTACATGGTGATTGACAACTGAAGGTGAGAATGCCTAGGCCAGGGCCCATTAATATCAAACTTCCAGTTTAAGTATTTAACAGTTTCTGAAGTCAAACAAATTCATTGTACCACTTAGTTTAAAATTGAATGTAGTGCTATCTATTGATACAGGATGTTAGGGAACAACTTAAACTATAATAATATTTAAAAAAAACTCTGAGTTTAAAGGGGCAGTGTTGCAGTGATTTTGACCTTTTTGATCAAAACTATGCTACAATATCTTTGCTTTTTTACAAAATAATATTAGAAATAAATCAACCCATTCTCAAAACAGGAACAAATCATGGTCTGTTCTTGCCTATTTTGGAAATGAAAATGTGAGAACTTGAAAACAGTTAGCCTGTCTATGACTTGAGACACTCGCGAACAGTTTTGGTACGCTAGGTGGAAATTTATCACAAATTGGACAGTTATTTTACAGTTTCTGTTAATAAAAAATTTTTTTTAGGTTTTTGCAAGTCACCAAATTAAATCCCTGCAACACTTCCCCTTTAACAAGTCGACTTATTTCCCCACAAGTCGAGTGCGATGAAGATGCGCGTTCTCCACCAGACCACCCAAAACGAAAAACAGACTTTGAGAAAGTCTATATTATGCCCTCTGAGGGAACATAATTTATTGAACACATTACAATATCAACACTCAATTTCATTAAAACATGTTCATACAAAATAAATAAAATAAATGGGAAAACCAGCCCTTAAAAGATAATTGAAAACAAATTAAAGTTAATATAATGTATTTTTCCACAATTTTACATACTGACACTTGACACATTTCTTACTATCAATGTTAAAATCACTAACAGTGCTCTTTAGAAAACAATTTTCTCACTGCAAATGACTAAAAGTATGTCTCGTGATGTGTGGTGTAGATTATGATTAAAATATTAAATTATAACTTACAGAGAATATAACTGGTATTAATATATGTATTGTCTCTCATTGTCAACTAATTAACTCAACTCAGACATACATGTGCAGTCTAACCAGTCTTTTAGTATAAATCTGCTAGTCTTCTATTACAAATGCTGTTCTCTTATTGACTATGTTTCTCACTATCCTGTTTTGGAAGGTGAGTGTGGTTGTCAGTGTGCAGTTGTTTTTATATAAATGTCATTATTCAATAAAAAGCGAGCCTGTCTTGTTGATGAGTTTTGAACATTTAGTAGATTTATACTAAAACAATTACTAGATTATTCGCTCTTGATTTCTATGCGTGATAGTATCACACAATAGAAATCTCAAGCTCATAATCTAATAATTGTTAAATAATCATTTTAAAACCAGCCTCAAGAGTCCGGTCCTCGTGGGCCCGAAGAGGATTTTAAAACTTCTATGGCAAAAGAAGGGGACAGATGGATTACCGGTACCACATGTGTATTGTTGATTTCAGTGGTGGATCTACAGTCTGTAGGGGAGGGGTCTTGGTGATGTGGTTCCCCCCGCCCCCTCCTTTCTAAGAAATAAGATAGGATCTGAGTTTACAAGAGTGAATGACTGCTTAGTCTACTCACACCAAGTTACAAATATGCCTTGTCAAAGTTGTTACTAACATTGTTAAGTATTTTAACATGACATTCATTGATGTTTTTTTCTCTTGCTATTCTGGCCCTATCTTCTAGTATGCCATGAGATACAAGCAATTATTGCTTTATTGATTACAATTATAATAATTATTAGTACGCGAGACATTTTTTTAAGTACGCCTTTTCAGTGTAAAATATATAATAATTGTAAGATTTGTTAAATAATTTGGTTTTGTTCTATTCCTTGTCTGGCTTTACTGGATTTTATTGGGAAACCTTTGGTTTATAAGTTGAATGTCCCAGTGACTTTCATGCTGCACACACTCCTGCACAAACGTTTCTTTGAAATACAAACAAATATAAGATGTCTGCAATTATCTAGCTAGCAAGTTCCCTCAAACACACACTCATCCACACACAGATCATCTTAGAGTGGTTTTACTTAGCCCATGAAACACTATCTAACAATTAGTGTGTGATAGTCAAAATTAAACAAAAGAAAACAAAGGAATTATAGTCTAAAAGTGCGTACTATCCTACTAACTATTTCACAGGTTAAGTAAAATCACTATTACCAAAAGTATAATTTTACAATGCCACCGTGGCAAAATTAATATACTTCTACAATAGTAGATACAAACTGACTGTACAATGTACCAATAATCTAGACAGTGTAACTCGACTAGATGTTTGAATGTGTTGTGTCAATGGCCGACAAAGGCCTACAATATTGCAGCTCTTGTGCTATAGTATGCACAAAGTATATATGTATTAATTGGTGAACTAATTCACTTTTAAAAATGTAAATGCAAATCTCTTGAATCTTTAGGATCAAACCCTTTATAAAGCTAGATAATGTTAACTGGTATTAATATTATTTTATGGAAAATCCCAGGACTCATCCATTTTATACAATTATTATTTTTTTTAGCATGAAGTGATTAAGGAAAATTATTTCTCTTGATCTGGATGTAATGTTTCTGTAAAGTTTTTAAGAATAATATTAACCATCCTTAGCTTTGTGCATTCCTCATTCCTATTTAGTATACATGATTGTGTGGGCAGTCCTTTAAGACTATTTTTTTAAGACTTTTTGCTATAAAAATTTAACTGGGTAGTTATTAATAATTCCTTTATGGCCTACACTATCTGTCAAAGCCCTGTTACGTTCTCTTGTATTTTAGGTACTGTCTGCATAAGAATATTGTTCTATCCACTTACGACAGAGTAAAAGTTATATGTTACTTTGCAATTGTTCTCTACAGAGGGTGCTACTTGTGGAAAGTTCATCTTCACTTTTGGGAAGTTTATTTATTTATAACTTAACAGCAGTTTAACCAGTTTGGTAAACTTCCCCCTATAGTCTATCGGTATCCATTTGTACCCTGGGTGGAAAAAGACGGTGTGGAGTGACTTCTCGTCAAAGGACATGATAGCCGATGACAGGGGCTCCATTAACAATATTCTGACCTTAAGCTACTTTAAGTAGCTACAAACTGGTAGTATTTAAAAAATTAATACTGAACCATGTCCCAACATGCCTCCACCTAAGTTTTTGTGTTAATATTTCATACAAAGTACAATAATGTTACTGTGTCAAGAAAATTTTGACATTTATCATCAAAACACAGTATACATGTACATGAAAATACAAGCATACTGAAGAATGTATGGTCAATTTTGGCAATGCCTTTTACTGTCATCATCTTGACAATTCATGGCTATAAATAATATTATTTTTATGTTACCATAAATAATCTTTGAAGCAATATAAATGACTTTGAGATCTTGAAATGTTAAACCTTGCTTCAAAAGAGCCACTTGACTAGTAATTTGAAAAACAAAAACTGTAAATTATTAAAATATCATACTCAATAACAATAATAATTATTATCTATACTTCAAAAATCAAACCCATTTAGTATAATAATTATGTTACTAAAAGAAAAAATAGGTAAGAGGGGTCATTTAGTTTCTAACTGATGAGGTGTTAATACTCAGTGTGGGGCGACCTCTCTATGGCGGACATACAGTAATATATTGGTTGGCAGGTTCCAGCCAAATTTCACTTGTTTGTCTGTAACTAAACTCTAAGGGGGACAAGTTGAGCTGGTCCTGAGAGTTCACTGTGCACTTGTTGGAAACCGAACTCATTGATAACAAACAAGTCACAGTGAATGAATCTGGTCACATTTATGCACAATATGCACGCAACATTATAAAAAAAACACAAAAATTATGCAAGATAATTTGGAGAACAATTGATATTATTGAAAAAATTAAAACATACAGGCCCGATGTGTCCCAAAGAATTATAAAGGGGGGGGGGGGGGGGGGGGGGTAATAAAAAAGGAAAAATTGTGGCACAATATTTTAGGCCGATCATCAGCTTAAATTTCTTCTGCATTATGTTAGAGATTGTAATGTAAGGCCTGGGTCAAATGCTGTACTTCACATAAGCCAAACTCAATTGAGTTCGGCTCATGTGAAGTATGGTGTTTGACTTAATTAAGTTCGACTAATTGTATTTGATTTGGCAAGCCATTCTACACGGCTGGCGTAGCCGTGAAGAATGGCTGAAGACCGCCTTTGGATCAAACAGCAATCTTCACATGAGCCGAGTCGAATGCATAATTAAAGTTGAGTCATGTTAATGTATGTGTCAACCTCGATCTCAGTTATTTCCCTTCAAAAGCATGCATTGTTGGTGGTTTTTAGAGCCAACACGGCCGCTATTAATTGAGTTCGGCTCATGAAAAGTTTGACGTTTGACTTAACTGGCGATCTTAATTAATTTGAGTTGACCCAAACTGTAATTAAGTTCGGCTCATGTGAAGAACGGCATTTGACCCGGGCCTAAACGCAGTCATGCTGCTACTAATTCACGTGTAATGACCAAAAACACACTCAGTGAGTACAAGTCATCAAAAGTAAAAATTAAACACACAAATGACACACATAATGGTTCACCGGCTGTACATAAAAGCCGCCAATGTTCCCAGTCCGAGAGTTGTGAGAAAAACACTTCTCCACCAAGCGCCATCTTGTCCTTTGTCATTGAATTGTTTATCAAGACCATCCTAAAAAAAAACAAAGCTCAGTTAATTATTGTCACCACAAGTTTGTCACTTCATTCAGATGTATGCAAAGAACTCTCTCTAAGCCAGATACCCTTCCTGATCTGCTGAAGCTGTCGACCTTAGAGGTGTCCACCGTATAGGGTTGGTTAAGATACATACAAACAAGTGAAATTCAGCCAGAACCAGCAAACCATTCATGTCCACCTTAAGAGACGATTACAGGGGTATCCACATTGAGAGAGTTGTTACCTTGTCTCGGCAATTTTAACCCATTTTCCTATTTTCTTCTGATTATACTTAGGACTCCGTCACTTACAATCCAGTGAAAACTAGATTGTTGAGTCACAAGCAGAAGTGATAACTAAACACAATGCCCATTCTCTGCTTATGACTCCGAAAATTTAGTTTTCATTAGATTGTAAGCAACAGAATCATAAGTGCAATCAGAAACTCTGGTCATGTCTCCATTGTTTGATTTTCACAAGATTCATTTCTGATCAACTCCAATTAAATCTGACACTGACTCTGTCGCTAGTGAAAACCAGCCTTAAATTCCTCGTTTAAGTATTTGTGTTTGGGAATAAATCAAAGCAATGAGACCAGGTTCAACTAGATGAAGTAGGTTTAAACTATTTTTTAATTACCATTTTAAAGGCATTCTTATCTGCGCACATATCAAATTTAAAAACAAAATTTGCTGTCTTTTTCTAGTTCTGTCACTGAATGAATTTGTAACATGAGTTGACTTGGAAAATAAAGTTATGCTATGTTCAGTCATCACTCGACATAAATGCCAATCGTTTACAATGTATTTGCCTTCAGGGCCATCATTAAAAACTCGTTGTGGTAGAGTCTACCTTCTATAGCTCAGAAGGAGGTCGGACACTTATTGAGAATTATATAACGTAATGTCGACACTTAGAATTTTATTTTCAATAAATTTTTAAGTGGAAAAAAGAAAATCTAAAATCCCCACTCAGGATTGAACCTGTGGCCTCCGCTAGGCTTATGCTTACATAGCCTACCGTACCACTGTACCACCTAGCTTCTCGGGTTGCTTAGTCCTAGATTTAACTATATAAACTGCTAACCCCCACAACCTCGTTCCCAGGGTCTCTCATCTTCCCGCCCCCTGGAGCGAGAGAAGAGAGACCCTGGTCAACTCTGGTCACGTGCGTCCCAAAATCTGGGATGTAACAAGTAAAAGATTTGAGGGAGGGGCGGCAAAGTGTGAAATTTGTTCGCTCTAGCAGAGCATTGCAAATCAAAACAAATCTGAAAAGCGTTTAGCGGCTTCCGATAAATGTGAAGCGGCGGTCATCCGCAGACTTCAAAACATATCCACATCGACTGGTTTTGAGAGTGCACAGTTGGGGAATTGTCACGGCGCTTGAAGATTTGTCGGCAATATTAAAAGCTAATTTTGGACTCGCTACACAATTACAGTCCAATTTTATTACTGGACGCCGCCACTAAGCTCGGTCTCGGCAGAAAATGCTTTTGATTTTATATGGCATTGTTCCGAACTGAGATGAATTATCGCTACATACTATTTAGCAGGCCATCTTCAAGCTTCATTCGACAGGCACATTAAATTGTCGCCGTCTGTTCTCGGACGATGGCGAAGTGGAAAAATATTTTCATATGCAGATCGACTCTACACTAACGATAATGATAGCTTTTATTCTTCGTAGGTCAGGCATGTTGTTTTGTTCAACATTTACCAGTTCCAGTCGTTTGAATGTCTATACAAGATCTTTACATTTCATTGTTTCATTATACGCTTGTAAAATTATTGAACGATAACCATTTTAATCCTTGCGCATAATTCATTCGCTTTTGTTTGAATCGTTTGATTGAACCGTTTCCGGACATCAACGGACCTCGTGCACAGCACGAGCCAATGTGAAGAAAACGAGACAAAGTTACAAACACCGTCGACCCCTCCTTAGGAATATAATTGTCCAAGAGGCACGTGACCAGAGTTGACCAGGGTCTCTCGTCTCTCGCTCCAGGGTGCGGGAAGATGAGAGACCCTGGGAACGAGGTTGCTAACCCCCACCTCAACTGAAAGCTAACCAGTTACTCCTTTATATAAGTCTCAACAACGTGTCCGACCTCCTTCTGAGCTATGGAATCTAGACTTTTCCGTTGTGGTTTTCTTGTAAAACGTTTTTTCATAGCTGACACTCCGAACATAACATCACGAAAAACGCGACTGGACAAGTCCATGGGGATATGACAGGATAACGAAGTAAACAAAGTCTTATGACTTGAAACTTAATTAACAGCCAAAGAAACTCCGTGACATTGTTTGATAAAATTATTTGCTTCCTCAGCAACTCTGATATACAAAAACCCCCAAATTCCACAACAGTTACGTTGACAAGGTAATCTGTTAATCCCCTTTGTTTTGTCGGCATGTGATGTACGTAGATGTATAAACTTGTACAATTGTTAGATCTTCACTTTTGCTTCAAGCCCACTTAACAAAAAAAGCTGGAAATTTTACTATTTAGAAGGATGTTTTAGTAATCGATTTGAAGCTGTAGTACCCAACTACAGAACAAATTGTTTTAAAATTCCGCCCACGGAACTCAATGATTTCTCTCGAACATTGATTGACGGGAAAATTCCAAAAATGTTCTCTTCAAACAAATACATGCTCATCTATTCCGGTTCTTTTGTTTGCAATTTTTTCTTTTTTTAACCCTCGAGCTAATTACGTCTGATTTTGGAAGGTTTTTATTCCTTACTTCGACCAATGACACGAACCAAATGTTTCATTATTTATAAATACCAGTCTGTGACAGCTGAAAACGACACAAAACTTCAACATTTGGCTTTGTTTTACGCGAGAACTTTCAATTATTACGAACCCGTAACCTGGGTTTTGAAAAAATACACGAGGTATTTCTGTGGTCGATTTTTGCCCCAGGTTCAAATACGCCAAACACGGGTAAACAAAAATAAATTAAAAATATCAAAAAAATTACTACTCACCCATCCACCATGATTCTCGATCCATTCACTAAGCCCACCAACGTATCTTCCTACCCACTCAGTGACTGAAGCAACAAGATCTTCCATATGATGTTGATCACAATACATTGCCAGTTTTCCCCCAAACGCAAACAACGCCACTATCCTTCCCCAGTTAATTCCATCCACGAAGACTTCGCTTGCGATTTCGTAAAATGTTGGATAGGCAGTAGTCCGTGTAATGTTCAATTTACGACACAAATTGCTCAGCAGTGACGGGTATTGCTCTTCAATCTGGTCCGCCAGTTTGCGAAGTGTTGCAGCAGTATTTGACATGGGTATCGGGCCATTTCCGAGTCTATAAGAGATAAAATCTTTAGCAAGGGCTAGGGTTTGTTGAGCTGTCGGCGAATCTTCAGCTTTCGGCAGTTTAAGTCGACTCGCCATAGGGCTTTATATATTTTTCAGAAGCATTTATCCGAACGGCCACACGCACTTTTATAAATCGACGTACTACGAAGCCCTCATCGTCGCCTCTTAGCGAAGTTTTCCTTCGCCCATCTGCCTGAAAAGGAACTTTTATAGTTAGAAAGTGAAACATTTGGTTGCAGCGTTCGATGCTGCGTTCGAAAGCGCAAAAGGTTCGGAAACGTCGACGCTTTCAAAAGTAAACACAACACTACCTTCTGCCATCATCTCCGCAATCCGAAAAACCGAAAAAACTCCGTGATGTCGGTGAATATTTATAACCTTGACAAGAATTTAAACACATGACTCACACTGATTGGTCTAAATACACCAATGTTGATACGATGTGGCTCCGTCGTTGGAACAATATTGGCAGGCTATTTTATTTGAATTCCCGCGAAAGAGACGTAATGAACACGCGTTCGAAATGCGCCTTCTGGATCAAAACAATGTCCTTCACATGCTCTTTCACATGTCCAATCAGATCCCTGTTTTCTGGCCTTCTGATTGGCTGTTCCGGACTAGAAATTGCTGCGTCAAGTCTAAATTTAACCCACATTTTTTTCGCCAAAAATTTTCTCGAACAGTGGCACGTTGTTTGTTTCAATTTATTTTTCGACGGCGATCGAGAGAGACAAGAAGGCCAATAACAGAACTTTGATTTTCAAACATATCTTAAGCAGATCTATCACTTGCCATTGAAGTTGAGAACCAGAAACTCTTGCGAGGAAAGATACGCAGTTTGTTATTTTTACTGATTTCACTGTGTGGAGCAGTGTTGTGTTTTGGTAGAAGACGTGTTTTTCGCCGCTTACCGGTTGAGTGGGTAGCGGAAAAGAACATTTGCTACGAGAACAATCGCTCGATTGGAATTATATTTCACAGCTGAGAAGGGAATTTGATTTAGCTGGAGTAAACGGACGACCAAACAACTCAAGCAACAAAGAAGTAAGCTTAGTTCGTTTAACTCGTGACAGATATCAACAAATTTTGTTGCTTAAAACCTAAGCTTATATCGATCATCAACGCCTGGAGCCGGGGAAAAACAAAGTATTGAGCTTTGAGAAATAAACAGACTTAAACATGGCGTCGCAGCTTAGCAGAATTACAGGACTCAACGATGAAACAGTTACAGAGAACTTGCCAAGAAGCCAAAATGAACAAACGACGCGATCATCCGACCATGTGGAAAACGGCCAACAATCTATGACGCAGTTTAATTTTGACGAGATTTTGCAGAACAATAACGATGTTAGTGCGCGTCAGATTGGGCAAATCTTGCGAGCTCTAGGAGATGAGTTGAATGACAATTTCAAGTTTCCTATAAGGATCAGCAAGAATGGATAAACTGATCAAACAAGTGGGAACGTGAAAGAGAAGTTGTACACACGGCCCGAATCTTGCCGCCCGATTTCGGAGGGACTGTACATGTACATGTTGAGGCTCGGAGGAACCTTAACAAGCTAAGTTAAATGCGACTTTAGCGTCGATTTTTCGCTTTCTTTTGAATTTTTCCATCAAGAGACGTGTTTGGATTGTTATACAATTTACATTCACGTGCCCTTGGATTAATTGTGATCTGCCAAGGCGACGGTCAATTGTCAAACTGCGATTGGCCCAAGTAAGAATCGTCATACTTTCTTATTTATAGAAAGAGTTCATTGCTGCTTGAAAAAATCCCTATGGGATGATTCCTTTTCAGCAGTTTTATGCCTGATATAAGTTATGATTCAAATCTAGTATTAAGTTGTTTAATGTATTGCGATTGTTTTAAAAATAACAGAAATATAAGCAATTGGTCGGTGTTTTTGTAAAATACTAGTGTTTAAGTGATGTACAGTGTATGAAAGCAGATAGAACCCGACCGTTGCGTGTACATTTGTAAATGCTGGTTAAAAAGAGAATATTTAGGTAAATATTCAGACACGCTATTGTAAAAATAAGAGCTGTAAAATTGGTTAAGTTATTATAAAACGCTACTTGTACAAAGCTAAAGATAATATTTAATACTGGCCGGAAATTGGACGTGTGTCATTCGTGCGTACGTGTTTTGTTTTGTTTTGCGTGACCACCGGTATTCAGTTTCGCGAAACCAGTCGTTCTTTAACAATAAATCTAACAACATTTGCTGCTATTCTCACTTGTTTTTTGTCTGTGGGTGCTAAATCAAGGGGATGTTGGTTTCGTATCAGCGAGCGGCTGTGAAATCCAAGCAAACGGATTTCTGAGCTTTGTTTGTTTCAAGCGCTACATTATAAACCCCCCGATAATTTGTGTACTTTCGATTCTTTTGTTCTTTTGTTTTGCCTACATGTACTTCGCCCATGTCTTCGATCGATCTGCCTTCATGAGCAAACTTGTTTCTGTTTCTAGCGTTTATTTCGTATTCGAAAGTTTTCTCTTTGTTTCCGTAAAGGTTTCATTTTTGAACGCACGAAAGTGAAGGTTATTTTGCATAAACCAGTCACCACTAAAAATAGTTGTTTTCGTTTTTTTTTTTTTTTTTTTTTCGAGTCTATAATTTACAACATGTGCTAACCCAAACATGCCTAAACTTGTGAAATTGTCTGACCTGGCAATCAAATGTGAGTAAAAAAAAAACCGCATGGCAGGCGAAAAACCCCAGGCGCTAGGCGACTGATCCCAAGAAACTCTAAACAGAATTTGTCACAAGTAACTTCGCGTGGGGAGCACTTGCAAGTAAGTGGGTGGGTTAGGAAAGGAGAAAAGAGAAAACCGATTTTCGCTTTGCACAGTTTGCTGGTTCAAACGGTTCAACATCCGTCCAGATGTTGGAAGCAAAAATAGAAGTTGTGCTCAACATCGGCTCAACAAGCGAGCTATTCCGTACATTTATAAAAATTATTGCGAGGAACTGGGAGCGCCCAATGTGCAGAAAAGTACCTTTGGTCCAGCTGTCGACGGGTTATAGTGTGAAAGTGAACCAAAAGTAGAAAAACGATAGTTCAGTTTCACGTTTGTTCAAAATACCCATGATGCATCATATCGTCATGAGCCAAAAGAAGGTATGCGCAGGAGGGCATGATCTATTCAACAAGAATTTCCAATTTTTTTTTTGTGACAAATGGAACGCGACTTAAGAATGAAAGTTTCGCTCCAAAATTGATTGAATGGATCGGCTAGCTCCAACCGAAAAAAAAAAAAAAAGTGGTGCACCTCGAAAAGGTGGAACTGATTTTCTGAAACTAGCTTTCGTTGGACCGAACTGAACCATCCATTGATCGCACCCCTGGTCAACAGTCTTATTTTTCTTTTATTTAATCGAGCGAGTGTACACTGTACGAGCCACCACGTTCCTCTCCCTCGACTAACTATATTAAAGGAAAAATGACTTCTACTAGAATACAAGTAGTCATTTTTGTGGATGGTGAAGTGGACAATGCTATCGAGTGCGCGAGTGAATGTCACGCGTGATCTACGCTAACACGCGCGATTAGCTTGACTGTTCGGAGGCCTACAAGCAGTCTACTCTTCTACGTGTCGCTCGTGCACTCAGCAACTCTCTTATTCGCGTTTTCCAAAACAGGTAATGGTTAGCCGAACAAAATGGAAATAAAAGCCTGGTCGCAGGCTCAACAAATGCAGATTTTTTTCGTGATGTTGACTGAGGCAGTAACGTCGGAACTGTCTGAATTAGTTCGGTGATCTTTTGAAGTGATTCGGGAACGGATCAGACAGCTTGAAGGCATCAGGGAAGTCTTAACAAATGTGAACATTTAAGGGACCACTCCATTGATTTTAAATATCTTATCTTCGGTTCTTTTTAAAAGAGCAGTTATTTCACATGAAATGTACACATACGCACGATATATAAATGGGTTCTTTTCGTGTGTACCGGAGCACAGATGACGTAAAACAAAAGGAACAAAGAACGAAAATAATACAAATGCAAAACTAGACCAAAAATACAATACCTCAAAAACAATAGAAGACAATGAGTACCGGTACACGCAGAAAGACCCCATATCGAACAATAAAAAGAAATGGTCCTAACAAACCTAGCGTGTACACAGCCGTCCCCTCCCCTCTCTGCACGGGCTATTTAGGAGAACAAGACTGTTTAGGGCAGGAGGTCAGGCAAGAAAGAAAAGAACGGGGTTTTACCCTTCAACTCCCAAGAGTGCCACAAAAATAAAGAAAAATCCCAAATTTAATTTTGCAAAATATGGATAGCCTGTTCCAGGCGTTCAGATAGTGGGGAAAGCGCGAATAGTTGGGGAAAGCGCGAAGAAAAGCGAGAGAAAAAATTGCGGGGAGGCCGCAATTTTTTCGCTCGCTTTTCTTCGCGCCTTCCCCAACTATTCGCGCTTTCCCCACTATCTGAACGCCTGGAACAGGCTAAAATATGGAAAACCAGATGGTACCATGGAAAAGTACTGCTGAAGAGGATTCATTTGAATGGTCACACCATAGGTATTCGTCAACTGAATCAAAAGTTAAAACATCATTACATGTCTTAGCCTGCAATGCAGACGTTTATTACATGACGGGGCGAAATTTCGAGAACGCGCGCGCGAGGGGAACACCCCATCATTTAATAAACGCCTGCATTGCAGGCTATACATGTCTCAAAAATTTACTGTGGGAGTGAAAGGGTTAAGGTTACAGTGTACCTTCGGGGGTGTCTCCAGTATAACAGCTCTAGCGTCTTAAGATTACACTTAATATACCTAAACCCAGACATCAAATTAAAGCTTATAGAGCTGGCTATCTAAATATGGAAACCATTTGGTAATATAATGAATTGTCGAATTTTTTACGACGTCAAAATTCGAACGTCCGAATCAGCTTTAAAACGCTATAACTCAAAGCGATTATTGTATTTTGCTAATTTGATTTGTTCTCGGGTTTCCGGACACGAAGCGCTGAAAAGACATGTCGGCGAATTCCCATATTCAATTGCAGTGAAAAGTTACAGAATATTTTCGAAAAAGGGAGAAAAAATTGGAATGATCGCACGGAAATGGCTCTTGAAATTCGCTTCTTTCCAAATATGAGGAAAATCGAACAAAATTCCTTTGAGTTGTAGCTCTTTAAAGTGTCCCCAACAAGCGAAAAATTAACTTTGAGAAAACAGCGCTTAAAAAAACATATAGCTTCATAAACAAACTCCGCCCACAAAAGTTATACCGTCATTTCTCCGTCAATTTTCACTATTTTTCGATAATTTTTTTTGGATGAAAGTTCATTCTGTAAACTTCATTTTGACGCCAAAAAAAAAATAATTCAAAAAATTTTCGATCTGAAGGTACACTGTAACCTTAAGGGGAGACTAGAGAAGAGGACAAAACTTTGACTGAGTGGGAAGGGAGCAGGAGGGGGGGGGGGGGGGGGGGGCAGGGGGGTGAAGAAAAAGTCGCAATTTTGCTCGATCTCACTTCATCTTCCCCACCCACTGCCCACCTTTTTTTCGTTTTGCTCTTTGCCCATCCTTTTGCCCCAGACCTTGGGTGGCGGAAGGGGGGGGAGGGGGAGGGGGGAGGGGGGGGGAGGAGGCACAGCTTTATATTCCTTGAATGATCACATTTTTACCACGAGGTGCATTATATTGAAGTCAGTGTACAAACAACGTATAAAAACTTACAAAAATAACTTGTGAAAGAAAAAACGAGTTGAGTAAGGAAAATAATTCCATAAAGTATCGCTAGGCGATATTTAAACTTAAGTTGCATTCGCAGTATATACGCTTAATTTTGCGAGTGGTTTTACCCAACCCGTAAAAACACTTTTTGACGTTCAACCATTATTTTTATTTGTATACTTTTGAGTATTTCATGTAAATCACTCAATCACTGTTTCTTAAAATTATGACTAACAATAACTGGTTAAATTTATTCAGGGTTTTACGGCAAAAATCATTCTATATTATTATTTTTAACTGTCATAGAATTTTAGCAGCAAGCTGGCAAGCTGCACTAATTATTCCGTGGCTTTTCCATTCACTTCAGCAAAAACCTGTTATTCAGGCAAACACTACCCACAAGTCCCTGGGTACGAACGGGATCTAAAGGCGACGAGAGACGAAGACAATTGACGTGAATAGACGACAGCGGACGACACTTGACGAGAGTCGACGAGAATAAACGAGTCGACGACAATAAACGAGAGTCAATGAGTTGATCCGAGTCGATGAGAGTGGCGAACGTCGACGCAAATAGACGAAAGTTTACGAAGCCTCGAGAGTTGATGCCATTACGATAGAGCGCAATGAGAGTTGCAGGTCAAACGAGAGTTACAGTTTGAGCTGTCACCATTCGTTCTCCTGTGTACCGGGCTTGAGATCATTTCCCAGCTGGGTGACTTTTATGTGGTAAAACCATCTTCCACTCATCAACAGCTATTAACTGCAATTGCCCTTCCTACGAATCGCAGAAGTCAGCTGAAACGTCTTGCAGGGAAGATAATAAACCATAAGTTCGATGCTGAAGGAACCACACTGTCATTAGCAACACGATGTACTGTGGATGAGCACGATCTAACTATAATGCAAGGCTTCTGTCGATTTTCCGTTCTAAGCTGCAGTTTCGACGTTCAGAGTTGAGTCAGCAGTCCCGGTTTTATTCTTATGTTTGTAATGGTTTCTTAAAAGTCCTTTAAGTTGGTCTTCTGGAAGAGTGTGGTAGAAAGAAACCTCGCGGAAAGTGTCCACCATGTCTGCCTCTAGAAGGCTTATGAGGTAAACGAAGGTTGGACGAGCTTTAGCCTGGAACTGCCAACAAAGCGCCATCATATTATACCTGAAACAACACATGATAAAATAAATTTCACTGCTAGTGTCAAAACAAAACGTTGAGAACAAACGGAGAGCGTTACGCGGAGTAACCTTCAGCAGCCATGAAAATAACGAAAATAAAATACGTTAGGGAAATTGCTTTTTCCTAACCCCGCAAGCAGAAACTTTGTCCAGGAAAAAACTTGGCCTGTTGTATAATTAAGGCCAACTTTTTGGGAAGTGGTATAGAGCGTTTCGACGTGACGTCACGGCGGCCTTATTGGTGTCCCAAAACAGTAAAATGGTGGCCATATTGGTGTCCTAAACGAATCCTATGGGACTTTAGCTCTATTCTGATTCAAACATTTCCTATTGTTTTAGCACTCCAATATGGCCGCCGATCACGTCAGCGAAAACATATTTTTGTACTTAAATTTCATCTTACCCTGGGTGCCTGGGGCTTTTCTCGCGTTCTCATCCCTCTTATAATACATGCCTCTTGTAGTAGAGGTAGTAAGTAGTAGTAAACTTTATTTAAGTGTCAATCGTTTTTCGCCGCGAAAAAAGCCTTTGGGCAAGAGCGCGATTGCTTTGACATCGCCAATCAAATACAGGCTTGTACGAAAACATCAAAATTTCTCTCGCGAAGAGAAGTTCTCATCCAGAAGTTCTCTCGCGGCTTCGCCGCTCATTGCTGGCCTCCGGCAGGTCGGTCGGTCGGCATTCGGCCGGCCCCTACTTCTCACGAAAGCGTTCCGCAAGAGAACCTCTGCCACCCAGGGTACTTTCATCTTTGGAGCGCTTGCATTTGCCGATGCATTAAATTGGTGGAAGAGTCACAATAGAAAAACCTTGGAAAAATAGCCCGTTCAGTATGTATTGGGAAAATAACTATTACGCTCCTTCTTGTTAGTTCTTTCTTTCTTTCTTTTTTGTACCTCGATTGACGTTTTCCCAATACGGATCTCACACTAGTTTACCAACATCTATGTATTAACAAATCAAAGAGCAGTGACTCACAGCCTGTCGGGACATTCCTCTGGTTTTTCCAGGAGCCCGCCATCCACCACAAATTTGAGCACTTCTTCGTTAGACTTTCCGGGGTAGGGTTGGCAGGCTAATGTAGCCATCTCCCACATAACCACACCAAATGACCTGTCCACAAAAATGAAAAGGACAGTTCACTCCATGTTAGAATAGTCCTGGTTTTCTCTCGTCAGGGACAGTCGAGAGAATGAAACATCACTGCGGGTGCGCACGAACATCGTCAGCCCTGAGGAGGCACCCGTTCGAGTAAATAAACTCCCCTGCCCTCCTCTCCCTCATTATGCAAAGTATGTATGAGCCGCGAAGCACTCGTAATGTGGAATGAAATTAGAAAAGTATAAGTACATCGATGATTCAATAAAAATTAAAATATATATTTTTGTAAACTAAAGTGTCAAATGTCTTTTCTTCCTCTTTTTTAAAAAAAGGTGTGACGCAACCTCAGGGTTAAATCAGACCCATTTTTTGTCCTCTCTTTTTAATCGGTGTATGCTAAGAAGGTAAATTTCTAAGAAAATTCTCAATTTTTGAAAACGTTTATAAACAAACTGCTGCAGCCAAACACATTTTAAAATGCGAAATTCTCTTCATGAAAGCGGACAGAAAAGTTAAAAGAAACCTGGAAGAAAGTCTTATCATGTTTGCAACGTTAACTCACCAAACATCGCTGTTACTCGTGAAAACACCATCTTTTAATGATTCTGGTGCCATCCACCGTACGGGAAGCAAACCTAAAATGGAATTGTAACGTTCATTATGTCACAGGAAAAAAATGTGAGTACCCAACAGGAATCGAACGTGTGGCCTTCCGTACACCGTTCGGATGATTCCGTATACCGTTCGGATGATTCCGTACACCGTTCGGATGATTCCGTACACCGGTCGGATGATTCCGTAAACGGTCGGATGCTCCAACCACTGAACTACGAGAGACTCATGGGAAGCTAGGCCATTTACTAGGAATTGCAGTTTTAAAACCATTCATACAATTTACTATTCTTCGACAGCAACAAGAAAAGAAAAGAATGAGACACACCAGTGATCCACTGAACACTGGGTACTTTTTAGAGACGATCCTGTACTTTAAAACCATGCAGAAAACCCTGTTAGCTTCATATGACTTGAAAGAGCAGCGAATGGCTACAGTTATTGTGGATAATAGTATATAGCAGCAGTTGAAACTGAATGGACTGAGCACCTTACCTTTTCCTCCTTTTCTGTAATAGTCTGTTTCATAAATATCGCGAGTCATTCCAAAATCTGCCAAAAGAAGTAACATGATTATTGTCCAGAAAACAGACGAATACCAAACACAATTCAACAGATGGCGTTACTCTAGTCTACTGAATGACCTCACCTCCTATTTTAACTGTGTAATTTGCGTTAACCATACAATTTCGTGCAGCGAGATCCCTGTAATAAGGAAACACGTTACGCTGTTACAAAAAATGAAATACATCATTTTATAAAATTACAGGGCAAAAGCACAGGATTCGCTTGACACTGCAGGTTTTCAAAAATTCTCATTACAATGCGTAGAATGCCCCTTTCCTCTCTGTCTCCGTGTATGCTCCAATCGTATGCACAGTCAGTATTGAAGGTTACACTTACTTTACTCTGGATACGTCTTATGACTAAGACTAAGACTTAAGATTGTTGTTGTTGTTGTTGTCGTTTTTGACTGTTATTCATCTTTTCCTCCGCGCTCTCTGAAGCCGCGAGAGAGGAGTGGAAAGAAAAATACGGGGTTGAACAATATTTGTGTTTAACGAGTAGGTGAACTCTATAAAGTAAACTCTCTTACGACAGACACCCCTGTAAGGCGGACTTAGATAGACATCTATCAGTACTGGCTAGTTCTGACCGATCTTTACTTGTTCGTCTGTAACTAAACTCTTCATAAGGCAGACACTTCTCTACAGATGGCAGCTAGAACTAGTCTCGAAGGTGTCCGGCTAAGCCAGAGTTCACTTTACACCAACCATGCTGCTACTCTGGCTAATCAACTCGACGGGAGAATGAAATAAGTGTTTTACTTTCTTGTCAAAGTAGAAAACAGTTTGTTGCTGTGATGTGTAGCTAGGTTGGGCATAGTTACATACGACACAGCTAATACAGACAACAAATAAAACAAATTCTCCTTATGTGCAATACCTGTGAACGTATTTCCTTGCTGCGAGGTATGCCATTCCATCGGCAATTTCCCCAGCCATCTGAAGAAGTTCTTGAAGAGTCGGTGCAGGGAGAGATCCTTCCTGCTCAAAAACAAAATGAAAATGATGACTATTTAAGATTGAGGGAAAGATTACACCAATCACTCCGGCAGTTTTAATTTAATTGAAATTGTTATGAATATAATTGTTTTAATATGGCTAATTGGTGACAGGCTTCTGAAATTGCCAGGATTTGTTTTGTTGATATTGGGAAAGAAAGTAACGATGTATCTTATTAAGGGGGCTACGTCGCCATTTTTGTTACTCTAAAAAGCCAAACGACAAAGGTATTAAGTTTTCATGTGGGGCACGTTTGGCCCAAGGACGTCCAAATCTCCATGAAATGGCCCCCTGTTGTTATTAGCACCAACACTACATGATCAAACAAACAGGTCATGGGAACGATGTAAGTTCACCAAGGACAAATTGCCTTGATATGAAAACAACTTCCCCCCAACAAGTACCATACGAAATTTAGGAGACAAGTGAGAAGAATTTCTATGCTAATAGTGTAACGTTGATATTACATTACAGGGCTCCTGATCATTATCATTGATCGACGTGATTCTGCATTTTGTGGAGGTTCCTTACCCCTGGTCGGCGAGATCGTAAGAAGTTCTTAAGATCTCCAAGCTCCATAAGCTCCATAATAACAAGGGTAGGCTGCCCTTCAGAGACCACGCCCAATAATCGAACCACATGGTTACTGGAGAATTGCCTGTCGGGAAAGCGAGGAAGGAAAGTAAGCTGTACATAAACAAACTGTAGCAGTCAATCCGAAAATATACGAAATACAAGCGACATAGTAAATAAACATCAGAAGTAAAGTAGCCTGACCTGTTATTCTGAAGTGTTAGCCACTTTCTCACCGTATCCCCCCCCCCCCCCCCCGTGGGTGCCAGCGAGGGAGTTCTCTTGCCGGTGCCCACAGGGTGGGGGGGGGGGGGGGGTAGGGTGAGAAAGCAGCTGACACTTCAGACTACCTGATCTGTACGATGGACATTCTCGGACTAGCACGTGCCCGTTTCACAAAAGTCCCGATAACTAAGTTTCGGCGGGCCCGGTAAGCTGTTTTTTGTGTGTAAATTTTACATTAAAGATTTAGAATTTGTTTGTTTTTAAAGCTAAGCAATAAAATTCTAAATTGACGAAACAAATTGGCCGGACCGTTTTTCGGGCTGACAACTACGTCACCATTATATAGATGACCTTCAGTCCTGTGGGACTCAAATGACAAAGGCCATGGCGGCCATGTTCGTGCACACAACAAAAAAAGTTCATTAAAATTCTTTTGTAGGTGTGCATCAACATGGCCGCCGTGACGTAACGTGAAAACCACCTATAGAATCTGATTTTAGAATACTGCTCCTTCGAGGTCAGAACTCCCTGAGCGTCAGGTATGGTTGCAGTAGCGGAACCGGACTCCAGCGTAAAGAGGAGAAGGGGGGGGGGGGGGGGGGGGGAGGAGTGAATAAGGGGGGAGGGGAGGTGTGGAATGAAAATGTTAGGGTCTCCCCTTGATCCGTCTCTGGCTTGTTACTGCATACAGTTCGAACCACGGGAAATTACTGCAATCGTTGTAATGGATACAACCTGGTACGTTGAAATATTCACAACGATTAGAGTAGCGCTACTATTTTCAGCGATCGCACAAAAAGTTGCTGTACGGGAGAAGAAATATAAAACTTTCAGCATGATTGTGAGAATGATCTTGGGGTGCGTTTAGCATTTTTGCTCCATATAATTTATCTCCCACGTGATAGAACCGCAAATCCATCATGAACACAATCTTACTTCATAACAGAGGCCTCTTGAAGAAACTCCACTCTGTCTCGTAATGACGCGTTTTCACTTACAGTCTGACAAGAAAGAGAAAGAAAAGGTTACTTCTATGATGGATATTAACCACTGCACTTCACGATTCAAACCTTTAGTTCTGACTTTTGAGTCTGCGGGTGAAACCCTACAGTGTGACCATTCAAATGAAAGCTATCGAGCAGTACTTTCCTGTTGTAGTCTGCTTATTATGCTGTACAAAATGGCTCTAACTTTTTGAGTCCGTCGATGAAATCCTAAAGTGTCACCATTCAAATGAAAGCTATTGAGCAGTACTTTTCTGTGGTACTGTTTATTATGCTGTACAAGGTGGTTCTTACTTTTGAGTCTGTGGATGAAATCCTAAAGTGTGACCATTCAAATGAAAGCTACTGAGCAGTACTTTTCTGTGGTACTGTTTATTATGCTGTACAAGGTGTTTCTAACTTTTGAGTCTGTGGATGAAATACTGAAGTGTGACCATTCAAATGAAAGCTATTGAGCAGTACTTTCCTGTGGTACTTTTTATTATGCTGTACAAGGTGGTTCTAACTTTTGAGTCTGTAGATGAAATCTTCAAGTGTGACCATTCAAATGAAAGCTACTGAGCAGTACTATTCTGTGGTACTGTTTATTATGATGTACAAGGTGGTTCTAACTTTTGAGTCTATGGATGAAATCCTAAAGTGTGACCATTCAAATGAAAGCTATTGAGCAGAAAACAACAAGTATTTCCACATTTTTTATCGGCGATAAAGTCGTCCCATCGAAAACGTTTTGCTTTCATTTGAGATTTTGGATGCAATGGTTCAAACATCTATCTTTTCTTCATCCAAAAATCTACCAACAAAAACCAAATCTTTAACCACTAAAGGGTACGATGAGCATCGTCACTTTCCCCCACTCGGGCAGTGGCTCGAGACATTTATAAACAGGCTCTTTAATTTGTAACTTAGAAAACCTGTTTTTTTATCTCTTACCTTGACTGCCACTTTACAGCTAGGGACGTTTGGAGTAATGTCTTCCGCCTCTCCCTCGTACACCATTCCGAACGATCCATTTCCGAGTTCACGAACAAGCTTGATCTTCTCTCGAGGAAACTCCCACTCGTCAGCGATGTAAACTGCAAGCATAGAAAAACAAAGGTTCGAGTCTATTTTGAGCCCGATCAATCTCCGGTTTCTGTGGCATGAAACAACTAGAATATTGCAACTCTCCCTAGCATATGTCACTGATACCATTAAGCCCTGGCCAAACGGGGACAAAAGTCATACAAGTCGGGAAATGACAACTTGCTTTGTTAGTTTCTCTCAATACAACGCGCGCGTTCATTGGCTGATTTATGGTCACATATCTAACAAACTGTTTCCCGCCAAAAGTCTATGAGCGGGAAAAAAAAAATTGACGTCAGAGGGTAACAGTGCACTGTTGCCCGCTAGCGCACGTGATCAGACCGTGACAAAAGATGGCATGATTATAATGCGATTGATGTTTACCTCAATGCTCGGCGCGTTTTTCAAACTGTGTTGTTTTTTTTCGTGTTGCTATATAACAAATCACTTAATGACTGATCCGTCGGGAAACAGTAAATTTTGTTTCCCTCGAATCTCAATGTTTCCCGAGACTAAGTCATAAAGTATTTATTGACTTGCACTGGGTGGCCAAATGGTGTCCCTATTTCGACTCACGCGTACACTCAAGTTTGGTCGGCATGGTCAAACGGCAAAAAACTTGCGCCTACTTGCGGGACAAATTTGAGCTAAATCTCATCAACGCGCGCTGTGCAAATACACCCAAGTCCTGGCCAAAGGGAGTCGTCGCAAGATAACCTGCGTTCCTATTTGGCAAGGGCTTTGCGCAATCATACAAGGTAACGCTCAAAAGCATTGATATTAAAATCGTGGTAAATTTGTTTCATACCATCCGTAGAAGTCATGTATTCTGGGTTAACTGAAGCATACAGTACCCCAGGAATCTGCTCATCGGTGTACCTGAGATATTGAAGCAGTTATCTATTAGTAAGTGATCATGAAACACTAGCAGCTATTCCAAGGTTGTCGGAGAGAGGAAACGCGAGTAAATATGCTAGAAATATTTAGGAGGTTACATTTTACGACCTTTTACTGCACGTAGCAGAATGATAGATATTCACAGATTTTCTAGAATATAGACCTTTCCTGTATTCCACTCCAGTGAGCACACACAATGAAACGAGGTCGAGGCTTGGGTGGACAATTTCATACAAATCACTGTATTTTGTCCACCCCAGCCTCGAGTTGGTGCCTTTGTTCACAGGAATGAACAAACTTGAACTTGAACTTGAATTTGAACTTAAATGCGGGAAAGGTCTATTGTAAACCAACATGATTAAGCGTGATTAACCAATCAGAACTCGAAGGGGGGGGGGGGGGGGGGGGGGGGCATGAATTATCTTTTACTTGTTTACGTCGCTTTACTGTGCATGATATGTTTTCTTGCAGAAACTGTGTAGAATTGTCTCTTTTTCTTTCTTTTCTTTCTTGGGGGGGGGGGGGGGGCAATTGCCCAACCCCCCCCCCCCCCCCCAACTCAACAATAAAATGGTTCATCCCCTACAAGTAAGGAGTGTTAAAGCCGTGTAACTGGGATTATTATACATTGGTGTCACTAGCTCGATTTTGATTGGCTATAAGCACGCAGCTAATTATTGCTTGCTGTTTCTGTTACGTCATACTTGCAAACAATAGTTTTATACATGCAGAAGTGACGTCATACCTACAGACAATAGTTTTATGCATACAGAAGTGACGTAAGTTGTTTACTTACAAGTTGACTGCTGTGCATTGATCACTTTTTTGTGCGCGCTCTTGTCTTTACAAGTGCAGCTCAGGAATATGCATAATAAAACAATTATTGGATTCGGTTTTCGCATGATAGCGATAATTATCAAGGACTCAGTTTGTGTTATCCGCCTCAGCCTTCGGCTTCGGCAGATAACACAAACTTTGGCCTTGATAATTATCGCTATCATGCTCAACCTCATCCAATAATTGTTAATTAACATGTCAAGGCAGTGATTACCTCTTATATCTCTTACGAGAAATATACCAGACAAGAAGGCCACAGGCTAACACAAACACAACACTGGCAGCAAGACTGGAACCGACAACTGTTCCCAGGGGTAAAGAGCCTGTCTCCTCACCGGGGGCCTCTGAAATATTCAGGATAAACACAGCAATTATTACTGACAACGCCAGGCATTTTACATTGTGCGGATCCGCAACAGTAAAAACCCATATATAAATTAAGAACTTGCAATTTTGCAAGTCAGCGTAGAAGTAATAGTAATTGGACTGAGCGGAGTACAATTCAGCGAATGCGGTGACAATTTGAAATTACGAGCACGATTACCCTTGAATTGTACTCCGCCCGATGCAATGAATAACAAAATTTGAGGCGTAATCTACGTGGATTTTTTTCGCTCAAAACTTCATGGATATTTTCTATCAGTTTTTAAAACAGTGGAGAAACAGCAAAAAAGAACCCATTTAAGTGCATCTGATTGACGCGCACGCAACGTAGGTGAATAATAGCCCTTTTCGCGGTTAACCTTTCTCATTTGCATTACAATAAAAATCAACGTGGTTGCGAGGCAATTTCGGCAATTTTGTAGTTTCTGCCCGAAATTGCCTCGTAATCATGTTGAATTTTATTGTAATGCAAATGAGAAAGGTTAACCGTGAAAAGGGCTATTACAGCTGTTCAACAAAAAGTTGTAATTGGACAGCTGTGACCACGCGCTGATTACTTAAGAAATAGGCGCGAAAAGATGACCATCACCATCGAAAATTTTGTTATTGATACGATCAAGGTTCTTATATACCTGATGCCTTAAGTACTACTTAACGAAATCAGGTTGTTAAGGTTCTTAGGTTTTATTTTTCTGGACTAACAGTTCTTGCTGCTGTCAGAATAGAGCGGTTTTCAATTGAGTGTCGTAAAACCAAAACCAAAGTAATTACTCTGACCAATCACAGCAGTCGTAAACAATCCAATGAACCAATCAGAGTTCGAAGCAATTACATGTCGGCGGCGCCAAGCGCGGGAAAACGCGTGCGGGGAGCAAGTCACGATTGGTTTGGGTTTTACTTCTGATTGGTTGAGAAAGTGGCGCGAGATTTTTTTAGCCAATCACAAAGCGTAGCAATGAAAACCCGAAGCAACCTCTAAATTGTTTTCAACACTCAACTGAAAACTGGTCTATCAACAGCAGTCACCAAACTCACAAACCAGAAAATAAGTTAACACGCTTACTTGTAGCTTCCTCAGGTTCAAATCTTTGAAGAGAAAATAAAGCAGTGGGACTCCAAGAGCCATTTCCCGCAGGAGTGATGGCTCGCACACGAGCAGACAAGTTTCCATCAGCACTATGTGAAATCCGTCCACTGTAATATGCGGATTTTCCCAGGCTACACAGCATTACTGCAGGATTGTTGTCCTGTGCATTGAAAACAGAAGAATTAGTGCGTGGCTATCCAAAGCTAGAAGCTTGGCATTTCCAGCCCAAGATCCAAGCGTGGCATATATTTCCAACGTCTATGCTTAGCATTTCTGTCACAAAGGCTTGGTTCATGCAAAATAACTCCACTTATCAGTCTGTGAATGAAATCCTAAAGTGCGACCATTCAAATGAAAACTATTGAAAGCTATTCCTTTTGCAGGGTCGGTATCTCAACGAAATGTAGAAATTGTGCTTACCTAATTTCTATGTTATATTGCCAAATGCCACCAAATATAAAACTAAATTGGATAAAAAATAATACTAAAGTATTCTTCAGAGAAAAACAGGACAAGTAGTTTGTGGATAAATTGCAGGATTACAAGAATGACAGGGGATTATTGGTTCATGAAATTTGATTTCGTGAAGGGTGATCAAGAAATCAAAACTGCCATTATGGTGAAAATGAGTTTTTTTTAAAGCTGTTATTTTGTCTTTTAGTTCATATATCTTTGCTTCCATCACTTCAGGCGAATCACTTGCTCGATTTGATGAATCGCTACCGCTTCAAACGTCAGCTTCTCGTCTCTTTAACGACTTCAGTTTGGCTAATTTACCTGATCAACTCAGTTTAACCCTTAATTGTTTAACCCTTTAATTCCCAATATTAAAAGACAAATTCTCCTTTCTTGTCCCCATACATGTATTGCAACAGTAGTGAGGAGAAGTTGTTTAAATATCTTGAGAATTCATCTTAGGTGATCACATCCTTAATTCTCACGACCCCTCTGATTGACAAAGCATTGATATTACAAGGAGAAATTTGATGCTGATCACTATTGGGACTTAAAGGGTTATTTTCCCCACCGATACAGCCTTACATTTTCTGAAAAATACTAACCCCTTCATATCCATTTGTCGTTAAATGAGAGATGACTTTTATTTGTTGTATCTATGAACATTAATGTCAGCTTGCTTTCATGCATGCTTCCTTTAGCAATATTAGTAATAGTAATTGGACTGAGTGGAGTACCATTCAGGGAGTAATCGGGCGAGTAATTTCAAATCGGCCGAGCGCGTAGCGCGAGGTCGATTTGAAATTACGAGCACGATTACCCCTGAATTGTACGACACGAAGGTCAATTACTAATTAATCGCATCAATAACAAAATTCGAGATTAAAAAGTCTTTGTCGACTCTTTTGTACTAAAAACGTCTAGGATATTTTCTATCAGTTTGAAAGTAGAAGGAAAACAGCAAAAAAGGACCCATTCAAGTGTAACTGATTGACGCGCGCGCAACGTAGGTGTCCAATTACAGCTATCCAATTAAAAAAGTTGTAATTGAATAGCTGTAATTGGACACCCACGTGACCACGCGCCAATTACGTGAGAAATAGGCGCCGGATGACCAATCACAATCGAGAATTTTGTTATTGATACGATTATAGAAGAAATAAATTGCTCCATGATTGACTTACCAGTGTTATTTCAATGTCATATTTGAGTACCACTCCATTGGGGTCTTTCGGGGGTTCCCAAGACAGATAATACTGCAAAACATATCAATATATGTCTTAGTATGTGAAACAACAAGGGCTTAACCCTTAACTCCTAAGAGTGCCAAAGATCAAAATTCATATAAAATCCCAAATTTCGTTTTGAAAAACAAATGGTACCATTCAAAAGTACTGCTGTAGAGGTTTCATTTGAATGGTCACACCATAGGATTTCATCAACAGACTCGAAAGTTAGAACAAATGGTACCATGCAAAAGTACTGCTGAAGAGGTTTCATTTGAATGGTCACACCATAGGATTTCATCCACAGACTCAAAAGTTAGAACAAATGGTACCATGCAAAAGTACTGCTGTGGAGGTTTCATTTGAATGGTCACACCATAGGATTTTGTCCACAGATTCAAAAGTTAGAACAAATGGTACCATGCAAAAGTACTGCTGTGGAGGTTTCATTTGAATGGTCACGCCATAGGATTTCGTCAAGAAACTCAAAAGTTGAAACTACACTACATGTCTCCATATTGACTGTGGGAGTGAAAGGGTTTATTAACAGCAGTTTTGAACATTTTATGACGTCTTTTTATTGTCTGTAAGAGTGCATACCATGGAAAATGTAGTCAGTTTGCTAATATCAAAACAATAAATACTATTAACTCGACTCTGTCCAGCTGACAAAAAATATATACCCCAAATTAAACTTTACTTTACTTTATTTTCTCAGTAACTGGTTCTACTACGGCAAACAGGTTTTCAAATTTGTTTGGTGCAAAATGAAAATTTTTGAATGGGTAAAATATAAAAAAAAAACTCAGTTGCAAGAGAGAAGCGATAAAATTTTTTACCTGTCTTGTGTCATTGTTAGTTCTCACTTTGAGAGGCCCTCCAAGATTGTCAGCTTTATCTAATTCAAAACGGTAAAATAATAAAGAGGAAAAATTACTAGAGGAAAAGTGATCTTTTAATCACAAATTTTAGAGTAAAAAACAAGATTCTATTGTACTACTCACAAACATAAGCAGTTAAACATCAACAGGAGAAGGAAAATGTGATAATCAGTCAGTAAAATAACGCCAGTGATTTTCACTGTACACTATAGATTATAAACATGTGAACGCGCGGTGGTGTAGTGGTTAGCGCGTTAGACTTCAGATCAGAAGGTCGGTTGCTCGAGGCCTGGTCTAATGCTGTCATGTTGTTTTCTGAGACAAGAAACTTTACTCCACATTGTCTCTCCACTCTGGTGTATAAATGGGTGCTGGCAACAAAATGTTGACGTTACCCTACGATGGGCTAGCATCCCATCAAGCAGGAGAACCAATATGCCTAGTTGCTTTGTGCTATGGAAACCAGGTCAAGCTCCGGCCGAGTGGGCCACCTTACCATCCAATCAGAAGTAAAACCAAAACAATTATGACTTATCTGCACGCGTTTTCCCGCGCTTGGCACCGGCTACATGTATTTGCTTCGAGCTCTAATTGGTTAATTGGATAGTCTGTATCTGTTTGTGATTGGCCAAAGTAATTACTTTGGTTTTGTTATACAACACTCAACTGGAAACCGCTCTATCAAGCTCGTGCAACTTACTTTTCTTATTTGTCATTCCCTTTGTGACAGCACAGGATGATCCAACGGCACAACCAATCTTTGTACATGCACATACCTGTTTAAAATATTAATAGAAAAAATACTTCAACTTTAGCAGCAGCCAACAGTAAAATGCAACTTCAGTTTCTGCAGGTCATTCAAAGTCAGGTCTACAATACGACCACTTGTTAATACGACCACTTAATTATTAGTAAAGAAGTATTTTTCGTTTGTCTCACGATGTAGTCACTACCGATGTGGATCGCTACATCGTGAGACAAACGAAAAATACTTCTTTACTAGTGTGTTCACCACGATGAACAACAACAACCCTTTTTACGACACTTAATTATTGGTGCGTGAACCAAAGCTCATGCGACAATTTCAAAAAACCTCCTTAATGCGAGTGCCCTGTTAATATGATCACATTTCTATGGCCATCGATAGTGGTATTAACGAGGTTTTACTGCATAACAAATGATCGCTAAATAGCAAATGTATCACAAACAAGTCAACCTCATAAAGATGTAAACTATTTCAACAAATGTATGGACCTTGAAAGGGTAAAATAAAAATGGGGTAAAGAAAAGCAAAATAGCTGAATAGGGGAATTCTACAAAAAATGATAAGAGATTCTTCAAATTGTGGAAGTGGGAATTGTGGATATCTCAGTGGCGTAATTCACGGATCAAATTTTAGAAATTGAGAATGTGCACGTTTCAAAGCCTAATAACAACTTCAGAGTTATTTTAGGAGAACTCTTAAGTTAAGATCATCAAATTTCTCTCTGTGATATCAATGCTTAATCAATCAAAAAGGTCAGAAGAATTCAGACTATGATCACCATAATCAAGGCGAATTCTCTTGATATTTTAACAACTTCTCCCCACTTTTAAAATGGGGATGGCATGGGGACAACAAAGGAGAATTTCTATTTTGATAGTAGGTATTAAAGAGTTAATATTCATAGCACCTAATTAACAATTAGATTATTCACTCTTGATTTCTATCGCGCGATAGTTGATGAGGGTGAACTATCACGCGACAGAAATCAAGTGCGAATAATTTAATTGTTTTAGTATAAATCTACTAGACCTTCGAAACTTAACAACAAATACTCTTCACAGACACTTTGAAAACGTGAAGAAGCGGCCGCCACTAGGCTACTCACTCTACTCACTTTCTAAAACAGAATAGATAGAGAGTAGCGTAACAAATAAGAGAACAGCATTCGTGATAGAACGCTAGTAGAATTATACTAAAAACTGATAGGACATGGGTTTCAACTAATAAAAAATAACTGCAAATCAAACTTAGTGGGTAATCCAGACAGTGTTCATCATGTGAATTAGGCCCTATTTACAAGAAGGGAGGGTACCATCCTAGAAGAGGCAGCCTTCTCTATTGTATTTCCCGGTTTCGTTACATTAGAGGTAGGGTCACGTTGGGTGGACGGTTACCCTATCTGCTTGCTAGGGTCACCCTCCTAGGAGGGCCAACTTTTGCCATGTAAAAGCTTGTGCTATGGTCACCCTCCTAGGAGGGTCAAGTTTAGCAGGCTCAGATTATTGGCACATTCCCACCAAATTGGTTTCTCTCATCTTGAATTGGTTAGATAGCCCTGGAGATAACTCTTTGCATGTAAAGGGGGCTATCTTTTGACCCTTTTAGGAGGGTCACCATCCCTCCATGCAAACAGACCCCTAGGGGGTATCCCTCCCCCCCCCCCTCAAAAAAAAAAAAACGGCTTGCCTTACCGTAATGGCATAGTCTGAGAAGTGTTTCAACTTTGTTAGAGTGACACTGTTTTCTGTTCCATTCAGAACTAATGTAACATATGAAGGTTTGACAGTTGGTAGTGTTAGCCTTCCAGTGGTTGGCTTATTAGATGTGGTTGGAACTGTAACAGGTACTGCGCCCGTTTTTCCATCTGATGGTGTGGTGGTTACTTGACATAAAGGGTTCTAAAACATCACACAAGAATAATGTCACAAGACTTGGAAAACTTGAAAAACCATTCCATGAGATAACAATATCTTTGCAGTAAAAAAGAAAAAAATATGGTGTTTGGGGATTCATTTCCAAAACCCATTGTAGCACAAAATCCATTTGCAAAAATTCTGCAAATAAAATTTCCCTTACATTCAATTCTTATACTGAAGAAAAATCCTTTGAAATAAAAAAAAATGTTGCAGGTTAAGTCTATGGTAAGTAAGAATTATAGATTGAATCTGCAAAAAGCGTCCTATTGAAAGCAGTTCAAAGAAAAGGAAAACAGACTGGGTACTGTCCACACAAACCCTTCCCCCATAGACCATCATAGACAAACTGTTTTCTCATCTCTCGTAATGCCTTGACCTTTTAAGACCCAAGAATACCAAAGTTCATAGACTACAAGTAGTCCCTCATTTTTCCTCAGGGATAATAGAGCGAGCGAAATGCATGCACATGTGAAAATTACCCCATGCAAGAAAGGCGAGTCATGGCAGGGAGAGAGAACGCATGGGGTGATTTTCATGCGCGCTCGAGTTTCACTTGATCTACTATCCCTGAGGAAAAATGAGGGGCTTACTCGCAGTCTACAAAGTTCAAAATTCAAGAAAAATCCCAAATTTTGTTTTGTACATATTGAAAACAACTGGCACCATGCAAAAGTACTGCCAAAGAGGTTTGCATTTGAATGGTCACACCATAGGATTTCATTGAAAGACTCAAAAGTTAGAAATACACCACATAGCTCCATAATTGACTCTGGGAATGAAAGAGTTAAATTCCTTTCCCTCTCGCAGCAACAGATTGCTTTCAATCCATGCATGCTCACCTGTGCATCATTACTACAGTTACTCTGGTTGTAGCTTGTGGTGGGGATGGGGGTAGTGGATGCCAGTACAGATTTGTTTGTTGGTGGATCTTTGTCATCATTATCTTTTGTGAAGATTGTCCTGTATAACTTGTCTTGGAACTCTTTTGCAAACAATGCTGAAATCTTTTCCGGCTTGTCTTTTTCCTCCTCCTTCTCAGTGCAGTTACAAGTTATGTTTGCACAAGTCCCTGTCAATGAGTTTATTAAAGGCAACAAAATAATGGGTGTGTCATAATAGTGTCATTAAGGTGTCACAGGGTGGGGGTGGGGTGGGGGGGGGGGGGGGGGGCAAAGACCAAAGACATGGTAAGGCACAATTTGTTTTGACAGACTTTAATGTTAATGCAGTGTATACTGACCTCCCTCCCCACCCCCCCCACCCCCCACCCCCCCCCCCCCCCCCCCAAAAAAAAAATGAAAAGTTTATTGATTTTGTAAATTCTAAGGTGGATGGGGGTCTCAAGTGCCAAACGTTTTTAAGAAAAGTAAACTAGAGGCTAGTATCCTGCTGAAATATCAAAATTTCCAGTTTATATTGCCAAACAGTGCCAAAGGAAAGGTAAAGTCACACACTAGCCACAGGTAACCCACAAGGTCAGAGCTTAACCCGGTTTCTGTGGCATGAAGCAACTAGGAATATTGCTACTTCCCCCTGGATGGGATGCTAGTCCATCACAAGGTTACCCTAGCATGTACTATGTTGCCAGTACCCCGGGGGGTACTCCCATATATGAGCTATATAGGTATGTGCCACTGTGAAGGGTATGGTTTTCAGGCAGTTTAGTCTGGGATAGGGTATAGTAATCACAGATTTTGGTCTAGAATAGGGTATCATTTTCCACGATCATTTGTGTGAAGAATTTAGTCTAGACGAGGTTTACTGGCAAATGGCATTTAAAAATCAGTACGGTGGGCTGTACGGCAATTTTACTGACCCCTGGTATCTTAGACTGTGATAGTGAACGAGTTTCTGGAAAATAGCAAGTCTAGAAAAGGTCTAGGATAGGGTAGGATTTTTCGGTGTTTAGTCAAGAATAGGGTTGCAAAATGCAGCTAAAATGGTCTAGTATAGGTTAAGGGTCTCAGAGTCCCAGCGGCACACCCCCGCCCAAAAACTTGCAGAGTATCCCCCCCCTCCCCGGGGCCAGTACCCACTTATACATCTGGGTGGAGAGAGACAATGTGGAGTAAAGTTGCTTGTGCGATGAAACAACATGATGACCGAGACCAGGCCTCAAACCAAAGGGCTTACTACTACTGACACTACCACGCTATTTTGGATAAAAAGCAAGAGCAAAACAAACTGGTTTGGGTTTAAGTGCAGGATTACAAGGATGAAAGTGGATAATAACTCATCATATTTGATTTCATGGCAGCTGGTCAAGAAATCAAAATTACCATTCTAGTGAAACTAAGCTTTTTAACCATTAATTTCATTTGTAACGGTTACCATTTTTTTGTCTCTTTAGCTTTGTTTTCTTCTTCCAATTTAAAGATACCGGTAAATCAATTAGCTCCTGACCATACTCATGGACAAACGATATATCAGCCAGGACATACAGTGTCCCTTTAAATCAAAGGATTTGTAATGATTAGAAGGACTCAAATCCATGACCAAATCACTCCAAATCAGCTCTATATTGACACAGACTGCATGGTTATCATGTAAAAAATTGTTTTCATTTTTGAGCAATAAGCATATTATTAATTTTTTCTCAAAAGTGAAGCAACTCATACTATAAAAACATAAACTTGTACATAAAAAGAGGAGTTGATCCTTGATTGATTTCTTTTGTTTCAGTTCAAACAGACAACAATGGAAATCAATTATAATGCTTTGCTTTAGTCGGTTTGAACAGTTCTTAGTCAGTCTTAGGTAATAGGAATCAGGTAATTCCTGGTATTTATTAAAGCCCTTTGCTCAAAAAATAAACAGAATGATAACGTAAGTCTCTGTGCCAAAATGTGTAGTTCCAGAAAAAAATCCATACCCACCCCATGGAAGGTCAGCGGGAATTCCTAGGGGGAAGGGGGTCTTAAAAGCCATTTTAGAAGCAAAGTATGAAGCTAAACTGGAATTTCCTGGGGGGGGGGGGGGGGGGGGGGGGGGGGGGAACGGGAGATGCAAAACAAAAAAACCTTCCATGGAGGTAGTATGGATATTTTCTGGAACTGCACAATAAAACTTATTTGTAGCAATTTGGATTTCAACCCTAAAATGGACACATGTACTTTAAACACACTATGCAGAATTCTCAATAGTAGCTTTCTTACCATCAGGTGCTTTATTGTTTCCCTCATCTATGTTATTATTTTCATCTTGCCCATTGGTAAACACTTGCCGCCTACACCAGTCCAATTCTTGCTTCCATGGTGAGTAAGAACTAAGGTCATACTTAACAATATACTTGGTAATGTTGCCATTTGGAAACAAGGGAGGTTTCCATTTGACAAACAGTGCAGATGAACTGATGTAGTTTGCCTCGAGGCCAACTGGCTGGGAAGGCACTGTCAAAACAAGCAAATAATTTAAATTGTTCTATAGCTAGAGTTTTTCTCAATACAATGCATGCATTCATTGGTTGATTCACAGTCACACAACATCTAACAAACAAACTGTTTCCTGCAATTATCCTATTAAGCAGGCAACATTTGCAAAAGCGGACAACAGTTTTGACATCAGAGGGTAACACTGCCCTGTTGCCCACTAGTGCATGTGATCAGACCATGACAAAAGGTGGGCATGATTGTGATGCGATTAATGTTACCTCGAGTGCTTGGAGCATTTTTCAAACTGTATTGTGTTGTGTTTTTTGTGTTGCTATATAACAAATCACTTAACGACTGATCCTTCGTGAAACAGTGATTCGAATTTGTTTCCCTCAAATCTCGATGTTTCCCTCAACTTTGTCTCAGGAAACATCAAGATTCTCGGGAAACCAAATTCACTGTTTCCTTTGGGACCAGTCATTTAGTGTTTGATAATAATAATTATAATAAATAAATATAATCACCACTCTTGAACTCAATTAAGTGCTTTGCTCTTGTTAAGGGGTATGGCGCTTACTTGAGGGCAGTGCTTATTAATATTTTTGCTGTTATGTCCAGCATAGTACTCATTTTGGGGTGATGGCCATTTTTAGTTAAGACAGTAATTCTTAAGACCTGCTTCCATCTGACCTCGTAGCTAACAGCTGGTTAGAGCCCTGGAAGATATAATCCAGAGGTCATTTTGTTTGATTCCTGTTGAAGTCAAATAAATATTTTTCCTCTGATTCCTAGATTCCCAATATTTTCCTTTCTCAAACCTGTATATTCAGGAACTCACAACATACACTTTTTTAATTTCATTTGTGTTCACTTTTCACCTAACTAAAACACTGCAAGGAATCTTTCTAACCTAGCTTGAATTAGCTATGAAGCTAGGAGTCAATCACTGATGCTCACTCACCATTTTCCTTAGTCTGTATAAAGGCCAGATCACTCTTAGCTCCCTGATCCTTAAGCACCACTGCCTCCACAAGAAATGCATACAAGGTGAATGGTTTCAGTTTTGGGATGTACTTTACAAGCTTGCGGGGTTTGGATGATAAACCAGTGACATTAATGCTAAAGAAAATTTACAAAACAGAATGAGGCAACTTAACAATAACAATTCAAATGCCAGTTCATAGATACACAGGGCCGTAGCCAGACAAAAATTCTTACCAAGGCAACATAAAAAAAACATACTCCAGACCTAGTTATTACCGGGCTATACACATGCAAAATTGCCATAAATTATTGCCTCAAATAATATAATAGGCGGGGGGGGGGGGGGGAAGGGAATTTGTTCATTTACCCTAGGGGGGTGGGGCTGATTATTTCAGGAGATAAATTATAGACACTAAACCTAACATGGGCCACTCAGCAACTTGTTCTTTCTTTGCTTGCTCCAACATTTTTTGCTCACCCCCCCCCCCCCCCCATCTCAGAGCCTGTGTATTAATAATTTGCTTTGAGTTCTGATTGGTTGATTGGATTGTCTGCACTTGTCAGTTGTGATTGGTTGATTGGATTGTCTGTACTTCTCAGTTGTGATTGGTTGATTGGATTGGCTGCACTTGTCAGTTGTGATTGGTTGATTGGATTGTCTGCACTTGTCAGTAGTTGTGATTGGTTGATTGGATTGTCTGCACTTGTCAGTTGTGATTGGTTGATTGGATTGTCTGCACTTGTCAGTTGTGATTGGTTGATTGGATTGTCTGCACTTGTCAGTTGTGATTGGTTAGTTGGATTGTCTGCACTTCTCAGTTGCGATTGGTTGATTGGATTGTCTGCACTTCTCAGTTGCGATTGGTTGATTGGATTGTCTGCACTTGTCAGTTGTGATTGGTTGATTGGATTGTCTGCACTTGTCAGTTGTGATTGGTTGATTGGATTGTCTGCACTTCTCAGTTGTGATTGGTTGATTAGATTGTCTGCACTTGTCAGTTGTGATTGGTTGATTGGATTGTCTGCACTTGTCAGTTGTGATTGGTTGATTGGATTGTCTGCACTTGTCAGTTGTGATTTGCCAGAGTGCATGTAGTTACTTTGGTTTTGGTTTAATGACACTTGATTGAAAACTGCTTTAATACATGATCACTGAACCCATGAACTTACTCAGGGGTATCCACAGAATGATCCACTCGTGTCCAGCTGAGTAAACAATAACACATAAAAAAACTGTAAGTTGGTTATTTATTCACATTTATAATGACCATGTCACTTTAAATCACATTATTTGGATTTTATTTTATGCACTGGTATATATTTTTTTAAGATTTATAATTATAATTAATTAATTATAGTTATAATTTAATTACATTATAACTATAATTTAATTATAACATAATTATAATTTATTATAATAATTACAAAACTTTAACATGAACAAACAATGCACCAGTGCATAAAATAAAGTCCAAATACCAGTAAATTATGTGATTAAAATTGGGCATGTTTAAACGACAAAATGGCAAAATAGTTTTCACTAAGGTTGATGAGTGGTTTGAATGTTGGCCATACAATGTAAATAAATAGAATTTGTCAAAATCAATTAATGGACTGCATTGTGATAAAAATTCATTCTGCCTTTGAAATGACCATACCACCAAAAAACGTTCTTTATTTGCATGTGAATGAAATCTTATTTAGGCAACTCGGAAATGGCCTATTCTTGTACTATTGGTATCACAACACAAAGTTCCAATGATGATGATGGCGGGATGATGGGGGTGGGCGGTGACGATGTGTGATGATGATGATGATGATGAAATTAATAATTTACAATTTAGAGCAGGTACCATAAACTACATACCAGTATATGTATCAACCAAAACATCAATTTCTAAGCTCTGTGTGATCTTTATCTTTTCCTGGAGTTACATTTATTGATTTAAGTACTGTATAATAGTAAACATGAACAATAACAAATGTTTCTTTTTATTTTGGATTGCCAAAGGCTGCAATTGCTAATAAAAACAATCATATTCTTCCATTCTTCATGTTAACACTGATGGTAGAGAGTCATGGACAGTTACATTAAAGCTTACATCTAGGCTATGGGTTAAAAAAAAAAGAACATACTTACACATTTTGACTCTCCTTGGTACAAGCATCTTGGTCATCATATTCAGTAATTTTTCTATTAGGGCTAAAAATTGATTATGTCCATTAGATTTTCGCGCACCGTCGGTTTTGCGTTTAAGGCTCGCGCACGCTAAACTAAAGGAAAAACAGGAAAAATAATTGCTATTTTCAGAATCTACAATATTTATTAGCTTTACAGTGATATATACAGTGATATATATATAGTTTTCTGGGGTTTCGTTAAAAACAGCACGAGTACGAAAGATTTTCGGGAAGGCACCCTCGAAGGTTTACAGTAACCTTAATTCTGGTCGTCCGCATTCTTACAAAATTGGTTCACAGTCTTGTGGGTGTCCAATTTAAACTTTTTGTAATTGGATAGCAGTAATTGTATGTTGCACACATCAATCAGGTGCACTTAAATGGGTTCTTTTTAGCTGTTTCTCTCCTTGTTTTAAACTGATAGAAAACATTGCAGACATTTTTTAGTAGAATTAAATCCACATTTTAGACTTTTTAATCTTGAATTTTGTTATTGATGTGATTATATTAGCATTAAAATTGGACTTTATAATTTATTATTGTCCTTGTAATACACACTTGGCTGATTTGAAATTACTCACCCGATTACCCTTTGAATTGAATTCCATTCAGTCCAATTAACACAATGCACAATAACTATAGAGCAGTTTTCAATTGAGTGACGAAAGTAATTACACATTTGCTTTGGTTTTGCATTGCTACGCTTTGTGATTGGCTAAAAAATCTCGCGCCACTTTCTCAACCAATCAGAAGTAAAACCAGAACCAATCGTGACTTGCTCGCACGCATTTTCCCGCGCTTGGCACTGTCGACATGTAATTGCTTCGAGCTCTGATTGGTTCATTGAATTGTTTACGACTGCTGTGATTGGTCAGAGTAATTACATTGGTTTTGGTTTTACAACACTCAATTGAAAACTGCTCTAATTTACTTACGAAATCACTTTGCAATGATCAAAAAATATTTGGCACAATACTAGATAGAAAAACGGCTTAATAAATATGATAAATGTTATAATTGTTCATTGTATTTACAATGTATTGCAGTGCAACTACTTGAACTGGGCCACTTGGAAAAAAAATTGACCAATCAGAAATAAATTAAGAACAAGGGACGGCAAACTTTGTTGTAAACAGACCAATGATGTTGAAGCATCCAGACAAATGATCTTCAACTAAATTTGAAACCATCCTAGTTTGCAGACATCTTAGAAAATAGTCCCATAGACCACTTTCATAATGACGGCCGATTTATTTATTCTTTTATATGTATGTTAATTAGCCTCACTGGCCT